>OX578150.1:133979088-134010314 GCA_951213105.1 Amaurobius ferox
GAGTCATTCTCAAGATATTAGAAACTGCGTTTTCCCCCACGAAAAGCCCGATATTTTTAAAAATAACACAGGCCGACACGATGTTTGCTGATTTACAGTTGGGAGTTGATTTTAAGGCATTTTGATGTGTTAAAATAAAAAATCATATTAGTTTTCGCGTATCACGTCACTGTTCCTCTCTAAACTACTTTGAATGCCCCAAAATGGGCAAAAAGTGTGTACTTTGCATAAATGTTTTAAGGTAAACAAATGGTATTCAGAATTGTATGATAAATAAGTTTTAAAAATGTAACAATGACTAACAGACAAATATAGTAATTACATCAATGTAGTTGTAGTATGACATTTTTTTCGCCAACTTTCAAAGATGTTCTTACTGGCCAGTTCTTCTGATTCCCGTATTTGTCCCTGGCTCGATTATCACAGAGACACAAAAAACAGGGATATTTTTATCGGCAAATCATCAATTTATCAGCAAATCCGAGTGAATTGCGGGATCAAAAGTTATATTCATATACCACTATAGCAATAAACAAGGAATGCGATATTTTGAAAACTTGACGTTTTTATTTTGTTTATTATTATTATCGCTAACGCATTTCTATTGTTTAACTACGAGCCCATCTATGTCTTACTATGGCCCTCTTTGGATATTGTTTTTATTTATCTAACCCTTTCATTCCTTCTTTTGATTGATTATGGTATGTCTTCACATTTCGCATTATGGAGTATTTTGGTTTGAGTTCTCTCATCGCTTTTATGATTTTTTCTGCGGATTATTGCTCTTTTTGGTAGATTTCACACTCGATTATTCAATCGTTATATATGTGTGTATAGTGCTGACATCTCTCGGCAGGCATTAGAGTTTATTGTGTATTTTTTTCTTTTCTGTATCTTTTAGTTAACCCAGACGTCAATATCTTTTATTGCTTATTTTTACATTTTAATCTAGACAAGTATTTCCACTATATGTGGCCCTCTTTTGCCCGCAGTTGTAGGGATTCAGTCAGACACATACGTATTAACAGTTTTGTATATCTTCCATTCCGGATGAATATAATTATTTGTCCACACTTCGCTTATTTATGAATATTTCGTATGAAAATCTCTTTTCTACTATGCTTGTTTTGTTACTCTCCAAAATTTCGATTCAATTCTTATGGTATTAGTTAAAATTTGAAATTCGTACCTGACAAAATAGTTTTTGGGGGGGGTTATATTGGGAATTTTAATTAGAATTCGTGATGTAAATTTTCTTCATTACCTAGTGTCCGGTCTATTATTATTATGAATTGGGATAATTATAGATCGACAAACATTGACCAATTAAGTGTTATAGACGATTTGGAAGAATACCATACCTTCTCTCAATCTAAATCATATTCCTTCAATAGATGCAACAATCTTAGGTGCAAAACTTGTCCTTATGCTGACCCATTACAAATTAATAATAATTCCACTTCACAAAAATTCTGTAAAGTTTTTAATTGCATATACAAACTTAATTGTACTATTTGTAACTTATCCTATATTGGCCAAACCAGCAACCCTTTACATCTGAGAATGAATGTCCACAGGGATCATATTAAAAAATTTGACCATAAAGTCTTTAATGATCTCCCTACCAAAAATCAATTTGAATATCAGCACTTTGCTACACACGGATTTAAAAATGTATCCCTTCATATTTTAGATATTAAAATTTCACTCACGGATAGATTAGTATTTGAAAATTATTACATTAAAAAATATAAAACTCTCTTCCCCTATGGCTTAAATCAAATTTATAATAATAATAATGTTGTTAACAATAGTTTTGAATACAATTCTCATAAATCTTCAGTATATAAACATCTTTTTCATTATTCAAAGTCATCATCTCCTAGTAAAAAGCGATATAAGCGTGGCAAAGGAAAAAGTAACTTAAGTAAAACTATTGATTACAAAGCAGACATTTTGAAATTACAATATAATTATTCTCAAACTTTCAATTTTCTACCTGTTAGAACATGGTTATATAAAGTCAGAAAAAGCAAATTAAGTATTGTTTATACTAATTTTTTAAAATTAAAATTAACTCATGAGCATTTTAAACATTTATTTTTTGATTTGCTTCTTTCACGTACACATTTCTTAAATTACCACCTACTCCATTCACCAAATCCACATACTAAAATAGCTTACTGTGTAATCTCTTTTAAACACCCTATTCTTAATTCTCTTAACTTCAATAATTTATTTGCAAAACATAAGCACTTGTTACCAGTAAATGATATCAAAATACAAAAATCATTCAAATATAATTTACCAATTGGTAGAACTATTTACAATTACAATGAAGTTTCTAGGACATTAAACTCCGATGATCTTACATCATGTGTATGCAGCAATCAAAATCTTGCCCCTTTTGTCAACTCCACTCATGGTCACATTATTACTGGGGATCTCAGTATAGTTCAGGATGATATACTTAGGGATATTATGAATAAAGGGTCTAAATTTCGCATTCCATTCTGCCATCACCCTAAACAACTTCTTCAGTCTCTCTCATTTGATTTTGATAAATTCATATATCAACTTGCTTGTTCACATTCTATTCCTATTGAAGCATTCAATCTATGGAAGTATACGACCTTACATCTACTTAAAAATGTTATTATAAACACTAAATTAACGAAGCCTAGGTATCCTTATAAACAACTCCTATCTGCTATCAAAGAACTACAACAACATTTTGTCATAACTTATGTAGATAAAGCTTCTAATAATTATGCCATCATTTGTAAAAAATATTATGTTTCTCTGTTACAGAATTACTTAAAAGATAATCAAATTTTTAAACCCATTAATAATCAGTCTATCCAAATCAAAACTAAAATGCTAAAATTATATACACAATTAAATATTAATTGTAAGTTTTTTAAATTTCCTTATGTTACTTTGGTTCCTAAATTCCACAAATCACCTCTCAGTTTTAGAACAGTCACTTGTGGACATAATACCTTTACCACTACAGCTAGTAAGTACTTGCTTAACTGTTTAAATCGAATTAATGAATCTCTTAAATTCAGGAATTCAGGATATTTCATTTTGAACAATAGTTTTGATTTAGTTAATCACCTTAGCAAGTTACCACATATTCTTGGTTTCCAAACCTTTGATTTTAAAGACCTATTTAATAATATTGTCATTAAAGATTTACATAAAGTTATTATCTCTCTTTATCATGACTATATATCTTCCAATCATGATGCTTTTAATGTCAAAAATTTTCCTATGCTCTTGCACTTTGTGTTATACAACAATTATATTATCCAAGGTGATAACATTTATTTACAAACATCTGGTGTACCACAAGGTGGCTGTAGTAGCAGTATACTCGCTAACTTATATCTTTATTATTATGAATGTCATTTTAACTCTAATTCATATATTATATATAGATATGTTGACGACTTAATTTGTATTATCATTGATGATTCCTATCCCATTAATATTGATTTTTACCCGTCTAACCTAGAATTAATTCCTAATGAGCCTTGCGTTAGTCAAACTGTTAATTTTTTAGACCTAAATTTAGATACCCTCAATAATCATGTAATCACCAATCTATATGATAAAAAAGATTCTTACAACTTCACTATCATAAAGCTGCTATCATATCAATCTTGTAATTCTATTCAATTGTTTAGAAACATCATTTTAAACCAGCTATTTCGAATACATCGACTTTCTGATCCTCAGTTTCACTTTCTCCACATCAATAAACTTAAACGCATTTGTCAAAACTACCTATATCCGGAAGTATTTGTAAATAATATTATTAATAATTTCAAATATACCACGTAATAATTTTACACATGCATTATTTATCTTTGATTGGTTCACTCATTTTTGAAAATTCACCCATTCTTATCACCTCACTTACCACTTGGCCTGAGTCTAATACTGTTTACTATTTTCGAATGTCTATTTTCCACTTGTCCTGAGTCCTATACTGTTTACTATTTTCGAAAGTCTCCATACTTATTATGTATCGTTCAATTGTATTCATTCCCACTCGCATTGACGAAGTGAGGTGAAATGCTCGCCCACTCGCATTGACGAAGTGAGGTGAAATGCTCGCCCACTCGCATTGACGAAGTGAGGTGAAATGCTCAGTCACTAGTTTATCTTACACGTGGTGCTATGCTTTAGATTTCACATTACAGTTCGTGGAGGTATTGTTTTTCAGCTTTGTATAATTCAATTGATTTATTTTTCTAATTCCACTAGCCAGTAGACAGTTCCAATGGTGTCTATAGTTAAATACTATCGCCATTGTCAGAAACTGGCTATTCTATCGGTTTTAATTCGAATTGTATGTCTGTCCTGATGAGAATGCAATTTCGAACTGACCGCCATTTTTTGTGTGGTTTCGATTGATTGTTCTCTATTCTTGATCTCTTGTCTTGAGCTGATTATTATTGCCTATTCTCATTTTTGCAGAGCTTTATTTTTATTTACTTTTATATACTTTTAATTGTGATTTTTGAATCACAACTCATCACAATCGTAACTCATCCCCCTTTCCAATGTAGTGATATGTAACCTTCTATCTTTATCCTTAGACTTGGCTTATAGTTACTCATTTGTAACAGATATGCTAGAGATGGGTTTTTTTGTACATACAGTAGTTTATGCATAATTTTCGATTAAAATCCTTCAATTTATATATATATATATATATATATATATATATATATATATATAAAGCCTCATATTTGAAATCAGCATACCAAAATTAGTTTAAAACTAGTGTCACATCCAAGTCAGTAGCGAGTTTTTTTTTTTTTTGTCGGCCTATGTAATCATTCGAATTATTTGTAATTGGAAATGTTTATTTTTAATTGGGAATTTTAATTGGTTTATTTTTAATTTGTAATTGGTTTATTTTTAATTTGTAATTGGGAATGTTTATTTTTATCGGTAACGACAAAAGTTCTATTGATTTTGAGCGATATATGGATATAAGAGATTTCTAATTTGTACTATTATTTTGCATACTCGATAGTATGGAAATTAGGGAATTTAGGGAAGTCATGAGTTAAGCACATCACATTGTTATATTATTAAGAAGTATAAACTCGATTTATGATATATGTCGGTGTATGAGAACCAAAGAAAATGTCGAACATTTTATGTTTTTCTTTTTGATTCAGCAATGTATTCTTTATTTAAAATTTTGTCGATTTTTGCCGATCATTTTGAAAAAATCTGATGGGGGCAGCACATGACTTTCTCTGCAGACTCATATGCATTTTTTCTTTATGTCTTTAATAATTCATTAAATTGAGTTTAATAGCACAAAATAACACTAAATTTGCATTTTAAATTCAATTTTTGATTTTATTTGACAATTGGATATTTTTCCGAAAGCGGCGTAACAAAAATGCCAGAAATCTCAAATATTTTGAGAATGGCTAGAACTAAAGTAATGGAGTTGGTTATATTATTTTCAAAAATTGCGTATAAAATAAGAATTTAATTGATATATTTGAGCATACGTAGTCTATTTTTTTTTAGATTTTGGTGATTTTTGCGTGCTATTTCGTTAAAAAAGGCAGGTTGTTCCTTTCCAAATCGTACCGAAATCTAATCAGCACCAGAGTATGTAACTTATCTACCGAATTTTGTGAAATTTGGTAGATTAGTATTTTAGCTACAGTGGATACATGAAAATTTTACGGGCCATTTCGCAAAAAAAGGCGGGTTCTGATTTTCCCGAATCGTACCCAAAACTAATCAGCACAAGAGTCACACCCCAAGTAATTTACCTACCAAATCTTATGAAATTCAGTACATTCGTTTTTGAGTTAGAGTGGATACATACATTGTATAGACAGACACACACAGACATCACGCTAAAAATGGTTTTTTCGTATTCTAGAGGTTTCAAAACATGTACATCTGTCGGAAACTCAAGTTGCGATTTTCGGCATGATTCCAATACTTGCCCTATACATTATCATGTATTGCAGAGAAATTAAAAAGTGCAAATTTTACATTTCCTACATACATATAGTATAATGTATAAGGAAAATACTGGGACGGGGTCAAAAATTCGAATCCGAATTTTCGACGGAATATCACGTTTTAAGCATCACTGAACTCGAATCAAATGTTGTTTGAGTTGATGTCAGTGGGTATGTGCGATTTTAAACGCAATCGAATGTACGGAAGATCTCTCAACCCCCCTCTTTGAGAAAATAATTAATATATCAGGACTTTCAAGACTGCTGAATAAATAATAATTTTATCAGTCATTTTTTTTTTATTAGAAAACGAATAGCAAACACCGTAGAACGCTAGCATGAACCATTTTTGAGTTGTGCATTTTTAAAAATAAATTTATCCAAAAAATGACATAAAATTAAAAAAAACATTGTCAAGTGACACTCACTTTTTATGTGCAATATTATACGAAAAATCTGTTAACATCAATTTAGCAGATCTCGATCGTTCCACTTACAAGAAAAGGCATTTTTTGTAATAATTTTGCATTTTAACGCACAAGAATGAGTCCTGCATACGTGATTTAAATATCCAATTTAACGAAATTTCATTGGATAGTATTTTAGCTACAGTGGATACATACATAGCACAGCCAGCTATTGTAAGGACAGTAAAATGTTAAACAGGAAAATTTAAGGGAATGTTGCTAGCGATCAAGAGCAAATATATTTTATTTATTCAATTTCTAAAGATCAACAATCCTTCGTCAGCCTCTGATCTTCTGCAAGACATGTCCCTCACCTCCCTCGTCCACGCAGACATTAAGGATCGAGTGTGTGTGTGTGGTGGTGGTGGTGGTGGTGGGGGGGGGGGGGTACATCTAACCTCGTACAACAGGAGCAAAGAGGCGAGACTGCCGGAAGAAGGAAATCTAGCTACTCAACTCCACTCTACACAATGGACTGAGGAGAGGTCAGGGGCGTGTCAGAAGATGGCGCTTGCAGAAATGGAAGAGGGGAGAAGAGGATCAGGGAGGGGGCAGAAGATGAAGATAGAAGTTGGTTTGCTCCCCCCCTGCTCCCCCAATCCGCATCAAGCTTGAACTAGCTGATTTTCTTTTATAGAAAATCACTGTTTCCTACGGATATTTCTAAATTTTCCATTTGTCTTAAAACGTTACATATTGATTTATGCTGACCAGACTACAGGTATTTTCACTATAGAGAGTATTGGTTTTACGAGCATTTTTAGATCGATATTTTGAACGGAAAATATGTTTGAAGACGTCCCAAATACATTTTAACTATTTAAATTAAAACGCTCAAACTGCAGCAAGAATAACTGTAAAGTAAAAACTTTGTGAAGGAGGGAAAACAAAAAAACATATCATATACCAAATTAGTAGCGATAACAACCGGTTTCGAATTAATTTTTTTTTTAGAGTAAAAAGACAGAGTCTGCTAGACATACGCTTTCTTACCTTTGTTGACGTAGTTGTTCTGTCAATTCACCTTGAAAGAGACTGTTTTTCCTTCAAATTTATCTACATATGCAATAACAAAAGATTTTTGTAAATTTATAATTTAGTTTTTAAAATTATTAATAGTAGGATATTGACTTTGGCATTTTCATACAACCAAAAATGGCATTCTTAAATGATTTTTTAAATTGTAAATTTACACATACTGATTGCTCCTAATGGGTGTACATATTTACATGCTAATTTATAAATATATTTATCTAAGTTATATAGCAAATTTTAAAGAGTCATCATTAACAAGGTTTAAGTCACTGTTAATAATATGTCCTAGCATAGGATTTATATACTTTACATATTTTCATCTTTATATACACAATTATCTACATTAGAAACATAATTATTATCCAAAGAAAGAGATTGAGTTATATCATTATAATTAAATATAGTTTTCCCCAATAGCTTTCTATATTTAAATGTTTTTAAAACCTCCAAATCCTTGATTGACAATATATGATTATTATTAAATAAATCACTAAAATTAATAGAGTTATAAATATAATGTTTAAAAGATAGAACACAATGAGAATTAGAAGTGTGATTTTTATTATGATATTTATTAAGATATAAGTTTAAAAAATAATGCAATAAGCAAATCATAAAATATATGATTAAAATGATCATTAGGTAAGTTTAATTAACAAAAATGTGGCATAAATATGATTAATTTTTCTTCTTTTTTTTTCTGCAAAAACCCGGGATTTTATTAATTTCCAATTAAACGAACTATTAACGTGATAATGTAAAGCTTTAATATGCCCTGTAGTGCGCATGCGTAGAAGGTGTTGAAAACCCAGATCACCCACTCACCCTAGAGCAGTGGTTGGTAAAACTACTTTATTATTGTAGTGATCTACAACTACAACTACACTATGACAAATGTAGTTAACTACAACTACAACTATTTTTTTTTAAAATAGTGACTACAAATTACTTTTAAAATGCAGTCACTACATAACTATTATACTATATTTTAAAAGACGAATTTTGCCACAGCTTCAATTTTCACAAAAAGTTGAGGATATAAGTTTACTGTAGTCATTTAACATGCGTATTCTGAATAATTAAAATTTACTGATTCCCAAATTGACTGATTAACTTACAAATCTTTACGCTTTTACCCACTTCTGAAAACAGTAAAATAAAATAAAAGTATAAACTTTAAAATCAAAGACAACAACAACAAAAAAAATCTGATGTGGGCAGCACATGACTTTCCTTATATAATGCAATTAATTTACTACTTTTACAGTAAAGTAAATAGATTATTTTTTATAGTAGATATTTATATTCTTTCCAAGATATTGAATGTTCTTCAATGAGTAGTCATTTTTATTAATTTAGCGTCATTTTTATTCATTTGGCGAGATTTTCGTTAATTTGGCAACATTTAAAAATCGCCAAGTTGGCGACATTCCGCCCAATTCGTCGCCAAAATCTCGCCAAGCGTTATGGACGGAGAAATAAGTTATTCTTACAGCAGATAAATGATTATTGGCGTTCAAATGCAAAAGCATTACTCAAAGTATCTTTTCTCATGAATGGAACGACCTATATCAACGAGAATGATGTCACCCAATTTATCGCATGGTATTATATATGAAAAGTGAACATGTTTCTCAATAGAAAATATTTTTTTTTAATTTTATAACTTTTTGATAATTTTTTTGAAAAATGTACAATATCTTGAGAACAGTTCATGTTAGCGTTCTAAAATTTATGACAATCGTTTTCTAATGAAAAATTACATAAGAAATGTCTATTTACGTAACTTTACTAGAGGTTTTGATTTTTTGACGATTTTTTCAAAATTTCACTCGAATATTTAGGGGGGGGGGGGGTCTGAACATTCGATTGCGTATGAAAATAGGCTTTTAGTGTTTACGGATTGTAATTTTTGTACCAAATTTTGTTCAAATCGGTCCATTCGTTCGTCAGTTATTGTCTCCACAGACTCACTGATACACATCCACACACACAGACACACACACACACATACACACACATACATACTTTCATACACACACACACATTATCACACACACACACAGACATCACTTCAAAAATGTTCGATTCGTGATCAGGGATGCTTGAAACGTGCTCTCCCGTCGAAAACTCGAATTCGAATTTTCGACCCCGTCACAATACTTTCCTTATACATGATTGTGTATAAGGAAAGTAATAGGTTTAAAAGTCCTTTAATAAAATCCCCTCTCCTCGACGTGCAAAAATGACACGGCTAAAGCGCTTTCGAGCATCACCATGTCCTTCATGAGGGGCGTTGTGATGCTTGAAAGCGCTTTGGCCGTGTCATTTTTGTACGTCGAGGAAAGGAGATTTTATTAAAGGACTTTAAAACCTATTTGTGGCTGTCTTTGATATTAAAGTTTAATTAAAGTGGACGTATATCCATTTTATTTATTAAAAGTATAAAATAAAATAAAAGTAAAAACCATTTATTTAAAAACATGTTTGTTCGTTTTTAGTAGAATTTGTATCTCAAAATTTCAATCCGATAAGCAGGATCTTTTGGGAAATAGCACATCTGAATATATCCTTATAAAAAATCAACTTCAGGAGGCAATGGCCTTTCTTAACCCTGCAGCAATCCATTCATCGTACATCGTTGCGCAGAACACTAAATTTCATACAAATAAAGAAAGCGTGATCACGTGATATGTAGAATGGCACCTTGTTTGGTTACTAAAGTAACTTTAAAAGTAGCTCCCTAATTCGATGCAAGCTAGTGATTTATTGCATCGCGCTACTCGCTACACTATTTGCTTTTAAAAGTAGCGCGTTCCACTCCAAATTACGAGAAAAAGAAGTGACTACTGTAGTTTCGCTACTTCCGATCACTGCCTTAGAGTACGGGCAGCTGATTGAGTGGCTGGGAATGTGTAGAAGGTGTTTGTCGCATGGTAAACCCATGAGCCAATATTTTCGGGAATGCGACCTAGAGTCTTCTTATTTATTTTGGGGGTCAGCCTTTTCGTTCGGCCATCTGCACTCGAAATAGAAAACCTGGATGTCGAAGCTGCTTTGGATCTCGGATTCGTACCGAAAGATTTAACGTCCTTTTCGGAAGGGTCATAGGGTCCTCGGCGACTTTCAATTAGTGGCCGAAGGAATATCAGTTTCGCAGGGGCTTGAGAAGGGGCTTTTTGTTTTTGGAAAGCCTAAAGCCAATGGCGGTGCTTTGGGGTCAAGGGGTTAAGACCCTGAATCCAATGGGATGTTTGTGTGCGCCTCAGGGGCGTGTTTTAAAATCTTGGAGAGAGAGAGAGTTTTTCGGAATTTAAAAGAGGAGCGAGGAGAAGGAACTGAGTTTGGAGTGAGTAAAGAAGTGTTCATAACAAGGTCCTCTGAAAAATGCTGTTCAGAGAGATGTCGTTTCTTCGGCGATTGTTCGGTGAGTTCCACATTTAAGGGCCTGTGCCTGATTTGTACTTTTTACTTCTCTCTCCGGGATATTTAAATATTTCATATTTTTAAATTTAATTTTTAATTACCATCTTTCACATTTTAGTCTATGAGACTATATATACGTTTGTAATTGTTTATTTGTTATCTTAAAGGGGTATACTTCCATTTTGAATATTTTGAATCAATTTTGTTGTAAATATTTTATATAGTGTAAATAAATTAATGTTTGTAAATACACACGGCCTTTTTCTTCTTCGCGCTCTTACCGGGCGTGTCCTAAAAAGGAAGTTACCTTAGGACAGTGTTGAAGACTCACCCTAGGGTATGAGTAACAGGATGAGTGGCCGGTGTGTAGAAGGTGTCTAAAACTCAGACCGTCCGACTCATCCTAAGACATAGAGCAACAATTTGGATGGCCGGTGTGTAGAAGGTGTTGTTGTTGAGACCCAGACCGTCCGACCTACCAGGTGTCGAAAGCCCAGGCCAGCCGACTCATCCGAAGATGTAGAGCAACCATTTGGATGGCCGGAGAAAATGACCTACCAGGTGTTGTTGTTGTTGAAACCCAGACCGTCCGACCTACCAGAAAGGTATAAGGTAACTATTTGGACGGTCGGGAAGTGCCACCCAATTTAGACCGGAACCCAGTGGGGGGAGGCATCCACAGGGACCGTACCCTCCTTCCCCTACCACCAACCTCTCGGAAGGACTTTCGGACCCACATGTTTAACGTGATCGTACTCCGCATGAACACGGCGGCAGTTTTGGCAGTGGCTGGAATCGAACCCGGGCCTACCGAGTGCAACTCCAGCGCGCTAATCAATGGGCTACCGCGCCCTGTGTAGAAGGTGTTGTTGTTGAAACCCAGACCGTCCGACCTACCAGAAAGGTGTAAGGTAACAGTTTGTGTAGAAGGTGTGAACATGATCATTAAAGAATAAATACACGAGTCGGTAAGAAATTTTGTTCAGATATGAAAAAAGCTAGAAGTCATTTTTTGCGATTTTAATGATTAGAAGTTTAAAATTTTCATAGAATTATTTCCAGCGTAAAACAATGATTATTCAATAATAGTAGAAATTATATGAGAAAAAATATAGTCTGAATATGGACAAAAAAAGGTATTGTTACGAATAACCTAAAATGTTTTACTGCATATCGCTTACCTCCGAGGATAAACGGCATTTTAAGCAACCAATGTTATTATTTGAAGGTCCAGGTTGCTTGACCTTTACAACAAATTGGATGAACTTGGCGTTAAGTTTGGTGTGCCGAGTTTTGAAAACGGCTCGAATTTTCTAAATCGGTTAAGAACTTTCCAAGTTACGCCCGTTTTCCAGAGCTTTTCACAGAAGGTATACAAGCGGTTATCGTTCAGTTAGTTGTGGTTATGGCGTGATACCACTATAAGGATGTTTTGAATAAGTCAGTATCGGGAGAATATAAGTTTCTCTTTTGTGAACGAGTAGAGCATTGAACAGCTGTGTATCTGAGAGTCGCTTTGTGGCTTTGTAAAATAGCTAGATAGTTATTAGCTGTATAAGTTGTAAGGATTAACAATTTCTATTCTCGAATTTTTATTTTTTAAGCAGTGTCTTTCTCAGGGAAAGAAGAGTCTAAATTTAAATAGGACGGTAGAGGGGGCTGGCAACCAGGTTATAAAAAGGCGAAGTGCGAAGCACGAATGGTGAGAGATGGTTCGAGATGATAATAGTTGATACGTGGAGTGTGTGGATGCAGACGATGGTAGAAAAGTTGGACCCTGTACATTCTGATTTATTATGTGTAAATTACGTTAATGAAGTTTATTTTATGATTTTTACAGTTTAAGTATAAACTTGCTGTTTTTATCAAAGGATGCCTGCGCGTTCATTCCGACACCTTTACAAAGTGTCCTGTTTTCCAGAAATTCAGATTCATTTTTGATATCCTGAGAATATACCCACCATTCCAGTAGATAGGTCTTAACATTGTTAAAATTGCATTTACTAACGCAAGTCTATTAGATGCCTTTAATTCATTGGCGCAAATAACTTGTTGCCAACGCAACAAGAAATTTCGTGAAGAATTTTTTTTTTTTTTTAATAATTCAAAGTAATAATGTGCGAGCAAGGGCTCATAAAATAATGTGTTTTTTGTGTGGCGTAAATGGACGTTAAAAACTATCGAATATGAACGTGTGAGAAAATGGAGTTGGAGTCTCATTCTCAAGATATTTTAGTACGGAAAAATAAAAACCAAAATCGAATTCGTCAAGAATTCCGGAGGAAAAGGGCGAGGAAACGAAATGACACGTCCACAGAATCTCAGCAGATTCCGGAAAATTTAATGGGAGGCAAAGAGATGGCGAAAAGTGTTCGAATTGCGGCGCGAGTGGTGGCAGGGGGGAGGGCTGAACGAACAAATGCACTGTTCTCGAAGGCTGATGTTGTTCCGCAGCCCGATCGATGGTGGCCGAAAATTGAGATTAATTTGAAGCAAGGAGAAAGTTTCATATTCAAATAGAAAGAGTTGGAGGGGGGGGGGGTGCAGAATGGAGAGGGATGAAGAGAAACGACCCCTTGCCCGATGTCAAATGGGCTCCACAAACGTGGCTCTAGAATGGGCGTGGCTGGGGGAGGTGAGATGTTCTACGCCCCCCTCCCCGTAGTTCATCTACTGTCTATCCTTTTTCTTTTTGATTTTATCTTCATGTAGGTTACAATTCGGATAAATTCAAAGGAGGGTTCAATATGTGAATAAATCCATAATCTGAAAATTAAAATAGTTGGTTAGTAATAGTTAGTAATCCATACAAATTGTGGGCTAGTGGGCCTTACAATGGCCATTTCTTACGGGGTCCCCCCCATATTTGATTTTTGCCCTCTTTGTGCACTTTTCACGTTTTCTCCTTCAAAATATTGGATACATAGGCACCAACTTGAAAAAGGATTGGGGGTTTCAGAAATTTTTAATCAAATGACCCATGCATTTTTCAAAGGATTTAAATCTATTTTAAACTTCCTCCAATTAGATTATCTGTTACAATAAGACGTCTGAAATGCTAAAATGAAAAAAATTATTGTTAAGTAGAGAAACATGTTTTTTTTCCCTCTAAATAATTATTTATTTCATTTATTTTGTTTTTGTAGATGTAACATTATCTATATAAATACAATTGAAAATCTGTCTGTCTGTATGTTTGTCTCATCATCACGGGAGAACGGCTGAACCAAATTTGTTGAAATTTTGTGGGTAGCCTTGGAATAGCCCCACTTAAAATTGAGTGCATGCTTCGAGTTTCTACGACCAGGGGTTGTTTAGAACCAAACTGTCTAGATATTAATTAAAAACGTACAGTTAACCCTTCCATAGACAGCATTATGCAGACGATATTTTTTTCTCGTAAATTTATTTGAAGAAAATGATATCATGTCTTTTAGCAACAGATTTAAATCCAATGTGTTTATGTGGCAAACGATTTTTATTAAATATTTTCCGATTTAAATAATAAAGAAATTTATATAAAATAAATTTTATCTAAATTGCATCGAAATTCAGGTTAAAATATTACTGGGAGTATTGATATTTTCAATGTATTACGTACGACATCTGTTTTATTTTGGCAAAAATTGTAGCAACTCATACACTCACGGACAATGAAAGTTGCGCACCAAGAAGGAAGCATAGGATGGACCAGAAATTTTATTGATGGAAAGATACAGATGAATGATATACATGATCGCAAAAACAGCGCAGCAGAACACGTACAGAGGGAGCTGTGGTACACAGTTCGGTCATCCTCAATAGCGCGTCGCACCGCCTCATGATGCGATACAAACAGCAATACGATCCGGCATGGTGTCGAATAGACGCCTGATGTCGTCCTGCGGCAGGCGAGTCCACACCTGTTGGACGTTACGTTCCAAATCCCGAAGATTGTGACAACGAGGCAGCTGACGTTTCAACTGGTCCCACACATGCTCGATAGCGGACAGGTCTAGGGAGCGGGCAGGCCATGGAAGTGTCTGGACATGACTCAATCAGACCTGGACGACCCGAGCCGTGTGCGGGCGGGCATTATCCTGCTGGAATTGCGAACCTGGAATCCCAGCAACGAATGGGAGCACATGGGGCTGTAGAATCTTATCCACGTACCGCTGGCCCCTCAATGTTCCATGTACCACTACTAGAGCGGATTGGCTGTCGTAGGCTATGGTTCCCCACCCCATAATGCCTGCAGTGGGGCTGGTGTGGCGCTCGATAACGAGGTTGGGATTGTAGAGCTGTGCAGGGGACCTCCACACCCGGATACGCTGATCATCGGTCCCCAAAACGAAGCGGTACTCAACGCTAAACACCACACATCGCCAATATGTGGCGTTTCATGTAGCTCTGGCCCGGCATCACTGCAACAGGAGCCGCCGATGTTCCCGTGTTAACGGCAGCACACGTAAGGGACGCTGGGATCGCAGATTAGCTTTCTTCAGGTGTCTAGATATGGTTCGTGGGCACACAGGAGCCGATACGTGTGCCTGTATGGGGTCGCCGTGAGCTGTATATGTGACTGCCGACGATCATTCGATCCTCTCTACTCGTGGTATGCCTGATCCGTCCAGAGCCGGTCCTCTGTGTCTGACTAGTGTTCCCAACACCGTCGGATGGTATAGTCTGAACGATTCACTTGACGGGCTATCCGGCGCGTTAACCACCCTGCGGTTTTCAGCCCGATGATCAGGCCTCTCTCGAAGTCCATCAGTTGCGTATATTGATGTTTCTGGCGTCTACCCACCATTCTTTTGACTCCGTACTCGTACTTGCGTGGGCAGAAGTTTCACGTATTGATGGGGCGTCGACTACACGCCGGTTTATAAGGCCTCTGGCTTATGCTTGCAGCGCCACTTACGGGTGTACGGTCATGTGCAATCACACCAGACTGGGATTACTTGCACATCAGCCCGCCCTCTAGCTATTTACATTATTTCGTGGTTGCACCATGTTTTCTTCTTGGTGCGCAACTTACATTGTCCGTGAGTGTATATTGTAGCACGGTTAATCTTCTATTTGTACATGGGTATCGGTATATCTTTTAATCTAGGAGAATATAAATAGTACGGTTATATCTTCCCATACAATTTTAGCGCTTTCATTTTGGCATATATTGAAATTAATTACGGCCCTGAAGTTTAAAGATTGCGGGGATAATTGATATTTTCACTTTATTATGTCATCTGTTTTAATTTGGCAAAGATTTTGAAATTCATATACAGGGGTTAGACAAAATAATATGAACACCTGTGTAATAACAATACTCGAGGGAAACCTGTTGTATACTCCCGCCCTCTCGTGTTGAAGCATGCCACCTAGCGGGCGAGAATGTACACACAGTGAGTAGCAGTGATTTTTTAATGATCTTGTTGCATTAAAAATAAAAAAATTCTGATTGACCCAATTTGTCTAAGAGGGTCGTATAAAAATTTAAAAAGTGTAACTTTTTGAAAATGAATGGGAGGACTACTTCATTAACGTAGTCTTATTTCCTACCTTACTTTCAACATTTTTGCAATTTGCATTGCCTATTTATCTCCAATAGGTAAAGAATTAAAGCGCGTTTCAATCTTTTTGGGACACCCTGTATAGCCGGAACCTTAATTAGAACAAGGGAACTGTATATATTTCCATACGCGTATCCAATTCTGAACATTCCTAATAACTGTGGTTGAGTTTCCTCATTGGAAATTCCTTTAAACATAGATACTTTAAAGATGCCCACACCGTACATCAAATTTTTCATTCAAATCGCCCATCATGCTTAATATTTTTGAGCAGTAAAAATTTTGAACAGTTGTTTTAAATAGTAAAAAATCTGATGTGGGCAGCACATGACTTTCCCTGCACTCTTATATTCACGTTCTCTTTATTTTAATTACATTTAATTCACTTTTAATTCAATTTTCGTTCTCATTTGATATCTGGACTTATTTTCAAAGGTGGCGTAGAGAAAATACGAAAAAACTAAAATATCTCGAGAACGGCTAGTCCTAGTGTAATGGAGTTGGTCTTATTCTTTTCTTCGTTAAAAATTACGTATTAAACAAGCATTTCAAGGATATATTTGAGCATACGTAGTTTTTTATTTTAGATTTTGTCAATTTTTGCGGGCCATTTTGCAAAAAAAGGCAGGTTATTTTTTTCCGAACCGTACCAAAATCTAATCAGCACCAGGGTGACCCACAAGCGACTTATCTACCAAATTTTGTGAAATTCGGTCCATTAGATTTTCAGCTAGAGTGGATACAAGCTTTTGCGGGCCATTTCGCAAAAAAAAAGGCGGGTTCCTTTATCCTAAATCATACCCAAAACTAATCAGCACCAGATTCGCGCACAAGTGACTTACCTACCAAATTTTATGAAATGCGGTCAATTACTTTTTTAGTTACAGAGGATACAAAATCTGCACAGACAGGCAGACACACACACAGACGTCGCGCTAAAAATGGTGTTTTCGTATTCTAGAGGTCTCGAAACGTGTAGATCCGTCGAAAACTCGAGTTGCGATTTTCGGCATGATTCCAATACTTTCTCTATACATTACCATGTATTGCAGGGAAAGTAAAAATATAATTTTTCTGGGCTCAATCCGTTCGAAATGCAGCCTTAAAATGCACGAAAATACATTTCTTTTTGAACCTGATTTTCTCCTCCGAGCATTTGGGAAGGGGTGCTGTATTGGAGCAAGTGATCGATGGCGCAGACGACAAAGGGGGGTCGCTGTATAAAAAAGCGTGGTGTATGCGATTGCGTGACATTCCTTTATCTGCGGATGAACAGCGGGCGGCGGGATGCCTCCCCATCCGCCCACATGGGCACGCCCCTCTGTCCTTCCCAACTGTTGCTATGACAACGCAGCTTGCGATCTGTTAATTCCATCCACCATCTTGGAAGGAGAGATGGGTTTCCTTGGAATGTACTCTTTCCAATATCTCTTCGAGTGTGTTGCTGTATGTATGAACATGTTTTTACATTTTTACTTGGTCCGCTAACATGAATCGATATTATACGCTTATATATCACTAGTGAAAAGAAGCGGCGAATATGATATTATAGTATATAGTGGTATATAAATGATAGTAAGGGGGGAAAACTTTGAAAGTTAACAAAAGCATCCGAACGTCACTACATGACCACATCACATGTTAATAATGGATGCTACTTCATTTTAAATATTTTCATTATTGTATTTTGTTCTCTCCATGGTCTTGTTGTTGCAAAAAGCCCGATTTATTTTAAAATGAACAATGTTCGTTAGTCCACAATTTCTTCACTTGAAAATAACGTAAAATTTAGTATTAATGCATGACAATCAATGAAAACAAAATTTGTGGTTGATATCCTGTGAAAATACTGCCATTCAGATAAAATATTTTGTGCACTTTCACAAAAATTATATATATATATAAACAACAACCTGTGGTTTAATTTTAGATATACGTGTATCATATGCGAATCTTCGGGGAGCGCTTTTACTTTCCCTGCAATACATTGTAATGTATACAGAAAGTATTGGAATCATACAGAAAATCGCAACTCGAGTTTTCGACGGATCTACACGTATCTGGACTTCTAAAATACGATAAAACCATTTTTAGCGTGACGTCTGTGTGTCTGTCTGTGCAGATTTTGTATCCATTCTAACTAAAAAACTAATTGACCGAATTTCATAAAATTTGGTAGATAAGTCACTTGTGGGTCACCCTGGTGTTGATTAGATTTTGGTACGATTCGTAAAAAATAACCTGCTTTTGTTTGCGAAATGGCCCGCAAAAATCGTCAAAATCTAAAATAAAAACTACGTATATACTTAAATATATCCATCAAATGCTTGTTTTATACGTAATTTTTAACGAAGAAAAGAATAAGACCAACCCCAGTACACTAGGACTAACCGTTCTCGAGATATTTTAGTTTTTTCGTATTTTCTCTACGCCACCTTTGAAAATAAGTCCAGTTACCAAATGAGAACGAAAATTGAATTAAAAGTGAATTAAATTTAATTAAAATAAAGAGAACGTGGATATAAGTCTGCAAGAAAAGTCATGTGCTGCACACATCAGATTTTTTAATTCTATGTTTGGTTTGTGTTTTGTTTCGAGTATCAGCGGAGCTATCGTCTGCACAAGAAAAAAAATCTGATGTAGGCAGCACATGACTTTTCCTGCAGACTCATATTCACGTTCTCGTTATTTCTGCATTAATTCATTATATTGAGTTTAATTTCACCAAAATAACACCCATAATTATTTAAAAGGACACTAAATTTGCACTTTTAATTCAAGTTTCGTTCCCAGTTGGTAATTGAAAGTATTTTCAAAGGCGGAGTAGCGAAAATGCGTAGAAGCTAAAATAACTCGAGAACGGAGAGTTCTAGTGTAATGGGGTTGATCTTATTCTTTTTATCGTTAAAAATAACGTATAAAACAAGCATTTAATTTGAGCATACGTAGTTTTTTATTTCAAATTTTGGTGATTTTTGAGGACCATGTCCCAAAAAATGACACGTTATTTTTTCCGAATCATACTAAAATCTAATCAGCACCAGGGTAACCCACAAGCGACTTACCTACCAAATTTTGTAAAATTTAATTTATTAGTTTTTCAGCTAGAGTGGATGCAGACAATTTCTGAGGGCCATTTCTAAAAAAAAGGAGGATTTTTTTATATCCCGAATCGTGCCAAAAATTAATCAGCATCAGGGTCATACACAAGTGACTTATCTACCAAATTTTATGAAATTAGGTTCATTAGTTTTTGAGTTAGAGTGGATACATATGTGGCCAAAAGATGTTATCACGTCCGGGTCACCATTGTGGCCGAAAGATGTTACCAGGCCTGAACCAGGGACCTGGTGCTTACAAGACCGATATTATAATCACTGAGCAAAAGCTAGCTTCTCCTCCGTTCTTATAATTCGGGTACAGGTTCCAAGCATCTTTGTTCAGGTGTCTTTGCTGCCGCACATACAATGCACAGATAGACACACTCACAGACACAAACGTGACGTTAAAAATAGTTTTTTTCGTATTCCAAAGGTCCCGAAACGTGTAGATCCGTCGAAAACTCGAGTTGTGATTTTCGGCACAATACCAATACTTTCCGTATACATTACAATGTATTGCAGGGAAAGTAAAAGGTTTAAAAATAATGTGAGTAAGCAAAGTGAGCTGTAAAAAAAAAAAAAAAATTATTCGGAATTCTATTCTGCGTATGTTATAAATTTTAGGAAGAGTTATAAAATGAAGATTGTCCTTTCACTTATTAACAAGTTGCTTTTCAACAGCGTCACTGAAAAACTTAATACATTACTATTTTCTTTTATTATTTCTTTTATATATTTTTACTTTCCTTATATACATAATGTATAAGGAAAGTATTGTGACGGGGTCGAAAATTCGAATTCGAGTTTTCGATGGGAGAGCACTTTCAAGCATCCCTGATCACGAATCAAACATTTTTGAAGTGATGTGTGTGTGTGTGTGTGTATGTGTGCGTGTCAGTGAGTCTGTGGAGACGATAACTCACGAACGAATGAACCGATTCGAACGAAATTTCGTACAAAAATGACAATCCGTAAACACTGGAAGCTTATTGTTTTTATACGCAATCGAATGTTCAGAATCCCCCCAAATTTTCGAGTGAAATTTTGAAAAAATCGTCAAAAAATCAAAACCGCTAATAAAGTTACGCAAATAAACATTTCTTATGTAACTTTTCATTAAAAAACGATTGACATAAATTTTAGAACGCTAACATGAACGAACCGTCTCGAGATATTGCACATTTTTCAAAAAATTATCAAAAAATCACATAAAATAAAAAAAATATTTCCTATTGAGAAACATGTTCACTTTTCATATGTAATACCATGCGATAAATTGGGTGACATCATTCTCGTGGATCTAGCCCGTTCCATTCATGAAAAAAGATACTTTGCGTAATACTTTTGTATTTGAACGCCAATAGTCATTTATCTGCTGTAAGAATAAGTTATTTTTTCGTCCATAACGCTTGGCGAGATTTTGGCGACGAATTGGGTGGAATGTCGCCAACTTGGCGATTTTTTTAAATGTTGCTATATTAACGAAAATCTCGCCAAATGGATAAAAATGACGCTAAATCAATGACGACTCATTGATGATGACGACATGGAAAATGACGACTCATTGACGAAAATTCAATATCTTGAAAATACTATAAATAACTACTATAAAAATAATCTATTTTTTTTAATGTAAAAGTAGTAAATTCATTGCATTATATAAGGAAAGTCATGTGCTGCCCACATCAGATACTTTTTCTTATGATAGGGGGAAAATATCAAATTGTAAACCAAAATGAATTTTGAACGCGCTACCATTGCAGACTGAAGCTTACTCAAGCCGAACAGTAGGGTGTGAAAATTGAATTTTTGAAAATTTTGAAGATTTTATAGGACATTAAGAGCAGCGATCATTTTATACATGTTAAAAAGTTAATTTTAGATACAAGCTTATCTTAAGTTTAATGAGTGTTGTACTGAGAATTTTTTCTATGACGGTGCAAAATGTTTCCATAATTAATTTTAGCATATAGATAGTTATTGACTAAATTTATCTACAAATTACTTAATACTCCGCTTAATAGCCTTTTTAACATGAATTAATACTGAATTTCATGACATCGATTATTAAAACATTATTTATTTATTGTAATCCATCGTAGCACGGATCTTCAGAAGTATATATTTTTATTTGAAACCAAAAATTTCCACAATTTTTATTTTATAATATTTTGTTTTAATTTTTTTTGTGTGGATTCTATCGAAGTATGATTATAGTTTATGATGATGCCGATCAAATGCATGAATTAATTAATTCATTTTTCATTCTACTGAAACGACTATAGGTTATGTGCAACTGGGCGTTTACTTCACAGTAATAGAGGTAAAATATATTTATTTTGAGATGGGGGTTTACTCCAACCTCTACCTACCAAAATTAAATAAATAAAAAAAAAATCAAGGGCAAGAATTTTACTGAAACTTATATTTAAATATTAAATTTTCATTTTTAAACGAAAATATTTTAGGAGATGCATTTGGTGCAGGGTACGCCACTGACCTATACATGGGTCTGTTTCAGATTTAGCAAGGCACCAAATTTTCGTACTAGGTTTCTGCAGCACTCTACACTGTCACCAGTGGCTACATTTGACCACAGATTTGCTTTCCAGTGCGCCCCTGCGCTATCCTCCCCCCTCCACGAACAAGCGCTCCCCCCTATCTCTGAGCATCTTTTCTTCGCTCCGGAATGCCCTTGCAGACGATT
The DNA here is from genome assembly GCA_951213105.1 of Amaurobius ferox. Taxonomy (NCBI): domain Eukaryota; kingdom Metazoa; phylum Arthropoda; class Arachnida; order Araneae; family Amaurobiidae; genus Amaurobius; species Amaurobius ferox. The sequence continues at coordinate 134,001,388 of OX578150.1, forward strand.
AATCACCCTTATCCGCCCCCTCGCGATACGTCGATCCAGGAGGGAGGGATCGAAACAGTAGTGGCCCGAGTGGCGGGCGGGAATGCAGTGGCGTGGAGGGGGGCCATGGGCGTGGCTGCTTCCCCGCTCTTCCATTAACGAGGGGTCGACTAATACTCCTCCATCGAAGCTCCCTGACTCACGAAATAACAGGGTGCTCAGATAAGACCGCATGTCTCTTCTCTCATGTGCGAACGAAATGGCCGGCGATTTGTTCTTTAAATTCTAAACCCTGCAATTTGCTGTGATAGGGTGGACGGGTGGGGGTGGAAGGCAACAACGCAGGAAGGGATGTAGTTATATCAATTGTGCACTGATCACTCACGCATAGTGTGTGCAAGAGTACATGAAAATTATGCAGAGATACATTTCTCTATGATATATCTATCCACTATGGAGTGTTCATACAGCAAAATTTTATGCTGCACAAGGATAAATACAATACTTACAGCGTGTTCTTTTTATATCCCCAAAATGTTAATATACATTTAAAATCAACCATGCCGAACGAAGAAAATATTTGTATGCTATTTATCCTAATCAAATTCAGCACAAGGTGGGTCTGTATATTTCGTTTATCACTACCAGGATGATCAAAACCTCGAGCACATCCAATTTTAATGTATTAAAAATTAAGAATAGTATTTTGTTTTTAGTTACGGGGTCCTAATATACCCTCAAAAATATAGTCTACGGTTTTTGATTCGTCAGACGATCACGACAGATCTCTTTTTATCCATTGAAGGACAGGACGTTTCCGCATTTTTATTTTAGAGTAATATTTCTCTACCCATTCTTATAGAGAATGAAACTGAAAAGGTTCAAAACAGTCTATTGAAGAGTTTCAGTTTCTATTCTAGACAATATTAACATAATGAACTTACCTGTTCTCGCTTTGTCTACAACAAATTGAGTTACAATAACAACGTTCTACTAAACTCTTAATTGTTGAGGCATGTAAAAGCATGGATATATTATAGCATACCTATGCTCTTACATCCCATGTTAGAGCATGTTGTTGTTGTTGAGACCCAGACCGTCCGACCTACCAGAAAGGTGTTGAAGACCCAGACCGTCCGACTCGTCCTGAGGACTTGAGCATCTATTTGGACGGCCGGGAGAGGAGTTGGCAGGTGGCCGATGTCCGGGTGTCCACAACAACCAACACCAAATTTATTGAATCTTTAAAAAATTTTTACAGGAGTGGTTACAAGGATATAAGCTAATAACATAGTTTTGCTAATATGAAAATATATCACAAGACTTGATTACATTTATACTCTTGTAGACTTGAATACATTTTGTTGACTTATTTACATTATTGAAGACTTGATAGTATATTTACAAATGACATAATGATCTGAGACAATATAAGTATTATGATAGTAGTTGAAAACATTTTGAAGTTGACTATATATTATAAAATGGGGTGCAACAACTAAAGACAACACAACAAAAGCAGACGACACCACCGAGAAAAACAACATATAAAAAACAACATAAAAAACAAACAAAAAAAACAACAAGAAGAGGAGTCACCGACCGAAAAAATTAAAAGCAGAGATCCCCAGGCTGATTATGAAATTTTATTAGAGATTTCTCTCGCTATGAGAACACAGTTTTTTATTTTATTGATTGAAGAAGGGTTAGAGCAGACACTCGAGAACCAGGTCGCCGTATTATGGGGTGAAGGTTTATAAAGGTGAAAAGCTTTGGTAAGGGGGCAAGAAAAAACGTAGTGATCGGCGTCGCCTACCAGAAAGGTGTAAGGTAGCTGTTTGGACGGCCGGGAAGTGCCACCCAATTTAGACTGGAACCCAGTAGGGGAGGCATCCACAGGGACCGTACCCTCCTTCGTTACCACCAACCTCACGAAAGGACTTGCGGATCCACATGTTTAACGCGATCGTACTCCGCGTGCGTGAACACGGCGGCAGTTTTGGCAACGGAGGGAATCGAACCCGGCCCTTCCGAGTGCATTTCCCGCGGACTAACCATCGGGCTACAGCGCCCTATGTTAGAGCATGTGTATTTCCTTTGAAAGGCTTCAATGAAACTCTCTTATGAATAGCTAGAAAAATTTTTTAAAATAAAAATTCTTCCACGCTGGGAAAACGTTCTGTTTTTTCGATGGATAAAAAAGAGATCTGCAAAAATCGTCTGACGTATAAAAAATAGCAGATGATATTTCTAATCTATTTTTTAGGATATATGTGTACCATTTAATAAAAAAAAAATGTATTTTTTCAATTTCTCGGTACATTATATGATTTTAAATTCGGATGAGAGCTACTTTAAGAACACCTTATGTTTTTTAATATCAATGACGTCACCATTAACGAACCTCTAATACATTTTTCACCTCTAATTGTAAATGACATGCGAGTAAAAAATATTAAATCTACAAGGCAGTATTTCACACTGAATCGATAAAACAGACATGTTAGTGCATGATCTGATACACTTGAAAATAGAAAATATTGGAAAACTAAGTTTCTTCATTCTTTTTATTTCAGCATCAAGTTCCTAATTTCTACCTTATCTGTAAGTATTTTGCAATCAGTCCATATTTCGAAACTTATGGACTGTAGAGCACCATCCAATACATTACAAAATTAATATTATTTTATTTCGTCATTTTATCAAACTATCTAACTTTGGACCGAACTTCACGTTTCTATCTTAACGGGAAGTGTTTTTTTCTGTTTACTATTTGAAGTGCAGTACCCTCTTAAATGAAAATATGTGTAAATTACCTTATTTCTCATAAATGTCATTGAAATATTTTCCAGTTCGTTTATTCCCTTTGTTCGATAAATCGAACATTTTGGTTTTCAGCTCTCCCAGCATAACAAATGTTGGTAAACTTAATTCATTAAACTTCCTTCGTTCTTTCTGTTGAAATATGGGATTTCCATTGCATGCATTTTAAGTCTATCTCGTCGTGAAGTACGCTTTGCAAACAGTTCACATTTCGAACGTTTTATAATGTAAAGCATTAAATAAAATTGTGTGAAACATCAGATTCTCACGGGGGTTATATCAAACTATAGATCGAATCTGAAATCTGTATGTGTTCGGGAAGTATGAAAAATAAAGGCATGATATACAGATAGATACTTGGAAATAAGCATATATAATTTATTTCAGATTTATTTTCAATTTAGATATTTAATATAAATTCTTAACTGCGAATACCTAAAATGTCTTCACAGCATACCGACTATCCTCGAGGAAAAATAACATTTACAGGCAATCATTATTATTTGAAGGTCTGGGTGGCTTGATCTTGGCAACAAATTTAGTAACCTGGCCGACAAATTTGGGAAATATCATCAACGTGGCGATTTTTGTCGAGTTTTGGAAACTACTCAAAATTTGTAAATTGGTTAAGCATTTCCCAAGTTAAATCGATTTTTCTAAAAATTTCCACACAGGGGGTATAAGTGGGTCATCGTTCAGGTAGAACGATTTGGCGAGATACGATAAAAATGAATTGTGAAATACATCAGTGTTTGAAGAACACCTGGTTTGTGAATAAGTTAAACTTTAGTGGCGCCAATGCAACAAGTGCAATAAAATATAGAATGCTATCAGAAAGCGAAAAAGTATTAAAGGTCTAAAATATGCATTAAAACGGAACTTTTTCTACAACAATTTCTTTAAAACCACGCCTTAAAAATAGTTTTCGTGAGAAATGAAACACTTAAACTCGAATACCAGACCAAATGAAACAAGTTCTTCAGACATTTTTTGGTAAAGCAGTTTTATCTTCATTAAAGTAACATCTCGGATGTAGCTTTACAGTGATTAAAAATATCTTTTTTTAAGTTATTATAAATTCAGAAAACTGATCCATTTTATATTACTTTTATCATAGTGAAAGTACCTGCAGTAAATTTACTATAATTATCTTCAAACTGAAAATTACTACATTAATTTCATATTGAAAACAGAAGTTATGAAGCAATTAAATGACTTGAATTAATTGATCGCGTTCCAGTTGTTGATTAACATTTCTCTGTAGTAGGCAGTTTTGGTAACGCAGTTTTCATTTTCATTCAACTACCACCGCTGGAAAAGTAGTTTTACAGGAATAATATTTGTTTCAATGTTATTTTACGATCATAAAAAATAGTTTTATATTAATTAAACCATGATAAGCAAATGTTTTTGTAATGGTTATTTTCTTTATTAATTTATTACTAAAAGTAATAGCTTTTCAGCATTACTTTTAGTAACAAATTAATAAATAATATAGTCATTCAATCACTTGAATGACTAAAATCATGTTAAAATTTAAGAAAAATAATAACATTTTATATATTGATCAACATAAAAGAGAAATAGAATCGTCTGTATCAGACAATTTTGGTAAAGCAGTCTCCCACCGCTGAAAAAGTAGTTTTACATGGAAATTATTTGTTTTAATGTTATTTTACGATCGTATAAATTTGGTTTTTAAGTCATTTCATGCATGAAAATGTTCAGCTTTATATTTCTACTCTAAAGAAGGTACATGCAGAAAGCATTTCGCTGTAACTATGAATTAATTTCACACTGAATAGAAAAGCATCAGCGGTGGCTTCAATCCAATGGAGATAAAATGATTATGTGTGAATAATATTTTATAAAAATAAATTCTAGTACAGTTTACTAAGTTTATTCGATTTTTTCATACTCATTTGTTTGATTTACAGGCTTTTAAAACGCTGCAAATTACTCGATAATTGTTTATAGCTAGCTATCACTTTTAGTTTCAGTCCCAATTTCATCTGAATACTCCGATTCTAGACTTAATAAAAATATCGAATTATTTTACTAGCAGTAAAATAATTCGAATTATAAACTACTATATTATAAACTACTACATCGAATTATAAGCTACTTGCAAACTAATATAATATATCAGATGAGATTTTAGATCAAAGTTAATTTATGAAAATGCCTGATAGCATATAAATACGTATGTTTCCATCTATTATGTTTAAATCTCATTAATCATTAAAAATTATTAGAATCAAGTTAATTAATTTTCTTAATTTTTTGAAAATACAGCCAAATATCTCGGACTTGTGCACCCGTATTTTATGAAGGAGTCAGTAAACACATTGACCTGCAACACTCCTGACATTTTAAATATTACAGCTTTAAATTGACATTTTAAATATTACAGCTAATAAACACACTACTTCAAAAACTAAGAGCCCTATCCAAAATTTAATAATACAGACTTATAGATAGGGCTTTTAAAAAGATACAAATTCTTGCTTATGGTTCATATTTAGCACTTTTAGTCTTTGAGATAAGCATTACAAACTTGAACGAGAAGATCAACCATGCACAAAGCTTTGATTGTGAAACAGTTTTCAACTGAAATGCAAATTTATTTAATCATCTCTAAAATGCGATGCATTCAACTCTGAAATATTTTAAATTATCACAGTACTACAATAATTTATTATATTTAAAAACTTAAAATATCATAAAAAAAAAGTCAACTTTACTCAAATGACGTCATCGAAATATATAAATCGTTTAGCCCTCTTTGCAAAAGCAATGAATATTTCATTCATATCACTTATATTCCAGCTAAATTTTGCGTAAAAAAAAAAAAAAAATCAGCAAATTTTATACAACTCATCTTACAACCGCTTGTTTACATTCTGCATCCATTAAAATCAGGCTTCTATGTAGAAATAATAATCAAAGTTGGATAATCATTTAAACTCAAAAATATTATAATAGCGTTGACGCAGAATATAGATGCACAGAAAATACACAAAAATAAAGTGGTTTTAGGACCGATGCAGAACTCAATATAAATTAAAAGAACTTTGAAAATCACGATTTTGACAGTTGGAAAAAAGATGGATGCCCTATTTTATTTTGAAGAGGGCCACGTGATCTCTTCATATAATATGGGTGCAATTATTATTTTAATTTTTATTTAAAAAACTACCTATCATATCTTGTTCAAATTTTTTTTATATATTTTATGGGATAATTTGAATATTTCCTACAAGTTTCGAAGCAATCGCTTAATGTTTGAAAAATTAAGTCCCATAGGGTTCAATGTATTTCATTCTTTCAACCCGGGGTCAATCCAAATCTAATTAGGTGATATTATTCATTTACATTCCCATATGTCGCACAGACAGTCTCAACAACATATTAAAATTTCCTTTTGATAAAGTCCTTTTTACTGCAGTTATCGTGCGAACGGACAGACAGGCAGAATGGACAAAGCTATAAACACTTTTTAACTATGTTGTAAAGTATTAAAAACAATACAATATTTTTTAATTACTTTGAAATTGTTAATTCTATTTAGAAAGGATTACGAAGAACATTTTTATGTTCATATTATATTGTGTGGCCGCTTTTTAAGGTAAACTATTGCAGCGCCCACTTCGAAGTTAAGAGTTTGCAATTTCGTCCCAGTAGCTCAACGGTAGAGCATCGGCTGGCCGGTTTGATTCCCGGTTAGGACAACAAGGTTATTTACGATGGCGTCCGATCAAATTAAAGCTGTATGTTAGTGCAAAGATGTCGGAGGTCTGAAAGTGACCCTAGTACGACTAGTACGGATTCAGTAGACTCTGGATGATGGAACGACGTTTTCAAATGGAGAGGATAACGAATACGCAGGCTACTAACCTGAATAAAAATAGTAAAAGCAGAAATATAACCTGCGCTAAATATAGTAAGAGGTGGCCAATCAGATGGTCAGTAGCCCGACAATCTGACATTAGAGGGCAGCAGGAAAATTTGAACAATTTTCGAAATTTTATAAATATGATTTCTGGATTTCAAAGCGAGGAGAGTTCCTCGAAATCTAGAAAAAGGTTTTCCCCAGAGAAAATAACTATAAAGAATTGTATTTGAACGAAAACAAACAAGGTCGCAGAATCGCAAAAAAGATGGGGGGGGGGGGGGGGGGGTAGAAGAAAAATTTAAGATTTTTCGAAATTTTAAAAATATGTTTTCTGGACTTCAAAGTGAGGAGACTTCTTCGAAATCTAGAAAAAACTTCTTCTTAATCGAAAATAAATATAAAAAATTATATTTGACCGAAAACAAGCTCGGTCGGGTTTTTCGCAAAATCGCAAAGGGGGGGGGGGGGGTAGCAGGGAAATTTGAAGATTTTTCGAAATTTTAAAACACGTTTCCTCGACTTCAAAGTGAGGGGATTTAATCGAAATCTAGAAAAATGTTTTTCTCCATCGAAAAAAAATATATAAAAAAATTTGATGTGGGCAGCACATGACTTTCCTGACATGACATATAACCCAATGAATTTACTACATTTACAGTTTAAAAAAATGCTATTGTTATAGTAGATACTTATATTCTTTCTAAGATATTGAATTTTCTTCAATCAGTTGTCATTTCATAGAGTTAGCGGCATTTTTATCCATTTGGCGAGATTTTCGTTAATTTAGCAGTATTTAAAAAAACCCGCCAAGTTGGTGACATTCCGCCAAATTCGTCGCCACCAAAATCCCGCCAAGCGTTATGGACAGAGAATTATTCTTACAGTAGAGAAACGATATTCTTACAGCAGATAAATGACTATTGGTGTTCAAATACAAAAGTATTACTCAAAGTATCTTGTTTCATGAATGGAACGAGTTAGATTCACGAGAATGATATCACCCAAATTATTGCATGATATTACATATGAAAAGTGAACATCTTCTATCTTTCTTAAGAGTTAATATTTATTTAATTTATGGGATTTTTTGATAAATTTATTATAAAACATGTTTTCTGGACTTCAAAGTGAGAAGAATTCCTCAAAATCTAAATTTTTCGCAAAATAGCAAAGGTGCTGTAGGTGGTAGTGGTGTGTGTGTGTGTGTGTGTGGGGGGGGGGGGGGTAGCATGAAAATTTAATGATTTTTCAAAATTTTAAAAACACGTTTTCTGGACTTCAAAATGAGGAGACTTCCTCGAAATCCAGAAAAACGTCTTCTCCATAGAAAATAAAATCACAAAGGGGGGTTGCAGAGCAATTTGAAGATTTCCGAAATTTCAAAAACAATTTTTCTCGACTTCAAAGTGAGGTGACTTCCTCAAAATCTAAATTTTTCGCAAAATCGCAAAGGTGTGCGTGTGTGTGTGTGTGTGTGTGTATAAAAAATTGTATAGCTCCGACAATAAGAACAGTCGGGTTTTTCGCAAAATCGCAAGGGGGGGGGGCAGCAAGAAAATTTGAAGATTTATCAAAATTTTAAAAACAGGTTTTCTGGACTTCAAAATGAGGAGACTTCCTCGAAATCTAAAAAAAAGATTTCTGCATCGAAAATATATATAAAAAATTGTATTTATCCGAAAACAAGCTCGGTCGTGTTTTTCGCATAATCACAAAGGGGGTGTAACAGGAAGATTTTAAGATTTTTCGAAATTTTTGAAACATATTTTCTGGACTTCAAACTGAGAAGACTTCCTTGAAATCTAGCAAAAGCTTCTTCTTCATCGAAAATAAATACAAAAATTTTAATTTGACCGAAAAAAGCACAGTCAGGTTTTTTGCAAAATCGCAAAGGGGCAGTAGCAGAAAAATTTAAAGATTTTCCGAAATTTTAAAAACACGTTTTCTGGACTTAAAAGTGAGGAGACCTCCTCCAAATCTATAAAACGTTCTTCGCCATCGAAAATAAATGTAAAGAATAGTATTTGATCGAAAAAAAACAAGGTTGGATTTTTCGCAAAACGCAGACGGAGTAGAAGGAAAATTTAAAGATTTTTCGAAATTTTTGAAACATATTTTACTTCAAAGTGAGGAGACTTCCTTCAAATCTAGAAAAATATTCTTTTCAATCGAAAATAAATAGAAAAAATTGTACTTGACCGAAAAAAATAAACAAGGACAGAATTTTCGC
>OX578150.1:134610514-135073014 GCA_951213105.1 Amaurobius ferox
ACTGACCCCCAAATGCATTCCAATTTGAATCACTTGCAATGTATCTGGTTTAACTCGAGACGCATCAAAACTATCGATACTTTGATGTACCCATACTTTTCTTTCGAATATCGATACATATTAGTTATCGATACTTTTTAGGTGATCACTTATATCACGATCCCCAAATTCAAATAGAATATGTATTAAGATGCATGATGGTCTTACGGACAATGCAACGTTCTACGATAAATTTTAAAGCCGTAAATACAAAGAGACAGTATGACTGCTAAATTACATCAGGTCAGACAGTATGACTGCCTTTACCTCCACTTGATAACACGATAATCATTTAAAGATTAAAACGGATTTCGGATAAGTGTAGTGATTTTTTTTTCAATCCTGTTCACCCGGTTTCCGCACCACCCTAGAGGTACTACGGCTGTCGACGCGTTTTTTTTTAGAGTGGTTTCCCCTGGAGGCCTAATCCACTTTTCCTAAATTAATAATATGCAAGACCTAAGGTAAATCATTATAAAACAACACAAGAAATTTCTGGTTACATAAAGGCCGAAAAAAATGATCAAAACGAGAGGTGCCTTCATGGAGGACTTTGTGAAGAAAACTGCACCGCATTTGCGTTACATGCCAAGGAAACCATGAAAAACTTGGCACGTGCAGCCAGTCAATCCCATCAGGACTGAGCGATAAACGAAGATGGTAACGCTTGTGGTAGAGATCCGTAATCACAGAGAGAGTTGTCGTAATAGTAATATTTGTCACATAATCAACTAGCAGGTGAGATCGTTGCATGACTTATTATTCTCACCATGACCCACTGGGTGTGCTAATTGTGTCTTTGAGAGTTAAATGTCTTCCTGAACCACCCTCTGACTCGGGTGATAAGGCTTTTCTTCTTCTTACATGAATCAAAGCCTGCAATAAAACAAGAAATCTTATGTTAAAATATTTGGCACGGTAATGAGTTAAATTTTATAAGATTGGATCGGAACTATTTTGAGCGTCAGTGGATGCATGCATTGCACATACAGGCACAGACGTCGTGCTGCGAAAATCTGATTTTTGTATCATTAACGTGTCATGTCTAAATAAAGGTGCATGTTATTCTTCCGTAAAGTGTATCATGTTTTGGTAAAGTATTACACATTGAATAACGTTTTTATAACAATTTTAACAAATATTTATTATCTTTTTATTTTCGAGGAAAATGTTCAATTTAAAGCGTTCCTCTCGTCTAAGCATCCTAATACGCCATTTTTTATTAAGAAAATCCAGTGAAAAAAATATAAATAATAATGTTTTTTTTAATCGTTTACAGAAAATCTGACAATAATCGGGCACCATTTGACTACCACGGACCGTTTCGGAGATGTAACACGTTTTCGGATGCATTTACTGAATAAGTTACATAAAAATAGAACAAGCAACAAGAATATCGGCTGACTTTAGCTATAAATGTATCAACATATCGCCAACGTGAAGAGTTTCTGAAAATGTTGCCAAATTGACAAAACTGTCGCCAAATTAGCAAAACTTCAATATTTTCTAATTATTTCTTAAGATACATATAAATAGACATTTATATTTGTATAGTGCAAATATCCACCTAGAGATTTTACTTCTTCAAAATAACGCGCGTCACCCCAGAAAAAGGATCGATGAATGAAATCTACTTACCAGCAAGAAATTTTTAACGGATGGTTTCTTCCTCAGTAGGCCAGATTGCTAACTTCGAGCTCTTGGTCTAAGCATCCGGAATTTCTAATAATGATCGGTTCTTAGCGTGAACTCGATGCGAGTGGAACACGTGACATCAAAATAATCGACCTGATCACCGAACTGCCGAAACTTTGAATTCCGCAAACTATCCAGACAGAGCTCTCTGATGGGTTTGTCAAACCGGAGTTCTAATAGGGTGTTAGACAAAGGGAAAATAATAATATAAGGCAATTTAAAGAAATTATAACAGGTTATCAAACCCATATAATGGTACACTCACTTGATATTAGTGTATTGTTTCATACATTTTAGATCAAAATCGTATGTATCTCAAGAACTGACTGTAAAGTGTCATTTGTTTTTATATAGTGTGTGTGTGTACATGCATCGAATGTTTTGACTCTGACCAGCCGGTTTCCTCACCACCCCTAGAGGTACGGCTGTCGGCGCGTTTTTTTTAGAGTGGTATCCCCTAGAGGCCTAATCCACTTTTACTAAACTTAATTATAATATTAACTAATAAGAAGGTAGAAGTAGAAACTTAACTAAATAAAATAATAAACAGAACTCTGTGTGAAATTTCTGATTAATATGGCCGAAAAAAGATATAAGCAGATCACACTTTAAGGGAGGGATGCCTTCATGGAGGTCTTTTTATGGGTAACTGCGCCGCATTCGCGTTACGTGCCAGGGAAACCATGAGAAACCTAGCACGCGCAGTCCGTCAATACCGTCTGGAAGAGCGCAAAACTCATACCCTACGTCGTGACTTCCCATGATTCAGAAGTCACTTTCGTAACCACTCGGCCATGGATTAACCGTTAAAAATAGAAAATGCAAAATGAGAGAAAAAATCATTGAAATGCACACACAAAAACGAAATGGTATTTAAGGAAAATTTTGTGTGCATAATACATTATGTAACAGAAAATTAGAATGTTTTTGTAACTCGTATGATTAACAGAAATTATTCCCAATTTAAATTTCGTATTTTTCCTTGGGTGATAAAATAACATTTGATAATTCTCTTTTCCTAAAATAAAGACTTTTAATTTAATTTTGATTATTTTCTATGTTATTAAGAAACACATTTTTTATGATACTTGAAGTATTAAGGAAAATGAATGATTGATTTTTTTTCATAGAAGTGGATTATCTTCCGTTAAACATTTTTATTCAAGGCCTTTCAAAATGACCTTTCTATGTCGAATTTAGAAAAGTGTAGGATTTTATGTCGGATTTTAAGAAGTGTCACTGTATTGTGGATTCATTTTGTAGGTTGTTAACTTAATTAAGACATTATTTATGGACATACATGGATTGCGATTATTTAATGCATTACTAATAATAAAATATTTTACTGCAAATTTTGTTTTTCTATTGCACCACCTTCTGTCTAAAAAGACCTCTTTTTGTATGAGGTATCTATGCACAGGCGTCACAAGAAATTCTTTTTATTATTATTTTGTCTGTATACCTCAAAATCTATCGATTTATTGATATATTTATAGCATTTAAAATTTCTGCTTATCTATCGTCCTGAAAATTGAACGACAAAGGCTCAATTCACAGATATAAAAACTCTGTTGATTGTAACAAATTCATTTTTATTTTCTTTCGCAGTTCCCGCTCTCATGCTATGTATTTTTGATAGTTACTAAAGCAGACCTCACTTATATGTACTCTTCCGATTAGAACACACTGTTTCTGACCTAACAAAACGGAATTATAACACTTTTTAAGCAACCTAATTGTCGCCCCATTTTCATATATCTGCTTCTTTTAAAACGGTACAGAGAATTTGTGTAAACATTTTCACTTTCAAAACACGATTAACTTATTTCCTAGAATTTTTCTGATCTTTAATTGGGCTACAAGATGATAGTGATTTCATATAAACCTGAATGGGTCTATGAATGTGGCCTATGTCCTAAATTACCCAGAGAATGTTCAAATAAATAGGTACTTTACATTATGTCGATAATAAGCCTAAAGTTAATTAATAATATGAATATGTATTATTCGTTTTATTATATTTAACAGATATTACTATTTAAAGAGTATGTTTTTGTTGTTTCTTTCGCAATTTTATTATCCATTTTATCTGTGCTATTCACTTACGGTATTGCTCGGAACCAGCAAATAAAAAGAGCAGAACCAAGCAGTACTTACGAACGGAACGAGGCTGGCTTTCGTTCTCCGAAAGGACTTCAAAATCTTGTCGAATTGCACCTACCTTGCTGCTGGGAAACTCTTTGGCGACATCCTGCAATAAGGCTTGGTCGCTACTCGAATAGGGCGCCTCGTGTCAAGGCTCCTGGCTGAGAAAATTGTATTAGGTGAAACACTTACCCCTGGTTTTGTCTTTGATAGTGGCTGGAATCGCTCTGGAGGCTTACAAGACGGGAAGGATTTCAAACAAACCTGAATAGGTCTATGAATGGGGTCCATGCCCTAAATCATTCAAAAGAAGTTCAAATAAATGAGTACTTTATATGATGGAACTACACTGAATGTATAATGGTGATAATGTCCATTTTAACTGTTGGGCTATGATAATGAATTATTAATTTATAAATATATTATTACATATATTAAATTCGGGAAACCTTATGTAAATGGGATTATTACAAATTTAGAAATATGTTTTTCATCAGAGTCATTTTTTGAGTTGCGTTGTATCATTATTAATTTAATAGTTAAATAATATTGTGAGCATTTATTGTTCTTTTTTATTATATGTAATGGATATTAGTATTTAGATAGTATATTTTGTGTTTCTTTCGCAATTTTAATCTATATTTTATCTGGACTATTCACTTACTGTATTTGATCGAAACCAGCAAGTAAAAAGAGCTTTCAGCCTTCTCCTCCATTTTCTTTTGGGCTTTCTTCGACTGTAGGCATCAGCAGGATTAACCAAGCGGTACTTACGAATGGGACGAGGCTGGCTCTTCTTCTCCGAAATGACTTTAAAATCTTCTGGAATTGCACTTACCTTCTTACAGGGAAACTCTCTAGCGACTTCCTCCAATAGGTCTTGATCGCTCCTCGAAAACGGTGCACGGTGTATGGTGTAGTTGCGACCTGATTCCCCTCTGACTGAAATTGAATTAGGTAAAGCACTTACCGCTGGTTTCGTCTTTGGTATGGTGGGTGGTTGAATGAGTGACCTGAATCGCTCTGGAGGCTTAATGGCCGTGTCATGGGCGGAAGGTGCCGAAGGGCTTTCCTCCTGCCCAGCACTTACCCAGAATGGAGAAGTATCTTCCTTGGAAGGTTCTTCTAGTTCCTTAAGTGGAGTTCCTTCCGAATTACACACTGAGAAATCATCAACACTTACCTTATTCTGGACAGGGAAACAAACCGAAGAGCTCACGACACGCATCACCGAAACCTGGAAAGAATCAATTATATTAGTTATAGCATTGTCTAAAACACCGAAAGCAATCGCTTCCGCAGCAGTCATGAAGAAATATTCAAGTTTCTCCACCATTTTAAATCGTTGAAAAACAGATATCAATCTCTTAAGCAACAAAATTGACAGCTTTTAACGTCATTAACTGAGATGGCTTAACCATTGCCACAAGAAACAACTAAATACATTGTTGCCGAAAAGAATATACTAATATAAACAAACATATGAATACATTAATCAAATTGTTGTAATTCATTGTTGGAAATGTGTCATTAAATGTTGAACGTATTTTAAGAATACGACTTTTATATTGAGTCTCAACCTATTTCGGGAAATGGTTGAAGTTTTACCGAAGATTTTTTATTACGCCTTTTTTAAATATCTCAACTACCCATAATCCTTAAAACTCTGAAACCTGGATGGGGTTAACCGTAGTGAAGTAGAAAATAACCATATCACATTTGAAATACAAAAATGTCTGTCGAAATCCGTGGATTTGTATATGGAACAGACAAACATACAATTTTATTATACACTGCTGCACAATTGCTAAGGACGGATCACAAATTGCAATGTCGCACAACATTAAGCGGGGGTGGAAGCCCAGCAGGATAAAATATTGTTGCCACACTGTTCGGACATTAGAATAAAGATCATTTATTGTTCTGGGAAATACAGAAGGTTTTGAAACATCTGAAAGGGAAAAAGTGTTCAATTGATGCTGTGTACAGAGAAATGGCAAAATGCATATGAACAATAGCAGGCACTTTTGAGAAAAGTGTCAGTACGGGATATGTCCACCATGGAGTGCGATGCAACAATCCATAGGTCGTGTGGCACAACATTATCCAGCAGCTGTTGAGAAAAGTTATCCCACTTCTCTGTCAGTGCATGGATGAGGGTGTTCTTGTTTGTTGGAGGATATTATCGACCAGCAAGTCGCCTCATCAAAGCATCCCAAACATTTTCAATGGGGTTTATATCTGGAGAACGTGCTGGCTCTACGAGGCATTGAATACCCTCGCTGACAAGACAATCTTGACCAGCGAGTGTTCGATGACATGGTGCGTTGTGGTCCATGAAAATAAATTTATCACCGACAGCACCACGCAAAAGGCGAACATGAGGCAGTAGAACTTCATCAATGTATCGTTGGCCGGTCATAGTCCCAGTTGCAACCACATGTAGGGGCATGCCGCCATTGATCATGATGCCGGTCCATACCATGATACTGCATGTCGGATATCGGTCCCTTTCCTAGATATTTTCTGGAAGATAAGCAGTACCACTCTCACGCCAGATCAGTTGGCGTCTACAATCCGATGACAGATTGAACCTACTCTTATCTGAGAATAGTACGCAAGCCCAGTCCTGTTCGGTCCAATTGCGATGCTCACGACACCATTGCAAACGGGCGGTACGGTGCAGACTGGACAATGGGACACACACACTTGGTCTGCGGGCGTATAGTCCTCCTTCTCCCAAGCGTCTGGCTGCAGTTTTTCGGGAGATCCGCTGTCCTATGGTAGCAAGAAACTGATTTACCACCTGCTGAGTTGTGGTGCGCCGGTCCTTTTTTGCCGATAGGACAATGTACCTGTCTCCTGCAGACGTCATACTTCTAACACGACCTCCTTCGTGACGTTTGCTACACATTCCACGCGCATATCCTTTAAATCTCTTATCAGTGCTATCACGTGACGAAAGACGTGTAAATGAAAAATATGCATACACACACCTCTTCTTACTGTATCCCGCACTTATTCCAATTTTCCACATTTTGCTTCCTTTCATTTTGTGGTTGCTATGGGTGATAATGTCATCCGTCCTTAGCAATTGTGCAGCAGTGTACATATTCAGATAATGACGTCAGTACGAGAAAAATGTTTTGTTAAATACGTTTTCTGAGATGAAAATTTTTTCTGAAACGAAAACAATGGGATGTAATTAGGCATGCTCTTTTTCAGATTCTGGAACTGATTACTGATCCTGAGCCATTTTCTACTATCTATTACGGTCGAGGAAGAATGGTGGTATGTAATTCTTGTCAGCTTTTTATTTCTTTGAATTTTTTATTTTTTCACTGAATTTTTACTTTCTCACTCTAGTATATCGAGTAGTGTAGCTGAATGTGTCGATCGTCATGGCTTGCCAAGGCGATCCTCGGAGGCGAAAATTATTAGGTTCTAACGAGTTAAGTAAACGCGTGTGATTAAATGTCTTTATATTTTTATTCGCTTTTCATGTTAAGTTTTCAGTTTACAGAAAGAATGAAAGAAGGTTGTTTAGGAAGTAAGAAAGTCGAGTCAAGTAAGAAAATGTAACCGGTGTAATTAAACAAATGTATTTCATTAAAAAAGTGGTTGAGACCAAAACCGTCCGACCTACCAGAAAGGTGTAAGGTAACTGTATGGACGGCCGGAAGTGCCACCCAATTTAGACCGGAACCCAGTGGGGGAGGCATCCACAGGGACCGTACCCTCCTTCCCCTACCACCAACCTCTCGGAAGGACTTACGGACCCACATGTTTAACGTGATCGTACTCCGCATGAACACGGCGGCATTTGTGGTAGCGTGCAAATCTAGCGCGCAAACCACGGGGATACCGCACCCGAGATGGCCAACAGCACGCGGTGTTCCGAGGTGGTCACCCACCAAGTACTAACCGCGCCTGATGCTGCTTGACTTCGGTGATCTAACGAGAACCGGTGTTTTCAGCACGGTACGGCCGTTGGCCATTAAAAAAGTGGTGGATAATTTTTAAAAGTGCTGGAAAGCATAATTTTAAATTTTTTGTGAAATTTCACTTCTTTCTGTCCCAAAACGTGTAGATTCGACGAAAACTCGAGTTGTGATTTTCAACACGATTCCAATACTTTTCACTCTACATTACCATATATTGTACAGAATTTAAATTTTGTTTTCTATTCAATAAACTTTCGATAATACGGCACATTCGGGACTTTATAGCGATGCTGGATTTGCCATTTTAATATTTATTTGCCTAAAACGCTACACAGACCGAATGACATTGTATATATACAGTGTGTGGAAAACCTTTAAATTAATTTAATTATAAAGTACAATAAATGAACTCTGAATATAAAGTCATTTAGTCTATTAGGATAAATACTAGCCGAATACCCGTTGAAAATCAACGGTCTCGCATTAAGCACCCTCCTGAATATTGTCATTTTTTTAATAAATCGCGTTTCACATTTATTCGGCAAATCGAATATTTTAATGTGCAGAACCCCCTAAAGAAGAAAATATTGGAAAATTTAAATTCGCACGTCTTCCTTTCGAACTATCTAACATTACACCATATTGAAGTCTCTATCTCATCCCGAAGCATACTTTTTTATCATCTCCCCTTTCGAATGTTTTTCTTTGGAACACACCCGTAAATGAACATTTTTGAAAAACTCTGTTCGTGTTGGTTTTTTTATCAGATGTTTGGCCCATATATCAAATATTAAGCCTCTATCACATTTAAAAGGAAGCATGTCTCACTTATTCCGAAAATCGAACACATTGGCGTTCATTACCACTTAAAGTAGCAAATATTGGAAACTTGAAATTTGCACACTTTCTTTCTTTCAAACTATCTACCAATACACCAAATTTGATGTCTCTATTGTGGAGCATGTTTTTCTATCACTTCATATTTCGAACATTTTTCTGTGTTGCACCCCCTTAAATGATCATTTTTTAAAAACCGTAATAATCTTAGGTTTTTCTTTTATCAAATGATTAACCCATATACTAAATTTCAAGCTTTTATCACACTCTAATGCAGACGTTTTTCAGTTGTTCGTGAAACCGAAAATTTTAGTGTGCGGCATTCCCTACATTAGCAAATGTTGGAAAACTGAAATTGCACAGTTTCTTTCTTTCCAACTATCTACCCGTATACCAAATTTGAAGTCTCTAACTCATTGCGAAGCATGCCTTTTCTATCATTTTAACTTCGAATGTTTTTCTGTGGAGTACCCACCTCCCTTAAATATATATTTTTGAAAAACCTGATTCTTCTTGGGTTTTCTATTAAATGATTCGCACATATACCAAATATCAAGCCTTTATCACGTTCTAAATGGGGTATTTCTACTTCATTCCGAAATTCGAACATTTTTGTGTGCAACACCCCCTAAAATAGAAAATATTGGAAAACTGAAATTGAACACTTTCTTCCTTCCAAACTATCTACACCTACACCAATTTTCAAATCTCTATCTCATCCCGAAGTATGTTTTCTTATCAATTCACCTTTCGAACATTTTCCTCTAGAGCACTCCCTTAAACGAACGTTTTTGAAAAACTATATTCGTCTTGGTTGTTTTCATCAAATGATTAGTCCATATACCAAATTTCAAGCCTCTATAAAATTTTAAAGGAGCCGTTTCTCATTTATTCTGAAAATCGAACATTTTGGTGTGCGGCACCCCCTTTAAGTAGAAAATATTAGAAATCTGAAATTGCACACTTTCTTCCTTTCGAACGATTTACCCATACACCAAATTTGAAGTCTCTATGTTATGGTAAATTATGCTTTCTTATCATTTCAATTTTCGAACGTTTTGGGGTGGAGCACCCCCTCTAGAGAGCGTTTTCGAAAATTTCGATTTTTCCAGGGGGGGTCTATCGAACGATCGACCCGTGTACCAAATTGCAAGTCTATCTTTTCGGAAAGTGCCTAGAAAAAGCGTGACAGACAGACGGACACTTGGCAATTGGTATATAGAGATTCCTCAGTGTAACTGAACTAGTCCGAATGCCGTTCGAGACGCGGGTCGCACTATCGGACGTGTCGAATCATTGGATGCCGGATTGCCGGTTTACTGTGTTCATTTTTTTAAATATTTGGGCGATCGTCATCGTTCCACTCTTATCATTGGCCTATTAGAGGACGTTGTTTCAGCAATTGATTTATATTTCTTTATATTAAAAAGTAATATATTTACGCCTCCGTAGCAAAAACTATAGCTTTCAAGAATATAAAATTTTGTACACTTGTAGAGAAAGGTTTGGAAAACACGCAGAAATAAACCGTTTTTTTTATGTTTAGTTTAAGAAATATTTCATGTCAAAGTCAAAATACTTGAACTGCGAGTTCGCGTCCTGGATAGACTAACTATAACAAGACCACGAATTTTTGAAGGCAGGTACCTACATAGCTGAATTTTGACAGAAAGAACGGAGCCTCTTTTTTAAATTTCGATATAATTTATGAGATACTGTCATTGAGAAGAACATTTTATGTTCTTCTCAAAAGAAAAAAGTTATTTCGTATCGGCACGTCCATCGATTTTCTTTGTCTCATACCGCAAAGACTATTGCATACAAAATATGAAATTGGGTACATTTATAGGGAAAAATAGGTTAATACGATGAAGTACCATTTGCCGATTTAAACTTTAGTTTGGCTTTAAATAGCTCGGGAAGAGAGCTCTCAGCAGCCTCTCGACTCGCGAAATTTCAATAAACTTTTCGTTTTTTGTTATTTGAAACGAAATTATACCCGCTATCCCTATCCAATGCTCATTCAAAATACGACATCAATATCTTATAATTTAAAGGGAGAGAGAGAGAGTCAGTATTTTTAACTTGCAAAGTGGCACTGATATTGAGCACGAAAATACTATTTTTAGCTTGACGTCTGTGTGTGTCTGTGCACTGTATTTTATCCACTCTAGCACAAGAACATCCATATACACCCAAGTGCCAAAATTCATGGGACAGCAGTATGCAAATTTACAAGTGGTGATCGCATCGCGTTAAAAGGGTATAAAGAGTCGGATGGTTGTCTGTTGGACTCTTGAATGTCTTATAAGACGTTAAATAACGTGATAATGGCTACCCAACGGGAATTAACCGAGTTTGAACGTGGAATGATAGTTGGAGCGCCACGCATGGGGCATAGCATTTCGGATGTTGTCAAGACTTTGAAAATTTTTCATTCGACAGTGTTATGGGTGTATCGAGAGTACCTTATGGAAGGCATTGCCTACCACTAGGGCAACGCAATGGAAAGCCATGTTTGCTGAATGATCGAGACCAGCGACGCTGAGTAGAAGCGTCTGCGCTAACAGACGAACGACACTGCGTCATCTGACTACCTCATTCAATGAGGACGACACACTGACTCTTCAACAGTGAAAAACAAAGAGAGAACTTATTTAGGAGTTTTACGTTTCCATTCGCATCAAAATAAGACTCAAAGTGGCGTCCGAAGGCGTCGTTGCACAGTCTGCACCGACGAATGAAAGACTGTCGCAGACTCCTGGTGTGCTGTTGATCTTGTCCACAGCAACAACGATTCTTGCGACGAGATCTTTCGTTCACAGGTGTTGTGGCTCGGCCTTCATACTGCCCGGACTTTTTCTGGGGCACAGGAAAACATGGGTGTACGAGACAGAAGGGGTTGAAAGAATTTATTATCACCCTGGATATGCTTAGAGCAAAACTCTACTGAGGGTAAAACTTCTTTTAATCCGAGAAATCTTGTTAATAGCCTCAAAGAATGTGAATTTTTTTTTTCGGTTGGATTTTCTAAAATCAATTTTGAATGAACAAATTTGGCACTGCCAACCTCCGAGATTATTAAGGAAAACTACAGCAACGTATATAAGCACAAATAACATAATAATGCAGCATGCAGCTGTTTCGGGGATACGCCGGATCTTCTCCGTCAATGCAAGAGAACCAACAACCCCGGATTCTTGAAGAGGAATTAGCACAAATAGAAGAAACAAAGGGGGGGGGGGTATATACCCAAGAACTGGATTAAGAGCTCACTTGAGAGAATGATTTTGGGTGTCTTGGTTATTCACTGAAAGCAGTCCGTATGTATTCAGGGTCATGAAACATTAGGGAATTAAGTAATTTCAAAGAGATTCTTAGTAAGTTGTTAAAAACTGCTCTCAAAATGAAATTTTTTGTGAAACTACAAGAAAGCGCATCAAAATAATTAATAGACGCGTGAGTTGATGTTTCCGATGTGAGTTGATGTCGATGTTTTTTTTTCGATAACATTGGTGGAGAGCAAAAAATATATTTTGAAGTATTTGATATTCTACAAATGGGCTTCGAAGAGGAGTTTCTCGTAGAAACAAATGACTTTAAGTTGTCTAATTCTATGGCAAAACAGATGGTGACTCAATAACATTGCCTCGGGGGCGGGACAACCCGGTGGTTAGAGCACGGGGAATGCACTCGGAGGATCCGAGTTCGATTCCCAGCTCTGCCCAAACTGTCTCCGTGGTCACCCAGCGTACGGGCGCGTTAAATATGTGGGTCTAAAATTTCTTTCGAGACATGAGTGGTAGGGAAAGGTGGGTACGGTCCCCACTGGATTCCGGTCTAAATTGAGTGGCACTGTTCTGGCTGTCCAAAGAGATACTTTACACCTTCGTGTATAGGTCGGACGGTCTGGGTCGAAAGAAATAAAGTAGCGTAAACTGTGCCTAATGTAGCTGTGTTTCCCCTGAATTCCCCTCTACGTTGCGCACGCGCACTAG
Source organism: Amaurobius ferox (assembly GCA_951213105.1). Taxonomy (NCBI): domain Eukaryota; kingdom Metazoa; phylum Arthropoda; class Arachnida; order Araneae; family Amaurobiidae; genus Amaurobius; species Amaurobius ferox. Next base: position 134,623,173 of record OX578150.1, read on the forward strand.
ACATTCTCTTTTAATATTATAGAAGCTCACAAAATGAATAGAACTTTTGTCTGCTATTTTATGAATTGATTGCGATTGAAGAATAAATCATTGGTTTCAATGGCGGATTTACTTTGAAGCTAATGGGACATAAGCTTGAAGCCCCTGCCAAACAGTAGGCCCCTATATATATATATATATATATATATATATATATATATATATATATATATATATATATATATATAATTGAAGATTTTTATGATTACTTGTAATATAAATATACCCGAGAAATACCAAAGAAAATTGCTTGTAAACTGAAGGTAAAAGTAAAAAAATTGCAAATCAGAAGCCAAGTGTAGCACGATGAGCTAGGCAAGAAGTTTGGAAATTGAATAAATGGAATCTAGTGAATATAAAAAGAATAAAATGAATATGAAAAGCATTTCTGAAACCATGTACGTTTTCAAGGGCCATACATGTTTCATTAATGCTGATTCTACGTTTCTGTGTACACAACTGTAAAATGTATTACAGAAATAATGTACATGGCCCGACGTAGAAGAAAAGACAAAGTGGATCAAATACACAAAAAAATCAAACATGAATATAAAATATTCTGTTACACCAGCTTGTGGCTAATTATTGAAATAAGTATGCAAAGTATTATAAATTAATATCAAAAGAATATAATGAAAATAAAATGAAAATATATCTACCCCTAATACTGTGGTACTTCTGGAAAAGCATGTGCATTACCAATCATCTCAGAACAGGTTACAGTGAATTTTTAGTTACTGACTAAGCAGTTTTCGCAAAGCAGGTTAAAGTGAATTATACGAATTATATATATATATATATATATATATATATATATATATATTAAAATAATAAAAACAAAAGTGCAGGAGTGCAAATCAGCACGCACACACACATATATATGTATATGGATCTACTTTCAAATACGAAGAATATTTAAAAAATTTGCCCGCTTCTAATTTTAAATCAAATTGCCCCATCACAGAAATTTTAATTCAAACATGCACATTTTGAGTTTTTAAAAGTATGTAATCCATCTATAAATGCATTCATTATGCAAGTTCCAGATATGGCAGTACCGACAAGGAGGGATTCCTTTCATGGAGGACGACTTTCTAAGGGAAACTTCGCCTTATCGTTGTACATGCTTGGAAAAGTACAAACTAAGAAAGAAAACAGGAATGTGAACCTCCTATTCAAAATAAAGTCACTTACTTTTATAAACGCTTGATGACGTCACTAAACAGTATGTATAAGTACATTATAAAATGAAGTCACTAGCATGTATAACAAGTTACACTATTATCCTATAATTTGTGACAGCAAAGAACTGGTGTCTTAGGGACCTCGAAAATGTTACTTTCAAGCAATATAAAAATTTCAATACAAGGACTTAGCAGGGGATCGTAATCTATCGTCAAGTTATATGTATACTTGCGAGAAATATAAACTTCAGGCAAGGCCAACTTGAATATACTGTGGAAGCTATGACTGGCCATTGACTCTGTTTAGTCTTCATAAGCATTGACTAGATGGCTTCCGCAGATATAGAATTCATTCTGATTTTCAATTTAGAATACTTTTTGTACTTTACCTACATACATAGTACAATATATAGGAAACAGATGAAATTTCGATATTTCGACAGACTTTTAGGCATTTATGAATTCAAATCGAACGTTTTTGAGGAGATGTCTGTGTATGTGTTTGTAAATATGTGTCGCGTTCGTGAGTCTGTGGATACGATATTTAATGAACGAATGGTATGTCAAAAAGATGATTTTGTACAATTATTACAATCGGTGCGTAATGAAACCCTATTAATTTTAAACGTGGTCAAACGTTCGAAAACCCCAAAGTTAAAAATGTTTTTTTTTTTTAAATCATTCAATAATGTTACAGAATGTCATACGTGTTTATTTTAAATAGAAAACGAATGGTGTTTAGATGTCAAAACCAAACGGGCAGGATGTTTACAAAATCAAAATGGATCATTTTGAAAATTTGATTGGTTCAGGCTAAAGTTTGAGCGAATCGATCTGATCGGTCGAGAGTTTTGAACGCAATGTCTGACATTTTCACCATCATCATTTCTGTTGGCAATATTACGTGAACTGTTTACATTCAACACGGCCATTACAATGCTTTTGCCTGCTACACGAGGAACCGATATCTTATTCTCGTCGGAAATTCAACGGTAAGTGTAAAATGTTTAACTGAAATTCTTGTGCCATTATTGTGTCAATCTGAACTACTTTGAGGGATCCTCCGCCAAATGGATCTTTTATGTTAAGAATAAAGCGAGCATCTTCGATTTTATGAGAGTTTTCCACAAATCTAGCATTTCTAGTTACTTTCTTATGTTATTGTACAGGAAAAATATTGTTTTCATGTATAATTTCCGAATTTAAAATTTCGGCGGATAAGAGCGTTTAAAAGATCTCGGAGCCTATTTCGAACACTTTTGGAAAGATGCCCGTCTGTATATGCTTATATTTGAGGTGTTTAATAATTTAAGGAGAAATACATTTGTCGCCATGGAATTATATATATATTCCAATGTTTTTATTTTAATGTTTTAATGATTTTATATGATTCGTTTTATGTGTTTTGAAGTATTTCTACAGATTTTGTTGTTTTATCTGTTTAATTATATATATATATATATATATATATATATATATATATAAATTAAAGGATTTTAATCGAAAAAAATGCATAAACTACTGTATGTACAAAAAACACCATCTCTAGCATATCTGTTACAAATGAGTAACTATAGGCCAAGACTAAGGATGAAGAGAGAAGGTAACATATCACTACAATGGAAAGGGGGATGAGAAGAATATTAGGATTCAAAAATCACAATTAAAAGTATTTAAAAATAAAAATAAAACTCGGCAAAATTGAGAATAGGCAATAACAATCAGCTTAAGATAAGAGATTAAGAATAGATAACAATCAATTGAAACCCCACAAAAAATGGCGGTTAGTTCGAAATTGCATTCTCATCAGGACAGCCATACAATTCGAATTAAAACCGATAGAATAGCCAGTTTCTGACAATGGCGATAGTATTTAACTATAGACACCATTGGAACTGTCTACTGGCTAGTGGAAGGAGAAAAATAAATCAAATATCAAATAGGGGATAATAAATCAAATACAATCAAATAGGAGAAAAATAAATCAAATTTATATATATATATATATATATATATATATATATATATATATATATATATATATATTTTATACGGACATTCTACTTACATACTTTTTTATTTGATATCATTGTTTAATTTACAAATTGTTACACATAATCTTTAATAGGGGCGCGGTAGCCCATTGGTTAGCGCGCTGGAGTTGCACTCGGTAGGCCCGGGTTCGATTCCAGCCACTGCCAAAACTGCCGCCGTGTTCATGCGGAGTACGATCACGTTAAACATGTGGGTCCGAAAATCCTTCCGAGAGGTTGGAGGTAGGGGAAGGAGGGTACGGTCCCTGTGGATGCCTCCCCCACTGGCTTCCGGTCTAAATTGAGTGGCTCATCCCGACCGTTCAAACAGTTACTTTACACCTTTCTGGTAGGTCGGACGGTCTGGGTTTCATCAACAACAACAACATAATCTTTAATAGGGCGCGGTAGCCCATTGGTTAGAGCTGGAGTTGCACTCGGTGGGCCCGGGTTCGATTCCAGCCGCTGCCAAAATTGCCGCCGTATTCACGCGGAGTACGATCTCGTTAAACATGTGGGTCCGTAAGTCCTTCCGAGAGGTTGGTGGTAGGGGAAGGAGGGTACGGTCCCTGTGGATGCCTCCCCCACTGGGTTCCGGTCTAAATTGGGTGGCACTTCCCGGCCGTCCAAACTGTTACCTTACACCTTTCTGGGAGGTCGGACGGTCTGGGTCTCAACAACAACAACATAATCTTTAATAAAGTTTTCACTCATTCGAATAAAAGAACCATCAGAAGCAGACGGACATTCAGATAAACAGCTGCAGATTAAGTATCTGGCGTTAAGAAGTGTCCCCTACTATGCATTTTTTTTATGCAGTAATGGTTTTGAGTACCTTTTCTGTCCGCCCCTCCCAACTAGAAATATATTTAGAAGCAGTTTAGGCCCCGGAAGCTGTATGTTATAGCAAAATATCATAAGCACTGCAACGCCCTCGAATAAGCCAAATAGTGAATCCGTTTTTGTATATCTCCGAATTTTCGTTCCCCACCCTCTCCCCAAGTGTAGGACTTAATTTTGTATTTATACATGTTGTACATAGCTCATATTTTTTAAACTGACAATTTTTTTAATGAATATCAGAAGGAAAATATGTATGCTGTGAGTTTTCGCTGTTCTCACACATCCGTATTCCATAGTGTTTTTGATCTACTGTTATCATTATCAGCGTCAATATACGAAATATATAGTTATAATTAACTTTCCCAATGGAATGAGTTGGCGTATATATGTGATTTTAAAACCCTCTACATCCGTAATGCAATGTAAACTCATTTTCATCTATGACTATATTATACAAAACAAGAACAAGGTATTTAAGCTCATGTAAGACAAAATGCAGCACACAGCTGTTTCGAGGATACGCAGTTTCCTCTTCGTCAGTGCAAGAGAACGAACAAACCTGAAGTCAAAAAGACGAAATAGGGCTATATTGTATATAAGTTTCCCCATTTCGTGTTATTGATTTCGTATTTTTTCTTTTGGTTCTCTTGCACTGACTAAGGGGTTCCAGCGTATCCTCGAAACAGCTGTGTGCTGCAATTTGTCTTATGTGTGCTTAAATACGTTGCTCAAGTTTTTCTTATCTTTTACATAAAGAGTTTCTTATTACTGACTATACAGTCAACCCTCCTACAACGCGATTAATTAGGACAGCGTTATATGGAAACTGCGTTATTAAAAACTCTGATTAGTGCAAATCAGATTAATGCGTACCGTGTTATATGCAAACCGCGTTATAAGAAATTAATAATTAGTAATAGTCATTAATAATTAGTTATTAATATTCGAATTCGCTTCGGGTAGAAAATTCGAATTCGCATTTTTGAGGTGTGCGTGAGCATTAGCAAACGAATTGTATTCACTTTAGAAGACTAGCACGGACCGTTTCGGAAATATAACACGTTTTCGGATACATTTATTGAATAAGTTACATAAAAATAAAACAAGTAGCAAGAATATCGCCTGACTTTAGCTATAAATGTATCGAAATATGGCCAACGTGAAGAGTTTCTGAAAATGTGGCCAAATTGACAAAACTGTCGCCAAATTAGCAAAGTTCAATATTTTCTAATTATTTCTTAAGATACATATAAATAGACATTTATATTTGTATAGTGCCAATATCCACCTAGAGATTTTACTTCTTCAAAATAACGCGCGCCACCCCAGAAAAAGTATCGATGAATGAAACCTACTTACCAGCGAGAAATTTTTAACGGATGCTTTCTTCCTGAGTAGTTCAGATTGCTAACTTCGAGCTCTTGGTCTAAGCATCCGGAATTTCTAATAATGATCGGTTCTTAGCGTGAACTCGATGCGAGTGGAACACGTGACATCAAAATAATCGACCTGATCACCGAACTGCCGAAACTTTGAATTCCGCAAACTATCCAGACAGAGCTCTCCGATGGGTTTGTCAAACCGGAGTTCTAATAGGGTGTTAGACAAAGGGAAAATAATAATATAAGGCAATTTAAAGAAATGATAACTAACAGGTTCTCAAACCCACATAATGGTCCACTCACTTGATATTAGTGTATTGTTTCTTACATTTTAGATCAAAATCGTATGTATCTCAAGAACGGACTGTAAAGTGTGTTATTTGTTTTTATATAATGTGTGTGTGTACATGCATCGAATGTTTCGACTCTGACCAGCCGGTTTCCTCACCACCCCTAGAGGTACGGCTGTCGGCGCGTTTTTTTTAGAGTGGTATCCCCTAGAGGCCTAATCCACTTTTACTAAACTTAATTATAATATTAACTAATAATAAGGTAGAAGTGAAAACTTAACTAAATAAAAGAATAAACAGAACTCTGTGTGAAATTTCTGATTAATATGGCCGAAAAAAGATATAAGCAGATCAAACTTTAAGGGAGGGATGCCTTCATGGAGGTCTTTTTATGGGTAACTGCGCCGCATTCGCGTTACGTGCCAGGGAAACCATGAGAAACCTAGCACGCGCAGTCCGTCAATACCGTCAGGAAGAGCGTGAAACTCATACCCTTCGGCGTGACTTCCCATGATTCAGAAGTCACTTTCGTAACCACTCGGCCATGGGTTAACCGTTAAAAATAGAAAATGCAAAATGAGAGAAAAAATCATTGAAATGCACACACAAAAACGAAATGATATTTAAGGAAAATTTTGTGTGCATAATACATTATGTGACAGAAAATTAGAATGTTTTTGTAACTCGTATGATTAACAGAAATTATTCCCAATTTAAATTTCGTATTTTTCCTTGAGTGATAAAATAACATTTGATAATTCTCTTTTCCTAAAATAAAGACTTTCAATTTAATTTTGATTATTTTCTATGTTATTAAGAAACACATTTTTTATGATACTTGAAGTATTAAGGAAAATGAATGATTGATTTTTTTTTTCATAGAAGTGGATTACCTTCCGTTAAACATTTTTATTCAAGGCCTTTCAAACTGATCTTTTTATGTCGAATTTAAAAAAGTGTAGGATTTTATGTCGGATTTTAAGAAGTGTCACTGTATTGTGGATTCATTTTGTAGGTTGTTAACTTAATTAAAACATTATTTATGGACATACATGGATTGCGATTATTTAATGCATTACTAATAATTAAATGTTTTACTGCAAATTTTGTTTTTCTATTGCACCACCTTTGTCTAAAAAGACCTCTTTTTGTATGAGGTATCTATACACAGGCGTCACAAGAAATTCTTTTTATTATTATTTTGTCTGTATACCTCAAAATCTATCGATTTATTGATATTTTTATAGCATTTAAAATTTCTGCTTATCTATCGTCCTGAAAATTGAACGACAAAGGCTCAATTCACAGATATAAAAACTCTGTTGATTGTAACAAATTCATTTTTATTTTCTTTCGCATTTCCCGCTCTCATGCTATGTCTTTTTGCCAGTTACTGAAGCAGACCTCACTTATATGTATTCTTCCGATTAGAACACACTGTTTCTGACCTAACAAAACGGAATTATAACACTTTTTAAGCAACCTAATTGTCGCCTCCATTTTCATGTATCTGCTTCTTTTAAAACTTGTACAGAGAATTTGTGTAAACTTTTTCGCTTTCAAAACACGATTCATTTGTTTCCTAGAATTTTTCTGATCTTTAATTGGGCTACAAGATGATAGGGATTTCATATAAACCTGAATGTGGCCTATGTCCAAAATCATCCAGAGAATGTTCAAATAAATAGGTACTTTACATTTTATGTTATTAATTAGTAAAAAGTTAATTAATTATATGAACACGTATTATTCGTTTTATTATATTTAACAGATATTACTATTTAAAGAGTACGTTTTTGCTGTTTCTTTCGCAATTTTATTATCCATTTTATCTGGCCTATTCACTTACGGTATTGCTCGGAACCAGCAAGTAAAAAGAGCAGAACCAAGCAGTACTTGCGAACGGAACGAGGCTGGCTTTCATTCTCCGAAAGGACTTCAAAATCTTGTCGAATTGCACTTACCTTGTTGAGGGGAAACTCTCTGGCGACATCCTCCAATAAGGCTTGGTCGCTACTCGAAAAGGGTACCTCGTGTAGGGGTAGTTGAGATCCTGTTCACTTCTGACTGAGAAAGTTGTATAAGGCAAAACACTTACCGCTGGTTTTGTCTTTGATAGTGACTGGAATCGCTCTGGAGGCTTACAAGATGGTAAGGATTTCAAACAAACCTGAATGGGTCTATGAATGGGGTCCATGTCTTAAATCATCCAAAGGAAGTTCAAATAAATGAGTACTTTATATGATGGAACTACACTGAATGTATAATGGTGATAATGTCCATTTTAACTGTTGGGCTATGATAATGAATTATTAATTTATAAATATATTATTACATATATTAAATTCGGGAAACCTTATGTAAATGGGATTATTACAAATTTAGAAATATGTTTTTCATCAGAGTCATTTTTTGAGTTACATTGTATCATTATTAAATTAATAGATAATTAATATTATGAGCATTTATTGTTCTTTTTATTATATGTAATGGATATTAGTATTTAGATAGTATATTTTGTGTTTCTTTCTCAATTTTAATATATATTTTATCTGGACTATTCACTTACTGTATTTGATCGGAACCAGCAAGTAAAAAGAGCCTTCAGCCTCCTCCTCCATTTTCTTTTGGGCTTTCTTCGACTGTAGGCATCAGCAGGATTCACCAAGCGGTACTTACGAAAGGGGCGAGGCTGGTTCTCATACTTCGAAGTGACTTTAAAACCTTCTGGAATTGCACTTACCTTCTTACAGGGAAACTCTCTAGCGACTTCCTCCAATAGGTCTTGATCGCTCCTCGAAAACGGTGCACGGTGTATGGTGTAGTTGCGACCCGAATCCCCTCTGACTGAAATTGAATTAGGTAAAGCACTTACCGCTGGTTTCGTCTTTGGGATGGTGGGTGGTTGAATGAGTGACCTGAATCGCTCTGGAGGCTTAATGGCCGTGTCATGGGCAGAAGGTGCCGAAGCGCTTTCCTCTTGCCCAGCACTTACCCCGAATGGAGAAGGATCTTCCTCGGAAGGTTCTTCTGGTTCCTTAAGTGGAGTTCTGGCCGAATTACACACTGAGAAATCATCAACACTTACCTTATTCTGGACAGGGAAACAAACCGAAGAGCTCACGACACGCATCACCGAAACCTGGAAAGAATCAATTATATTAGTTATAGCATTGTCTAAAACACCGAAAGCAATCGCTTCCGCAGCAGTCATGAAGAAATATTCAAGTTTCTCCACCATTTTAAATCGTAGAAAAACAGATATCAGTCTCTTAAGCAACAAAATTGACAGCTTTTAATGTCATTAACTGAGATGGCTTAACCATTGCCACAGGAAACAACTAAATACATTGTTGCCGAAAACAATAGACTAATATAAATAATTATATGAATGCATTAATCAAATTGTTGTAATTCATTGTTGGAAATGTGTCATTAAATGTTGAACGTATTTTAAAAATAAGAGTTTTATAGAGTCTGAACCAGTATCGGGAAATGGTTGATAGGTATATAAAAATCTTATATATAAAGATAAAAAAATAAGGTATAAAGATATTATCGGCAAAATGGGACCGGCGCACCACAGCTCAGCAGGTGGCAAAATAGTTTTTTGCTACCACAGGACAGCGGATCTCCCGAAAAACTGTAGCCATACGTTTGAGAGAAGGAGGACTATATGACTATATTCATAGTAAGTTGTTAAAAATTGCTCTCAAAAGGAAATTATTTGTGAAACTGCAAGAAAGCGCATCAAAATAATTAATAGACGCGTGGATGAATGTTTCCGAAACAAAATAAATTTTCGATAACATAGATGGCGAACAAAAAATATATTTTGAATTATTTGATGTTATAACAAATGGGCCTCGGAAGAGGATTTTCTCGTAGAAACAAATGAAATTAAGTTATCTAATTCTATGGCAAAACAGATGGTGACTCGGTAACATTGCCTCGGGGGCGGGACAACCCGGTGGTTAGAGCACTGGAAATGCACTCGGAGGACACGAGTTCGATTCCCAGCTCTGCCCAAACTGTCTCCGTGGTCACACAGAATACGGGAGCATTAAATATGTGGATCTAAAATTTCATTCGAGACATGAGTGGTAGGGAAAGGTGGGTACGGTCCCCACTGGATTCCGGTCTAAATTGAGTGGCACTGTTCTGGCCGTCCAAACAGATACTTTACACCTTCGTGTATAGGTCGGACGGTCTGAGTCGAAAGAAAGAAAGTAGCGTAAATTATCACTATGCCTAATGTAGCCGTGTTTCGCCTGAATTCCCCTCTACTTTGCGCACACGCACTAGACATTCTCTTTTATTATTATAGAAGATAACAAAATGAATAGAACTTTTGTCTGTTATTTTATGAATTGATTGTGATTGAAGCATGAACCATCGGTTTCAATGGCGGATTTACTATGAAGCTAATGAGACATAAGCTTGAAGCCCCTGCTAAACAGTAGGCTCCTATATATATATATATATTAAAATAATAAAAACCAAAGTGTAGTAGTGCAAATCAGCACACACACACACATATATATATATACAGTAAAACCTCGTTAAACAGTCACCTTGCGGGACCAAGAAAAACTGTCGGAGAGACGGATAATGCGGAGTTAAGCATATGGACCGTAAAATCTTGAAAAGTGCAGATAAAAATGTATGTACAAAAGAAGCATTTTAGATTCTAATTTAAAGCAAAATAATTATCTTTGTACGCGTATAATATAATTCACATAATATTTAAATAATGTATACTATCATCATTTTGTACATGTATTATACGTAAAACAACTCACTTCTTAATTTCCTGCCGTTTTTGCATACACATGGGGTCAATACCGTAATACATAGTACATATTTCATTTAAAATAATCATCTATATGACTTTGTACTCCATAATTGTTCGAAAATGTTACAGTTTTTAACACTTTACAACAAAGTTGAAAAGTGTTTATGACTTGAGCCCTATGGGACCTAATTTTTCAAACATTTTTTAAGCGGATTCAAAATTCACAAATTGCTTCGAAAATTTTAGGTAATATTCAAATTGTTCCTTAAAATATATGAAAAAAATTCAGCGATATATATTCAGTAATTTTTAAAATAAAAATTAAAATAATAATGACACCTCTTATATGAAGCGATCACGTGACCATGATTTCAAAAGATCACGTGACCCACTTCGAAATGATGTATGGCATCCATCTTGTCTCAAAATCGTGATTTTTTAAGTTCTTTTTAATTCATATTGAGTGTTATATCCGTCCTAAAATCACTTTATTTTTTCTTAAATTCTGTGCATCTACATACTGAAACAACGCAATGACAATATATTTGAGTTTAAATGATCATCCAAATTTGATTATTTCTACAACGAAGCCTATTTTTCACTTATGTAAAATGTAAACAGCAAAATATGTAGAATGAATTGTATTAGAATTGCTGTATTTCTTTAACACAAAATAATTTAGCCCATGGAGTCTGCGTAGCTGATAGGAATGAAATATTAATTGATTTTACAAAGAGAAGGACGATTTTTTTCGATGAAGTTCTAAGCATAGAGTTTAATTACTTGTAGCTCCATGGTCTTAATTTTTAAATAAAATAAATTATTATATATAGTATTGTGATGAATGAAATGAATGGGAAAAAGTTATGAATGAAATGTTGTTTTTATAGAGATCCAGGCGTGTTATTTTTTCTATGACGTCATTTGAATGAATTTCAGTTGTTTTCGATGAAGTTTTCAAATATAAAAAGTTATCGTAGTATTATGATAGTTTTAAAAATATTACCGAAGAATATATCGCATTTTAGAGATGTTTAAACCAGGCAATTTGTATTTCAATGCCGTCATTTGAAGGAAGTTCATTTTTTTCGATGAAGGTTTAAGTTTTCAAATTTAATAAATTAATGTAGTATTGTGATAAGTTTTAAAATATTACCGAGGAATGTATTGCATTTTAGACTTGTTTAAATAAAATTGCATTGAAGTTGGAAAGTGTTTCATAATCAATGCTTTAAGCATGATTGATCTTTCTTGTTTCTAGTTCTTTTCTACTATGGTTAATGTTTTTTTTTTCCAGACATTTTTCACAAAAAGTGAAATTACTCTAACTAGCGGAAAAGGCTACGTACGTAGATACAGCATTAACTGTGTCAAAAATGAACATGTACATAACTTATAAATACGGAAAGAGAATGTAGCATCACGTAAAATGAAGCTAAAAAATCTACTTAAGGGTGAGCGTCAGTAAATTTTCTGCCCTATCCGCGCTTCGTTAATAACTTTCGCGGCACACATATTTCGCCGAAATTCTGCTCAAACAGTTGCGAAATATTTTCTTATAGATAAAATGCTATGCTTAGATTATAATAAAACTAAATTTAATTCCCAATAAAACATAGAATATATGTTTTATTTTAATTTAAAATATTTTTGGTGCTGCCATCTGTTGTCGTAATTTAATTCATACCGACTATTTTTATTTTTTAATGAACATTTTTAAATGTCTATTCCTTCGAATACGCTATTAAATACAACAGATCATATATAATGCCATAATCACTGAAACGTAATTGAACTTGGACTTGAAGACAAAGGAACTTGAAAACAAAACTGCAGTCCTCAGTGATGTACATTCAGATCCCTTATCAAATTTATAGAATAATAAATTACCTTTCCGTGATTGTGGCATTATTATATATGATCTGTTGTTGTATTTAACACTGTATTAGAAGGAATAGATATTTAAAAATGTTCATTAAAAAATAAAAATTATCGGTATGAATTAAATTACGACAACAGATGGCAGCACCAAAAATATTTTGGATTAAAATAAAAAATATATTCTATGCATTTTGGGGCATTAAATTTAGTTTTAATATAAACTAAACACCCTTAAGGGTGAACGTCAGTAAATTTTCTGCCCTGTCCGCGCTTTGTTAACTTTCGCGGCACACATATTTCGCCGAAATTCTGCTCAAACAGTTGCGAAATATTTTCTGAAAGATAAAAGGCAATGCTTAGATTATATTTAAACTAAATTTAATACCCAATAGAACATAGAATATACTTTTTATTTTAATCCAAAATATTTTTGGTGCTGCCATCTGTTGTCGTAATTTAATTCATACCGATTATTTTTATTTTTTAATGAACATTTTTAAATATCTATTCCTTCTAATACAGTGTTAAATACAACAACAGATCATATATAATAATGCCACAATCACGGAAAGGTAATTTATTATTCTATAAATTTGAATGTACATCACTGAGGACTGCAGTTTTATTTTCAAGTTCCTTTGTCTTCAAGTCCAAGTTCAATTACGTTTCCGTGATTATGGCATTATATATGATCTGTTGTTGTATTTAATAGCGTATTAGAAGGAATAGACATTTAAAAATGTTCATTAAAAAATAAAAATAGTCGGTATGAATTAAATTACGACAACAGATGGCAGCACCAAAAATATTTTAAATTAAAGTAAAACATATATTCTATGTTTTATTGGGTATTAAATTTAGTTTTATTATAATCTAAGCATAGCATTTCATCAATAAGAAAATATTTCACAACTGTTTGAGCAGAATTTCGGCGAAATATGTGTGCCGCGAAAGTTAACAAAGCGCGGATAGGGCAGAAATTTACTGACGCTCACCCTTAAATGAATTGGAAGATACAGTGAACTGATAACGTTATCAGAATAAAGTGAATCGTCTTTTGTTTACTCATCGTACTTTTGGAATGTGACTACCTGTGGTCAAAGAAATGCATTCAATCCCGGAACAAAAATTAGGGGTGAGGGAACACAAAGAGCGAGAGAAAACTAACGGATAATGGGTGGGGAAGCCCGTTAAATCTCGAAACGGGGACCACCTCCCCCGTGGTTAAACTCCAAAATGCCTTTAAAAATGCCTAAAATAGGTTTAGCTTAAAAAGGTGAAAAGTCTTAAAAATAGCTAAAAATGGCTTAAAGTGTAAAAAAATAGCCTTAAAAAGGCAGTCTCCTGGTGGCGAAAGTGACGGTTTATACGGAGTTGCTCAAATATCGGCCACGAATAAACCCTAGTTCGATAACATTGGTTTCAACGCATATTGATCAGGACTATGAAAAAGTGACGGTTTATCCGGAGTGACGTATTAGCCGGGTAACGGTTTAATGAGGGACTATTGTGTAATAATAAAAGTTTGAAAGTCCAATAAAAGAAAAGTGAGAAGCTGTATCTCGGAATGCTACTGACTCGTAATGCTACGGATTGTAAGTCGTATGCTACGGTATTTACAAAATTTATATATATATATATATATATATATATATATATATATATATATATATGGGTCTACTTTCAAATAAGAAGAATCTTTTAAAAATTTGCCCGCTACTAATTTTAAATCAAATTGCCCCATCACAGAAATTTTAATTCAAACATGCACGTTTTGAGTTTCTAAAAAAATGTAATCCATCTATAAATGCATTTATTATGAAAGTTACAGATATGGCAGTACCGACAAGGAGGGATTCCTTTCATGGAGGACGACTTTCTAAGGGAAACTTCGCCTTATTATGGTTGTACATGCTTGGGAAATTACAAACTAAGAAGGAAACCATGACCGTGAACCTCGTATTCAAAATAAAGTCACTTCCCTTTATAAACGCTTGATGACGTCACTAAACAGTATGTATAAGTACATTATAAAATGAAGTCACTAGCATGTATAACAAGTTACACTATTATCCTATAATTTGTGACAGCAAAGAACTGGTGTCTTAGGGACCTCGAAAATGTTACTTTCAAGCAATATAAAAATTTCAATACAAGGACTTAGCAGGGGATCGTAATCTATCGTCAAGTTATATGTATACTTGCGAGAAATATAAACTTCAGGCAAGGCCAACTTGAATATACTGTGGAAGCTATGACTGGCCATTGACTCTGTTTAGTCTTCATAAGCATTGACTTCCGCAAATAAGATGGCTTCCGCAAATACAGAATTCATTCTGATTTTCAATTTAGAATACTTTTTTACTTTACCTACATACATAGTATAATATATAGGTAATAGTTGAAAATTCGAGATTTCGACAGACTTTTAAGCATTTATGAACTCAAATCGAACGTTTTTGAGGAGATGTCTGTGTATGTGTTTATAAATGTGTGTCGCGTTCGTGAGTCTGTGGATACGATATTTAATGAACGAATGGAATGTTAAAAACATGATTTGGTACAATTATTACAATCCGTGCGTAATGAAACCCTTCTGATTTTAAACGTGGTCAAACGTTCGAAAACCCCAAAGTTTCAAATGTTTTTTTTTTTTTTTTAAATCATTCAATAATGTTAGAGAACGCCATACGTGTTTATTTTAAAAAGGAAACGAATGGTGTTCAGATGTTAAAACCGAACGGGCCGAATGTTTACAAAATCAAAATGGATCATCTTGAAAATTTGATTGGTTCAGACTAAAGTTTGAGCGAATCGATCTGATCGGTCGAGAGTTTTGAACGCAACCTCTGATATTTTCACCATCATCGTTTCTGTTGGCAACAGAATGTGAACTGTTTACATTCAGCACGGCCATTGCAACGTTTTGGCCTGCTTCTCGAAGATCCGCTATCTTATTCTCGTCGGAAATTCAACGGTAAGTGTGAAACGCTTGACTAAATTTCTTGTGCCATTATTGTGTCAATCTGATCCATTTAACTCTTTTGTACTTTGAGGGATCCTCTGCCAAACTGATCTTTTATGTTAAGAGTAAAGCGAGCATCTTCGATTTTATGAGTTTTCCACAAATCTGGCATTTCTAGTTACTTTCTTATGTTATTGTACAGGAAAAATATTGTTTTCATGTATAATTTCCGAATTTAAGATTTCGGCGGATAAGAGCGTTTAAAAGGTCCCAGAACCTATTTCGAACACTTTTGGAAGGATGCCCGCCTGTATATTCCTATATTTGGGGTGTTTAATTTAAGGAGAAACACATTTGTCGCCATGGAATCATGTATATATATACTCGTATATATATTGTGTCAATCTGAACCATTGGAATATATATATATATACATATATTCCATCGTTTTCGTTTTAATGAATTTATATGTTTAGTCTTATGTGCTTTGAAGTATTTCTTCACGTTTTGTTGTTTTATCTGTTTAATTATATATATATATATATATATATATATTATACGGACATACTATTTAAATACTTTTTTGTTTGATGTCATTGTTTCCTTTACAAATTGTTACAAATAATCTTTAATAATGTTTTTGCTCATTCGAATAAAAGAACCATCAAAAGCAGACAGACAATCAGATAAACAGCTGCAGATTAAGTATCTGGTGTTAAGAATTGTCCCTTACTATGCATTCTTTTTATGCAGTAATGGTTCTGGGTACCTTTTCTGTCCACCCCTCCCCACTAGAAATCTATTTAGAGGCAGTTTGGGCCCCGGAAGCTTTATGTTATAGAAAAATTCCATAAGCACTGCAACGCCGTCGAATAAGCCAAATACTGAATTCGTTTTTGTACATCTCCGAATTTTCTTTCCCCACCCTCTACCCAAGTGTAGGACTTAATTTTGTATTTATACATGTTATACATATATCATATATTTCAAACTGACAATTTTTTTAATCAATATCAGAAGTAAAATATAAATACTGTGAGTCTTCACTCGTTGTTCTCATACATCCGTATTCCGCTGTGTTTTTGATCTATTGTTATCATTATCAGCGTCAATATGCGAAATATATACTTATAATAAACTTTCCTTTTTAAGTTATTCTTTTAAAATTTTTTGTAAACAACTTTTTAAAAAATTCTAAGTTAGCAACAGGTCTGTCACGCAGATACATTGGAATGAGTTGGCGCATATAAGTGATTTTAATACCCTCTACATCCGTAATGCAATGTAAACTCATTTTCATCTATGACTATATTATACAAAACAAGAAAAAGGTATTTAAGCTCACGTAAGACAAAATGCAGCACACAGCTGTTTCGAGGATACGCTGTATCCTCTTCGTCAGTGCAAGAGAACGAACAAACCTGAAGTCAAAAAGATGAAATAGGGCTATATTGTATAAGTTTCCCCATTTTATGTTTTTGATTTCGGATTTTTTCTTTTGGTTCTCTTGCACTGACTAAGGGGTTCCAGCGTATCCTCGAAACAGCTGTGTGCTGCAATTTGTCTTATGTGTGCTTAAATACGTTGCTCAATTTTTTTCTTATCTTTTACACAAAGGGTTTCTTATTAATGACTATACAGTCAACCCTCCTCTAACGCGATTAATTAGTACAGCGGTATATGGAAACTGCGTTATAAAAAACTCTATTTAGTGCAAATCAGATTAATTCGTACCGTGTTATATGGAAACCGCATATCGTACTGTATGCTAACCGCGTTATAAGAAACTAATAATTAGTAATAGTCATTAATAATTAGTTATTAATATTAGGATTCGAATTCGCATTGGGTAGAAAATTCGAATGCGGGTGCATTAGAAAACGAATTGTATTCACTTTAGAAGTCTAGTACAGACCTTTTCTTAGATATAACACGTTTTCGGATACATTTATTGAATAAGTTACATAAAAATAAAACAAGTAGAAAGAATATCGACTGACTTTAGCTATAACTGTATCGAAATATCGCCAACGTGAAGAGTTTCTAAAAATGTTGTCAGATTGACAAAACTGTCGCCAAATTAGCAACACTTCAATATTTTCTAATTATTTCCTAAGATACATATAAATAGACATTTATACGTGTATAGTGGCAATATCCACAGAGAGATTTTACTTCTTCAAAATAACCCGCGTCATCCCAGAAAAAGGATAGATGAATGAAACCTAGTTACCAGCGAGAAATTTTTAACCGATGCTTTCTTCCTGAGTAGTTCAGATTGCTTACTTCGAACTCTTGGTCTAAGTATCCGGAATTCCTAATAATGATCGGTTCTTAGCGTGAACCCGACGCGAGTGGAACACGTGACATCAAAATAATCGACCTGATCACCGAACTGCCGAAATTTTGAATTCATCACTTGAAGGATTCCGCAAACTATCCAGACAGAGCTCTCTGATGGGTTTGTCAAACTGGAGTTCTAATAGGGTGTTAGTCAACGGGAAAATAATAATATAAGGCAATTTAAAGAAATGATAACTAACAGGTTATCAAACCCACATAATGGTTCACTCACTTGATATTAGTGTATTGTTTCTTACATTTTAGATCAAAATCGTATGTATCTCAAGAACGGACTGTAAAGTGTGTCATTTGTTTTTATATAGTGTATGTGTGTACATGCATCGAATGTTTTGACTCTGACCAGCCGGTTTCCTCACCACCCCTAGAGGTACGGCTGTCGGCGCGTTTTTTTTAGAGTGGTATCCCCTAGAGGCCTAATCCACTTTTACTAAACTTAATTATAATATTAACTAATAAGAAGGTAGAAGTAGAAACTTAACTAAATAAAAGAATAAACAGAACTCTGTGTGAAATTTCTGATTAATATGGCCGAAAAAAGATATAAGCAGATCACACTTTAAGGGAGGGATGCCTTCATGGAGGTCTTTTTATGGGTAACTGCGCCGCATTCGCGTTACGTGCCAGGGAAACCATGAGAAACCTAGCACGCGCAGTCCGTCAATACCGTCTGGAAGAGCGTAAAACTCATACCCTACGGCGTGACTTCCCATGATTCAGAAGTCACTTTCGTAACCACTCGGCCATGGGTTAACCGTTAAAAATAGAAAATGCAAAATGAGAGAAAAAATCAATGAAATGCACACACAAAAACGAAATGGTATTTAAAGAAAATTTTGTGTGCATAATACATTATGTAACAGAAAATTAGAATGTTTTTGTGACTGGTATGATTAACAGAAATTATTTCCAATTTAAATTTCGTATTTTTCCTTGGGTGATAAAATTACATTTGATAATTCTATTTTCCTAAAATAAAGACTTTTAATTTAATTTTGATTATTTTCTATGTTATTAAGAAACACATTTTTTATGATACTTGAAGTATTAAGGAAAATGAATGATTAATTTTTTTTCATAGAAGTGGATTATCTTCCGTTAAACATTTTTATTCAAGGCCTTTCAAAATGATCTTTCTATGTCGAATTAAAAAAAGTGTAGGATTTTATGTCGGATTTTAAGAAGTGTCACTGTATTGTGGATTCATTTTGTAGGGTGTTAACTTAATTAAAACATTATTTATGGACATACATGGATTGCGATTATTTAATGCATTACTAATAATTAAATGTTTTACTGCAAATTTTGTTTTTCTATTGCACCACCTTTGTCTAAAAAGACCTCTTTTTGTATGAGGTATCTATACACAGGCGTCACAAGAAATTCTTTTTATTATTATTTTGTCTGTATACCTCAAAATCTATCGATTTATTGATATTTTTATAGCATTTAAAATTTCTGCTTATCTATCGTCCTGAAAATTGAACGACAAAGGCTCAATTCACAGATATAAAAACTCTGTTGATTGTAACAAATTCATTTTTATTTTCTTTCGCATTTCCCGCTCTCATGCTATGTCTTTTTGCCAGTTACTGAAGCAGACCTCACTTATATGTATTCTTCCGATTAGAACACACTGTTTCTGACCTAACAAAACGGAATTATAACACTTTTTAAGCAACCTAATTGTCGCCTCCATTTTCATGTATCTGCTTCTTTTAAAACTTGTACAGAGAATTTGTGTAAACTTTTTCGCTTTCAAAACACGATTCATTTGTTTCCTAGAATTTTTCTGATCTTTAATTGGGCTACAAGATGATAGGGATTTCATATAAACCTGAATGTGGCCTATGTCCAAAATCATCCAGAGAATGTTCAAATAAATAGGTACTTTACATTTTATGTTATTAATTAGTAAAAAGTTAATTAATTATATGAACACGTATTATTCGTTTTATTATATTTAACAGATATTACTATTTAAAGAGTACGTTTTTGCTGTTTCTTTCGCAATTTTATTATCCATTTTATCTGGCCTATTCACTTACGGTATTGCTCGGAACCAGCAAGTAAAAAGAGCAGAACCAAGCAGTACTTGCGAACGGAACGAGGCTGGCTTTCATTCTCCGAAAGGACTTCAAAATCTTGTCGAATTGCACTTACCTTGTTGCGGGGAAACTCTCTGGCGACATCCTCCAATAAGGCTTGGTCGCTACTCGAAAAGGGTACCTCGTGTAGGGGTAGTTGAGATCCTGTTCACTTCTGACTGAGAAAGTTGTATAAGGCAAAACACTTACCGCTGGTTTTGTCTTTGATAGTGACTGGAATCGCTCTGGAGGCTTACAAGATGGTAAGGATTTCAAACAAACCTGAATGGGTCTATGAATGGGGTCCATGTCTTAAATCATCCAAAGGAAGTTCAAATAAATGAGTACTTTATATGATGGAACTACACTGAATGTATAATGGTGATAATGTCCATTTTAACTGTTGGGCTATGATAATGAATTATTAATTTATAAATATATTATTACATATATTAAATTCGGGAAACCTTATGTAAATGGGATTATTACAAATTTAGAAATATGTTTTTCATCAGAGTCATTTTTTGAGTTACATTGTATCATTATTAAATTAATAGATAATTAATATTATGAGCATTTATTGTTCTTTTTATTATATGTAATGGATATTAGTATTTAGATAGTATATTTTGTGTTTCTTTCTCAATTTTAATATATATTTTATCTGGATTATTCACTTACTGTATTTGATCGGAACCAGCAAGTAAAAAGAGCCTTCAGCCTCCTCCTCCATTTTCTTTTGGGCTTTCTTCGACTGTAGGCATCAGCAGGATTCACCAAGCGGTACTTACGAAAGGGGCGAGGCTGGTTCTCATACTTCGAAGTGACTTTAAAACCTTCTGGAATTGCACTTACCTTCTTACAGGGAAACTCTCTAGCGACTTCCTCCAATAGGTCTTGATCGCTCCTCGAAAACGGTGCACGGTGTATGGTGTAGTTGCGACCCGAATCCCCTCTGACTGAAATTGAATTAGGTAAAGCACTTACCGCTGGTTTCGTCTTTGGGATGGTGGGTGGTTGAATGAGTGACCTGAATCGCTCTGGAGGCTTAATGGCCGTGTCATGGGCAGAAGGTGCCGAAGCGCTTTCCTCTTGCCCAGCACTTACCCCGAATGGAGAAGGATCTTCCTCGGAAGGTTCTTCTGGTTCCTTAAGTGGAGTTCTGGCCGAATTACACACTGAGAAATCATCAACACTTACCTTATTCTGGACAGGGAAACAAACCGAAGAGCTCACGACACGCATCACCGAAACCTGGAAAGAATCAATTATATTAGTTATAGCATTGTCTAAAACACCGAAAGCAATCGCTTCCGCAGCAGTCATGAAGAAATATTCAAGTTTCTCCACCATTTTAAATCGTAGAAAAACAGATATCAGTCTCTTAAGCAACAAAATTGACAGCTTTTAATGTCATTAACTGAGATGGCTTAACCATTGCCACAGGAAACAACTAAATACATTGTTGCCGAAAACAATAGACTAATATAAATAATTATATGAATGCATTAATCAAATTGTTGTAATTCATTGTTGGAAATGTGTCATTAAATGTTGAACGTATTTTAAAAATAAGAGTTTTATAGAGTCTGAACCAGTATCGGGAAATGGTTGATAGGTATATAAAAATCTTATATATAAAGATAAAAAAATAAGGTATAAAGATATTATCGGCAAAATGGGACCGGCGCACCACAGCTCAGCAGGTGGCAAAATAGTTTTTTGCTACCACAGGACAGCGGATCTCCCGAAAAACTGTAGCCATACGTTTGAGAGAAGGAGGACTATATGACTATATTCATAGTAAGTTGTTAAAAATTGCTCTCAAAAGGAAATTATTTGTGAAACTGCAAGAAAGCGCATCAAAATAATTAATAGACGCGTGGATGAATGTTTCCGAAACAAAATAAATTTTCGATAACATAGATGGCGAACAAAAAATATATTTTGAATTATTTGATGTTATAACAAATGGGCCTCGGAAGAGGATTTTCTCGTAGAAACAAATGAAATTAAGTTATCTAATTCTATGGCAAAACAGATGGTGACTCGGTAACATTGCCTCGGGGGCGGGACAACAAGGTGGTTAGAGCACTGGAAATGCACTCGGAGGACACGAGTTCGATTCCCAGCTCTGCCCAAACTGTCTCCGTGGTCACACAGAATACGGGAGCATTAAATATGTGGATCTAAAATTTCATTCGAGACATGAGTGGTAGGGAAAGGTGGGTACGGTCCCCACTGGATTCCGGTCTAAATTGAGTGGCACTGTTCTGGCCGTCCAAACAGATACTTTACACCTTCGTGTATAGGTCGGACGGTCTGAGTCGAAAGAAAGAAAGTAGCGTAAATTATCACTATGCCTAATG
The DNA here is from genome assembly GCA_951213105.1 of Amaurobius ferox. NCBI lineage: Eukaryota > Metazoa > Arthropoda > Arachnida > Araneae > Amaurobiidae > Amaurobius > Amaurobius ferox. The sequence continues at coordinate 134,645,402 of OX578150.1, forward strand.
TAGCCGTGTTTCGCCTGAATTCCCCTCTACTTTGCGCACACGCACTAGACATTCTCTTTTATTATTATAGAAGATAACAAAATGAATAGAACTTTTGTCTGTTATTTTATGAATTGATTGTGATTGAAGCATGAACCATCGGTTTCAATGGCGGATTTACTATGAAGCTAATGAGACATAAGCTTGAAGCCCCTGCTAAACAGTAGGCTCCTATATATATATATATATTAAAATAATAAAAACCAAAGTGTAGTAGTGCAAATCAGCACACACACACACATATATATATATACAGTAAAACCTCGTTAAACAGTCACCTTGCGGGACCAAGAAAAACTGTCGGAGAGACGGATAATGCGGAGTTAAGCATATGGACCGTAAAATCTTGAAAAGTGCAGATAAAAATGTATGTACAAAAGAAGCATTTTAGATTCTAATTTAAAGCAAAATAATTATCTTTGTACGCGTATAATATAATTCACATAATATTTAAATAATGTATACTATCATCATTTTGTACATGTATTATACGTAAAACAACTCACTTCTTAATTTCCTGCCGTTTTTGCATACACATGGGGTCAATACCGTAATACATAGTACATATTTCATTTAAAATAATCATCTATATGACTTTGTACTCCATAATTGTTCGAAAATGTTACAGTTTTTAACACTTTACAACAAAGTTGAAAAGTGTTTATGACTTGAGCCCTATGGGACCTAATTTTTCAAACATTTTTTAAGCGGATTCAAAATTCACAAATTGCTTCGAAAATTTTAGGTAATATTCAAATTGTTCCTTAAAATATATGAAAAAAATTCAGCGATATATATTCAGTAATTTTTAAAATAAAAATTAAAATAATAATGACACCTCTTATATGAAGCGATCACGTGACCATGATTTCAAAAGATCACGTGACCCACTTCGAAATGATGTATGGCATCCATCTTGTCTCAAAATCGTGATTTTTTAAGTTCTTTTTAATTCATATTGAGTGTTATATCCGTCCTAAAATCACTTTATTTTTTCTTAAATTCTGTGCATCTACATACTGAAACAACGCAATGACAATATATTTGAGTTTAAATGATCATCCAAATTTGATTATTTCTACAACGAAGCCTATTTTTCACTTATGTAAAATGTAAACAGCAAAATATGTAGAATGAATTGTATTAGAATTGCTGTATTTCTTTAACACAAAATAATTTAGCCCATGGAGTCTGCGTAGCTGATAGGAATGAAATATTAATTGATTTTACAAAGAGAAGGACGATTTTTTTCGATGAAGTTCTAAGCATAGAGTTTAATTACTTGTAGCTCCATGGTCTTAATTTTTAAATAAAATAAATTATTATATATAGTATTGTGATGAATGAAATGAATGGGAAAAAGTTATGAATGAAATGTTGTTTTTATAGAGAGATCCAGGCGTGTTATTTTTTCTATGACGTCATTTGAATGAATTTCAGTTGTTTTCGATGAAGTTTTCAAATATAAAAAGTTATCGTAGTATTATGATAGTTTTAAAAATATTACCGAAGAATATATCGCATTTTAGAGATGTTTAAACCAGGCAATTTGTATTTCAATGCCGTCATTTGAAGGAAGTTCATTTTTTTCGATGAAGGTTTAAGTTTTCAAATTTAATAAATTAATGTAGTATTGTGATAAGTTTTAAAATATTACCGAGGAATGTATTGCATTTTAGACTTGTTTAAATAAAATTGCATTGAAGTTGGAAAGTGTTTCATAATCAATGCTTTAAGCATGATTGATCTTTCTTGTTTCTAGTTCTTTTCTACTATGGTTAATGTTTTTTTTTTCCAGACATTTTTCACAAAAAGTGAAATTACTCTAACTAGCGGAAAAGGCTACGTACGTAGATACAGCATTAACTGTGTCAAAAATGAACATGTACATAACTTATAAATACGGAAAGAGAATGTAGCATCACGTAAAATGAAGCTAAAAAATCTACTTAAGGGTGAGCGTCAGTAAATTTTCTGCCCTATCCGCGCTTCGTTAATAACTTTCGCGGCACACATATTTCGCCGAAATTCTGCTCAAACAGTTGCGAAATATTTTCTTATAGATAAAATGCTATGCTTAGATTATAATAAAACTAAATTTAATTCCCAATAAAACATAGAATATATGTTTTATTTTAATTTAAAATATTTTTGGTGCTGCCATCTGTTGTCGTAATTTAATTCATACCGACTATTTTTATTTTTTAATGAACATTTTTAAATGTCTATTCCTTCGAATACGCTATTAAATACAACAGATCATATATAATGCCATAATCACTGAAACGTAATTGAACTTGGACTTGAAGACAAAGGAACTTGAAAACAAAACTGCAGTCCTCAGTGATGTACATTCAGATCCCTTATCAAATTTATAGAATAATAAATTACCTTTCCGTGATTGTGGCATTATTATATATGATCTGTTGTTGTATTTAACACTGTATTAGAAGGAATAGATATTTAAAAATGTTCATTAAAAAATAAAAATTATCGGTATGAATTAAATTACGACAACAGATGGCAGCACCAAAAATATTTTGGATTAAAATAAAAAATATATTCTATGCATTTTGGGGCATTAAATTTAGTTTTAATATAAACTAAACACCCTTAAGGGTGAACGTCAGTAAATTTTCTGCCCTGTCCGCGCTTTGTTAACTTTCGCGGCACACATATTTCGCCGAAATTCTGCTCAAACAGTTGCGAAATATTTTCTGAAAGATAAAAGGCAATGCTTAGATTATATTTAAACTAAATTTAATACCCAATAGAACATAGAATATACTTTTTATTTTAATCCAAAATATTTTTGGTGCTGCCATCTGTTGTCGTAATTTAATTCATACCGATTATTTTTATTTTTTAATGAACATTTTTAAATATCTATTCCTTCTAATACAGTGTTAAATACAACAACAGATCATATATAATAATGCCACAATCACGGAAAGGTAATTTATTATTCTATAAATTTGAATGTACATCACTGAGGACTGCAGTTTTATTTTCAAGTTCCTTTGTCTTCAAGTCCAAGTTCAATTACGTTTCCGTGATTATGGCATTATATATGATCTGTTGTTGTATTTAATAGCGTATTAGAAGGAATAGACATTTAAAAATGTTCATTAAAAAATAAAAATAGTCGGTATGAATTAAATTACGACAACAGATGGCAGCACCAAAAATATTTTAAATTAAAGTAAAACATATATTCTATGTTTTATTGGGTATTAAATTTAGTTTTATTATAATCTAAGCATAGCATTTCATCAATAAGAAAATATTTCACAACTGTTTGAGCAGAATTTCGGCGAAATATGTGTGCCGCGAAAGTTAACAAAGCGCGGATAGGGCAGAAATTTACTGACGCTCACCCTTAAATGAATTGGAAGATACAGTGAACTGATAACGTTATCAGAATAAAGTGAATCGTCTTTTGTTTACTCATCGTACTTTTGGAATGTGACTACCTGTGGTCAAAGAAATGCATTCAATCCCGGAACAAAAATTAGGGGTGAGGGAACACAAAGAGCGAGAGAAAACTAACGGATAATGGGTGGGGAAGCCCGTTAAATCTCGAAACGGGGACCACCTCCCCCGTGGTTAAACTCCAAAATGCCTTTAAAAATGCCTAAAATAGGTTTAGCTTAAAAAGGTGAAAAGTCTTAAAAATAGCTAAAAATGGCTTAAAGTGTAAAAAAATAGCCTTAAAAAGGCAGTCTCCTGGTGGCGAAAGTGACGGTTTATACGGAGTTGCTCAAATATCGGCCACGAATAAACCCTAGTTCGATAACATTGGTTTCAACGCATATTGATCAGGACTATGAAAAAGTGACGGTTTATCCGGAGTGACGTATTAGCCGGGTAACGGTTTAATGAGGGACTATTGTGTAATAATAAAAGTTTGAAAGTCCAATAAAAGAAAAGTGAGAAGCTGTATCTCGGAATGCTACTGACTCGTAATGCTACGGATTGTAAGTCGTATGCTACGGTATTTACAAAATTTATATATATATATATATATATATATATATATATATATATATATATATATATATATATATATATGGGTCTACTTTCAAATAAGAAGAATCTTTTAAAAATTTGCCCGCTACTAATTTTAAATCAAATTGCCCCATCACAGAAATTTTAATTCAAACATGCACGTTTTGAGTTTCTAAAAAAATGTAATCCATCTATAAATGCATTTATTATGAAAGTTACAGATATGGCAGTACCGACAAGGAGGGATTCCTTTCATGGAGGACGACTTTCTAAGGGAAACTTCGCCTTATTATGGTTGTACATGCTTGGGAAATTACAAACTAAGAAGGAAACCATGACCGTGAACCTCGTATTCAAAATAAAGTCACTTCCCTTTATAAACGCTTGATGACGTCACTAAACAGTATGTATAAGTACATTATAAAATGAAGTCACTAGCATGTATAACAAGTTACACTATTATCCTATAATTTGTGACAGCAAAGAACTGGTGTCTTAGGGACCTCGAAAATGTTACTTTCAAGCAATATAAAAATTTCAATACAAGGACTTAGCAGGGGATCGTAATCTATCGTCAAGTTATATGTATACTTGCGAGAAATATAAACTTCAGGCAAGGCCAACTTGAATATACTGTGGAAGCTATGACTGGCCATTGACTCTGTTTAGTCTTCATAAGCATTGACTTCCGCAAATAAGATGGCTTCCGCAAATACAGAATTCATTCTGATTTTCAATTTAGAATACTTTTTTACTTTACCTACATACATAGTATAATATATAGGTAATAGTTGAAAATTCGAGATTTCGACAGACTTTTAAGCATTTATGAACTCAAATCGAACGTTTTTGAGGAGATGTCTGTGTATGTGTTTATAAATGTGTGTCGCGTTCGTGAGTCTGTGGATACGATATTTAATGAACGAATGGAATGTTAAAAACATGATTTGGTACAATTATTACAATCCGTGCGTAATGAAACCCTTCTGATTTTAAACGTGGTCAAACGTTCGAAAACCCCAAAGTTTCAAATGTTTTTTTTTTTTTTTTAAATCATTCAATAATGTTAGAGAACGCCATACGTGTTTATTTTAAAAAGGAAACGAATGGTGTTCAGATGTTAAAACCGAACGGGCCGAATGTTTACAAAATCAAAATGGATCATCTTGAAAATTTGATTGGTTCAGACTAAAGTTTGAGCGAATCGATCTGATCGGTCGAGAGTTTTGAACGCAACCTCTGATATTTTCACCATCATCGTTTCTGTTGGCAACAGAATGTGAACTGTTTACATTCAGCACGGCCATTGCAACGTTTTGGCCTGCTTCTCGAAGATCCGCTATCTTATTCTCGTCGGAAATTCAACGGTAAGTGTGAAACGCTTGACTAAATTTCTTGTGCCATTATTGTGTCAATCTGATCCATTTAACTCTTTTGTACTTTGAGGGATCCTCTGCCAAACTGATCTTTTATGTTAAGAGTAAAGCGAGCATCTTCGATTTTATGAGTTTTCCACAAATCTGGCATTTCTAGTTACTTTCTTATGTTATTGTACAGGAAAAATATTGTTTTCATGTATAATTTCCGAATTTAAGATTTCGGCGGATAAGAGCGTTTAAAAGGTCCCAGAACCTATTTCGAACACTTTTGGAAGGATGCCCGCCTGTATATTCCTATATTTGGGGTGTTTAATTTAAGGAGAAACACATTTGTCGCCATGGAATCATGTATATATATATTCGTATATATATTGTGTCAATCTGAACCATTGGAATATATATATATATACATATATTCCATCGTTTTCGTTTTAATGAATTTATATGTTTAGTCTTATGTGCTTTGAAGTATTTCTTCACGTTTTGTTGTTTTATCTGTTTAATTATATATATATATATATATATATATATTATACGGACATACTATTTAAATACTTTTTTGTTTGATGTCATTGTTTCCTTTACAAATTGTTACAAATAATCTTTAATAATGTTTTTGCTCATTCGAATAAAAGAACCATCAAAAGCAGACAGACAATCAGATAAACAGCTGCAGATTAAGTATCTGGTGTTAAGAATTGTCCCTTACTATGCATTCTTTTTATGCAGTAATGGTTCTGGGTACCTTTTCTGTCCACCCCTCCCCACTAGAAATCTATTTAGAGGCAGTTTGGGCCCCGGAAGCTTTATGTTATAGAAAAATTCCATAAGCACTGCAACGCCGTCGAATAAGCCAAATACTGAATTCGTTTTTGTACATCTCCGAATTTTCTTTCCCCACCCTCTACCCAAGTGTAGGACTTAATTTTGTATTTATACATGTTATACATATATCATATATTTCAAACTGACAATTTTTTTAATCAATATCAGAAGTAAAATATAAATACTGTGAGTCTTCACTCGTTGTTCTCATACATCCGTATTCCGCTGTGTTTTTGATCTATTGTTATCATTATCAGCGTCAATATGCGAAATATATACTTATAATAAACTTTCCTTTTTAAGTTATTCTTTTAAAATTTTTTGTAAACAACTTTTTAAAAAATTCTAAGTTAGCAACAGGTCTGTCACGCAGATACATTGGAATGAGTTGGCGCATATAAGTGATTTTAATACCCTCTACATCCGTAATGCAATGTAAACTCATTTTCATCTATGACTATATTATACAAAACAAGAAAAAGGTATTTAAGCTCACGTAAGACAAAATGCAGCACACAGCTGTTTCGAGGATACGCTGTATCCTCTTCGTCAGTGCAAGAGAACGAACAAACCTGAAGTCAAAAAGATGAAATAGGGCTATATTGTATAAGTTTCCCCATTTTATGTTTTTGATTTCGGATTTTTTCTTTTGGTTCTCTTGCACTGACTAAGGGGTTCCAGCGTATCCTCGAAACAGCTGTGTGCTGCAATTTGTCTTATGTGTGCTTAAATACGTTGCTCAATTTTTTTCTTATCTTTTACACAAAGGGTTTCTTATTAATGACTATACAGTCAACCCTCCTCTAACGCGATTAATTAGTACAGCGGTATATGGAAACTGCGTTATAAAAAACTCTATTTAGTGCAAATCAGATTAATTCGTACCGTGTTATATGGAAACCGCATATCGTACTGTATGCTAACCGCGTTATAAGAAACTAATAATTAGTAATAGTCATTAATAATTAGTTATTAATATTAGGATTCGAATTCGCATTGGGTAGAAAATTCGAATGCGGGTGCATTAGAAAACGAATTGTATTCACTTTAGAAGTCTAGTACAGACCTTTTCTTAGATATAACACGTTTTCGGATACATTTATTGAATAAGTTACATAAAAATAAAACAAGTAGAAAGAATATCGACTGACTTTAGCTATAACTGTATCGAAATATCGCCAACGTGAAGAGTTTCTAAAAATGTTGTCAGATTGACAAAACTGTCGCCAAATTAGCAACACTTCAATATTTTCTAATTATTTCCTAAGATACATATAAATAGACATTTATACGTGAATAGTGGCAATATCCACAGAGAGATTTTACTTCTTCAAAATAACCCGCGTCATCCCAGAAAAAGGATAGATGAATGAAACCTAGTTACCAGCGAGAAATTTTTAACCGATGCTTTCTTCCTGAGTAGTTCAGATTGCTTACTTCGAACTCTTGGTCTAAGTATCCGGAATTCCTAATAATGATCGGTTCTTAGCGTGAACCCGACGCGAGTGGAACACGTGACATCAAAATAATCGACCTGATCACCGAACTGCCGAAATTTTGAATTCATCACTTGAAGGATTCCGCAAACTATCCAGACAGAGCTCTCTGATGGGTTTGTCAAACTGGAGTTCTAATAGGGTGTTAGTCAACGGGAAAATAATAATATAAGGCAATTTAAAGAAATGATAACTAACAGGTTATCAAACCCACATAATGGTTCACTCACTTGATATTAGTGTATTGTTTCTTACATTTTAGATCAAAATCGTATGTATCTCAAGAACGGACTGTAAAGTGTGTCATTTGTTTTTATATAGTGTATGTGTGTACATGCATCGAATGTTTTGACTCTGACCAGCCGGTTTCCTTACCACCCCTAGAGGTACGGCTGTCGGCGCGTTTTTTTTAGAGTGGTATCCCCTAGAGGCCTAATCCACTTTTACTAAACTTAATTATAATATTAACTAATAAGAAGGTAGAAGTAGAAACTTAACTAAATAAAAGAATAAACAGAACTCTGTGTGAAATTTCTGATTAATATGGCCGAAAAAATATATAAGCAGATCACACTTTAAGGGAGGGATGCCTTCATGGAGGTCTTTTTATGGGTAACTGCGCCGCATTCGCGTTACGTGCCAGGGAAACCATGAGAAACCTAGCACGCGCAGTCCGTCAATACCGTCTGGAAGAGCGTAAAACTCATACCCTACGGCGTGACTTCCCATGATTCAGAAGTCACTTTCGTAACCACTCGGCCATGGGTTAACCGTTAAAAATAGAAAATGCAAAATGAGAGAAAAAATCAATGAAATGCACACACAAAAACGAAATGGTATTTAAAGAAAATTTTGTGTGCATAATACATTATGTAACAGAAAATTAGAATGTTTTTGTGACTGGTATGATTAACAGAAATTATTTCCAATTTAAATTTCGTATTTTTCCTTGGGTGATAAAATTACATTTGATAATTCTATTTTCCTAAAATAAAGACTTTTAATTTAATTTTGATTATTTTCTATGTTATTAAGAAACACATTTTTTATGATACTTGAAGTATTAAGGAAAATGAATGATTAATTTTTTTTCATAGAAGTGGATTATCTTCCGTTAAACATTTTTATTCAAGGCCTTTCAAAATGATCTTTCTATGTCGAATTAAAAAAAGTGTAGGATTTTATGTCGGATTTTAAGAAGTGTCACTGTATTGTGGATTCATTTTGTAGGGTGTTAACTTAATTAAAACATTATTTATGGACATACATGGATTGCGATTATTTAATGCATTACTAATAATTAAATGTTTTACTGCAAATTTTGTTTTTCTATTGCACCACCTTTGTCTAAAAAGACCTCTTTTTGTATGAGGTATCTATACACAGGCGTCACAAGAAATTCTTTTTATTATTATTTTGTCTGTATACCTCAAAATCTATCGATTTATTGATATTTTTATAGCATTTAAAATTTCTGCTTATCTATCGTCCTGAAAATTGAACGACAAAGGCTCAATTCACAGATATAAAAACTCTGTTGATTGTAACAAATTCATTTTTATTTTCTTTCGCATTTCCCGCTCTCATGCTATGTCTTTTTGCCAGTTACTGAAGCAGACCTCACTTATATGTATTCTTCCGATTAGAACACACTGTTTCTGACCTAACAAAACGGAATTATAACACTTTTTAAGCAACCTAATTGTCGCCTCCATTTTCATGTATCTGCTTCTTTTAAAACTTGTACAGAGAATTTGTGTAAACTTTTTCGCTTTCAAAACACGATTCATTTGTTTCCTAGAATTTTTCTGATCTTTAATTGGGCTACAAGATGATAGGGATTTCATATAAACCTGAATGTGGCCTATGTCCAAAATCATCCAGAGAATGTTCAAATAAATAGGTACTTTACATTTTATGTTATTAATTAGTAAAAAGTTAATTAATTATATGAACACGTATTATTCGTTTTATTATATTTAACAGATATTACTATTTAAAGAGTACGTTTTTGCTGTTTCTTTCGCAATTTTATTATCCATTTTATCTGGCCTATTCACTTACGGTATTGCTCGGAACCAGCAAGTAAAAAGAGCAGAACCAAGCAGTACTTGCGAACGGAACGAGGCTGGCTTTCATTCTCCGAAAGGACTTCAAAATCTTGTCGAATTGCACTTACCTTGTTGCGGGGAAACTCTCTGGCGACATCCTCCAATAAGGCTTGGTCGCTACTCGAAAAGGGTACCTCGTGTAGGGGTAGTTGAGATCCTGTTCACTTCTGACTGAGAAAGTTGTATAAGGCAAAACACTTACCGCTGGTTTTGTCTTTGATAGTGACTGGAATCGCTCTGGAGGCTTACAAGATGGTAAGGATTTCAAACAAACCTGAATGGGTCTATGAATGGGGTCCATGTCTTAAATCATCCAAAGGAAGTTCAAATAAATGAGTACTTTATATGATGGAACTACACTGAATGTATAATGGTGATAATGTCCATTTTAACTGTTGGGCTATGATAATGAATTATTAATTTATAAATATATTATTACATATATTAAATTCGGGAAACCTTATGTAAATGGGATTATTACAAATTTAGAAATATGTTTTTCATCAGAGTCATTTTTTGAGTTACATTGTATCATTATTAAATTAATAGATAATTAATATTATGAGCATTTATTGTTCTTTTTATTATATGTAATGGATATTAGTATTTAGATAGTATATTTTGTGTTTCTTTCTCAATTTTAATATATATTTTATCTGGACTATTCACTTACTGTATTTGATCGGAACCAGCAAGTAAAAAGAGCCTTCAGCCTCCTCCTCCATTTTCTTTTGGGCTTTCTTCGACTGTAGGCATCAGCAGGATTCACCAAGCGGTACTTACGAAAGGGGCGAGGCTGGTTCTCATACTTCGAAGTGACTTTAAAACCTTCTGGAATTGCACTTACCTTCTTACAGGGAAACTCTCTAGCGACTTCCTCCAATAGGTCTTGATCGCTCCTCGAAAACGGTGCACGGTGTATGGTGTAGTTGCGACCCGAATCCCCTCTGACTGAAATTGAATTAGGTAAAGCACTTACCGCTGGTTTCGTCTTTGGGATGGTGGGTGGTTGAATGAGTGACCTGAATCGCTCTGGAGGCTTAATGGCCGTGTCATGGGCAGAAGGTGCCGAAGCGCTTTCCTCTTGCCCAGCACTTACCCCGAATGGAGAAGGATCTTCCTCGGAAGGTTCTTCTGGTTCCTTAAGTGGAGTTCTGGCCGAATTACACACTGAGAAATCATCAACACTTACCTTATTCTGGACAGGGAAACAAACCGAAGAGCTCACGACACGCATCACCGAAACCTGGAAAGAATCAATTATATTAGTTATAGCATTGTCTAAAACACCGAAAGCAATCGCTTCCGCAGCAGTCATGAAGAAATATTCAAGTTTCTCCACCATTTTAAATCGTAGAAAAACAGATATCAGTCTCTTAAGCAACAAAATTGACAGCTTTTAATGTCATTAACTGAGATGGCTTAACCATTGCCACAGGAAACAACTAAATACATTGTTGCCGAAAACAATAGACTAATATAAATAATTATATGAATGCATTAATCAAATTGTTGTAATTCATTGTTGGAAATGTGTCATTAAATGTTGAACGTATTTTAAAAATAAGAGTTTTATAGAGTCTGAACCAGTATCGGGAAATGGTTGATAGGTATATAAAAATCTTATATATAAAGATAAAAAAATAAGGTATAAAGATATTATCGGCAAAATGGGACCGGCGCACCACAGCTCAGCAGGTGGCAAAATAGTTTTTTGCTACCACAGGACAGCGGATCTCCCGAAAAACTGTAGCCATACGTTTGAGAGAAGGAGGACTATATGACTATATTCATAGTAAGTTGTTAAAAATTGCTCTCAAAAGGAAATTATTTGTGAAACTGCAAGAAAGCGCATCAAAATAATTAATAGACGCGTGGATGAATGTTTCCGAAACAAAATAAATTTTCGATAACATAGATGGCGAACAAAAAATATATTTTGAATTATTTGATGTTATAACAAATGGGCCTCGGAAGAGGATTTTCTCGTAGAAACAAATGAAATTAAGTTATCTAATTCTATGGCAAAACAGATGGTGACTCGGTAACATTGCCTCGGGGGCGGGACAACAAGGTGGTTAGAGCACTGGAAATGCACTCGGAGGACACGAGTTCGATTCCCAGCTCTGCCCAAACTGTCTCCGTGGTCACACAGAATACGGGAGCATTAAATATGTGGATCTAAAATTTCATTCGAGACATGAGTGGTAGGGAAAGGTGGGTACGGTCCCCACTGGATTCCGGTCTAAATTGAGTGGCACTGTTCTGGCCGTCCAAACAGATACTTTACACCTTCGTGTATAGGTCGGACGGTCTGAGTCGAAAGAAAGAAAGTAGCGTAAATTATCACTATGCCTAATGTAGCCGTGTTTCGCCTGAATTCCCCTCTACTTTGCGCACACGCACTAGACATTCTCTTTTATTATTATAGAAGATAACAAAATGAATAGAACTTTTGTCTGTTATTTTATGAATTGATTGTGATTGAAGCATGAACCATCGGTTTCAATGGCGGATTTACTATGAAGCTAATGAGACATAAGCTTGAAGCCCCTGCTAAACAGTAGGCTCCTATATATATATATATATTAAAATAATAAAAACCAAAGTGTAGTAGTGCAAATCAGCACACACACACACATATATATATATACAGTAAAACCTCGTTAAACAGTCACCTTGCGGGACCAAGAAAAACTGTCGGAGAGACGGATAATGCGGAGTTAAGCATATGGACCGTAAAATCTTGAAAAGTGCAGATAAAAATGTATGTACAAAAGAAGCATTTTAGATTCTAATTTAAAGCAAAATAATTATCTTTGTACGCGTATAATATAATTCACATAATATTTAAATAATGTATACTATCATCATTTTGTACATGTATTATACGTAAAACAACTCACTTCTTAATTTCCTGCCGTTTTTGCATACACATGGGGTCAATACCGTAATACATAGTACATATTTCATTTAAAATAATCATCTATATGACTTTGTACTCCATAATTGTTCGAAAATGTTACAGTTTTTAACACTTTACAACAAAGTTGAAAAGTGTTTATGACTTGAGCCCTATGGGACCTAATTTTTCAAACATTTTTTAAGCGGATTCAAAATTCACAAATTGCTTCGAAAATTTTAGGTAATATTCAAATTGTTCCTTAAAATATATGAAAAAAATTCAGCGATATATATTCAGTAATTTTTAAAATAAAAATTAAAATAATAATGACACCTCTTATATGAAGCGATCACGTGACCATGATTTCAAAAGATCACGTGACCCACTTCGAAATGATGTATGGCATCCATCTTGTCTCAAAATCGTGATTTTTTAAGTTCTTTTTAATTCATATTGAGTGTTATATCCGTCCTAAAATCACTTTATTTTTTCTTAAATTCTGTGCATCTACATACTGAAACAACGCAATGACAATATATTTGAGTTTAAATGATCATCCAAATTTGATTATTTCTACAACGAAGCCTATTTTTCACTTATGTAAAATGTAAACAGCAAAATATGTAGAATGAATTGTATTAGAATTGCTGTATTTCTTTAACACAAAATAATTTAGCCCATGGAGTCTGCGTAGCTGATAGGAATGAAATATTAATTGATTTTACAAAGAGAAGGACGATTTTTTTCGATGAAGTTCTAAGCATAGAGTTTAATTACTTGTAGCTCCATGGTCTTAATTTTTAAATAAAATAAATTATTATATATAGTATTGTGATGAATGAAATGAATGGGAAAAAGTTATGAATGAAATGTTGTTTTTATAGAGAGATCCAGGCGTGTTATTTTTTCTATGACGTCATTTGAATGAATTTCAGTTGTTTTCGATGAAGTTTTCAAATATAAAAAGTTATCGTAGTATTATGATAGTTTTAAAAATATTACCGAAGAATATATCGCATTTTAGAGATGTTTAAACCAGGCAATTTGTATTTCAATGCCGTCATTTGAAGGAAGTTCATTTTTTTCGATGAAGGTTTAAGTTTTCAAATTTAATAAATTAATGTAGTATTGTGATAAGTTTTAAAATATTACCGAGGAATGTATTGCATTTTAGACTTGTTTAAATAAAATTGCATTGAAGTTGGAAAGTGTTTCATAATCAATGCTTTAAGCATGATTGATCTTTCTTGTTTCTAGTTCTTTTCTACTATGGTTAATGTTTTTTTTTTCCAGACATTTTTCACAAAAAGTGAAATTACTCTAACTAGCGGAAAAGGCTACGTACGTAGATACAGCATTAACTGTGTCAAAAATGAACATGTACATAACTTATAAATACGGAAAGAGAATGTAGCATCACGTAAAATGAAGCTAAAAAATCTACTTAAGGGTGAGCGTCAGTAAATTTTCTGCCCTATCCGCGCTTCGTTAATAACTTTCGCGGCACACATATTTCGCCGAAATTCTGCTCAAACAGTTGCGAAATATTTTCTTATAGATAAAATGCTATGCTTAGATTATAATAAAACTAAATTTAATTCCCAATAAAACATAGAATATATGTTTTATTTTAATTTAAAATATTTTTGGTGCTGCCATCTGTTGTCGTAATTTAATTCATACCGACTATTTTTATTTTTTAATGAACATTTTTAAATGTCTATTCCTTCGAATACGCTATTAAATACAACAGATCATATATAATGCCATAATCACTGAAACGTAATTGAACTTGGACTTGAAGACAAAGGAACTTGAAAACAAAACTGCAGTCCTCAGTGATGTACATTCAGATCCCTTATCAAATTTATAGAATAATAAATTACCTTTCCGTGATTGTGGCATTATTATATATGATCTGTTGTTGTATTTAACACTGTATTAGAAGGAATAGATATTTAAAAATGTTCATTAAAAAATAAAAATTATCGGTATGAATTAAATTACGACAACAGATGGCAGCACCAAAAATATTTTGGATTAAAATAAAAAATATATTCTATGCATTTTGGGGCATTAAATTTAGTTTTAATATAAACTAAACACCCTTAAGGGTGAACGTCAGTAAATTTTCTGCCCTGTCCGCGCTTTGTTAACTTTCGCGGCACACATATTTCGCCGAAATTCTGCTCAAACAGTTGCGAAATATTTTCTGAAAGATAAAAGGCAATGCTTAGATTATATTTAAACTAAATTTAATACCCAATAGAACATAGAATATACTTTTTATTTTAATCCAAAATATTTTTGGTGCTGCCATCTGTTGTCGTAATTTAATTCATACCGATTATTTTTATTTTTTAATGAACATTTTTAAATATCTATTCCTTCTAATACAGTGTTAAATACAACAACAGATCATATATAATAATGCCACAATCACGGAAAGGTAATTTATTATTCTATAAATTTGAATGTACATCACTGAGGACTGCAGTTTTATTTTCAAGTTCCTTTGTCTTCAAGTCCAAGTTCAATTACGTTTCCGTGATTATGGCATTATATATGATCTGTTGTTGTATTTAATAGCGTATTAGAAGGAATAGACATTTAAAAATGTTCATTAAAAAATAAAAATAGTCGGTATGAATTAAATTACGACAACAGATGGCAGCACCAAAAATATTTTAAATTAAAGTAAAACATATATTCTATGTTTTATTGGGTATTAAATTTAGTTTTATTATAATCTAAGCATAGCATTTCATCAATAAGAAAATATTTCACAACTGTTTGAGCAGAATTTCGGCGAAATATGTGTGCCGCGAAAGTTAACAAAGCGCGGATAGGGCAGAAATTTACTGACGCTCACCCTTAAATGAATTGGAAGATACAGTGAACTGATAACGTTATCAGAATAAAGTGAATCGTCTTTTGTTTACTCATCGTACTTTTGGAATGTGACTACCTGTGGTCAAAGAAATGCATTCAATCCCGGAACAAAAATTAGGGGTGAGGGAACACAAAGAGCGAGAGAAAACTAACGGATAATGGGTGGGGAAGCCCGTTAAATCTCGAAACGGGGACCACCTCCCCCGTGGTTAAACTCCAAAATGCCTTTAAAAATGCCTAAAATAGGTTTAGCTTAAAAAGGTGAAAAGTCTTAAAAATAGCTAAAAATGGCTTAAAGTGTAAAAAAATAGCCTTAAAAAGGCAGTCTCCTGGTGGCGAAAGTGACGGTTTATACGGAGTTGCTCAAATATCGGCCACGAATAAACCCTAGTTCGATAACATTGGTTTCAACGCATATTGATCAGGACTATGAAAAAGTGACGGTTTATCCGGAGTGACGTATTAGCCGGGTAACGGTTTAATGAGGGACTATTGTGTAATAATAAAAGTTTGAAAGTCCAATAAAAGAAAAGTGAGAAGCTGTATCTCGGAATGCTACTGACTCGTAATGCTACGGATTGTAAGTCGTATGCTACGGTATTTACAAAATTTATATATATATATATATATATATATATATATATATATATATATGGGTCTACTTTCAAATAAGAAGAATCTTTTAAAAATTTGCCCGCTACTAATTTTAAATCAAATTGCCCCATCACAGAAATTTTAATTCAAACATGCACGTTTTGAGTTTCTAAAAAAATGTAATCCATCTATAAATGCATTTATTATGAAAGTTACAGATATGGCAGTACCGACAAGGAGGGATTCCTTTCATGGAGGACGACTTTCTAAGGGAAACTTCGCCTTATTATGGTTGTACATGCTTGGGAAATTACAAACTAAGAAGGAAACCATGACCGTGAACCTCGTATTCAAAATAAAGTCACTTCCCTTTATAAACGCTTGATGACGTCACTAAACAGTATGTATAAGTACATTATAAAATGAAGTCACTAGCATGTATAACAAGTTACACTATTATCCTATAATTTGTGACAGCAAAGAACTGGTGTCTTAGGGACCTCGAAAATGTTACTTTCAAGCAATATAAAAATTTCAATACAAGGACTTAGCAGGGGATCGTAATCTATCGTCAAGTTATATGTATACTTGCGAGAAATATAAACTTCAGGCAAGGCCAACTTGAATATACTGTGGAAGCTATGACTGGCCATTGACTCTGTTTAGTCTTCATAAGCATTGACTTACGCAAATAAGATGGCTTCCGCAAATACAGAATTCATTCTGATTTTCAATTTAGAATACTTTTTTACTTTACCTACATACATAGTATAATATATAGGTAATAGTTGAAAATTCGAGATTTCGACAGACTTTTAAGCATTTATGAACTCAAATCGAACGTTTTTGAGGAGATGTCTGTGTATGTGTTTATAAATGTGTGTCGCGTTCGTGAGTCTGTGGATACGATATTTAATGAACGAATGGAATGTTAAAAACATGATTTGGTACAATTATTACAATCCGTGCGTAATGAAACCCTTCTGATTTTAAACGTGGTCAAACGTTCGAAAACCCCAAAGTTTCAAATGTTTTTTTTTTTTTTTTTAAATCATTCAATAATGTTAGAGAACGCCATACGTGTTTATTTTAAAAAGGAAACGAATGGTGTTCAGATGTTAAAACCGAACGGGCCGAATGTTTACAAAATCAAAATGGATCATCTTGAAAATTTGATTGGTTCAGACTAAAGTTTGAGCGAATCGATCTGATCGGTCGAGAGTTTTGAACGCAACCTCTGATATTTTCACCATCATCGTTTCTGTTGGCAACAGAATGTGAACTGTTTACATTCAGCACGGCCATTGCAACGTTTTGGCCTGCTTCTCGAAGATCCGCTATCTTATTCTCGTCGGAAATTCAACGGTAAGTGTGAAACGCTTGACTAAATTTCTTGTGCCATTATTGTGTCAATCTGATCCATTTAACTCTTTTGTACTTTGAGGGATCCTCTGCCAAACTGATCTTTTATGTTAAGAGTAAAGCGAGCATCTTCGATTTTATGAGTTTTCCACAAATCTGGCATTTCTAGTTACTTTCTTATGTTATTGTACAGGAAAAATATTGTTTTCATGTATAATTTCCGAATTTAAGATTTCGGCGGATAAGAGCGTTTAAAAGGTCCCAGAACCTATTTCGAACACTTTTGGAAGGATGCCCGCCTGTATATTCCTATATTTGGGGTGTTTAATTTAAGGAGAAACACATTTGTCGCCATGGAATCATGTATATATATACTCGTATATATATTGTGTCAATCTGAACCATTGGAATATATATATATATACATATATTCCATCGTTTTCGTTTTAATGAATTTATATGTTTAGTCTTATGTGCTTTGAAGTATTTCTTCACGTTTTGTTGTTTTATCTGTTTAATTATATATATATATATATATATATATTATACGGACATACTATTTAAATACTTTTTTGTTTGATGTCATTGTTTCCTTTACAAATTGTTACAAATAATCTTTAATAATGTTTTTGCTCATTCGAATAAAAGAACCATCAAAAGCAGACAGACAATCAGATAAACAGCTGCAGATTAAGTATCTGGTGTTAAGAATTGTCCCTTACTATGCATTCTTTTTATGCAGTAATGGTTCTGGGTACCTTTTCTGTCCACCCCTCCCCACTAGAAATCTATTTAGAGGCAGTTTGGGCCCCGGAAGCTTTATGTTATAGAAAAATTCCATAAGCACTGCAACGCCGTCGAATAAGCCAAATACTGAATTCGTTTTTGTACATCTCCGAATTTTCTTTCCCCACCCTCTACCCAAGTGTAGGACTTAATTTTGTATTTATACATGTTATACATATATCATATATTTCAAACTGACAATTTTTTTAATCAATATCAGAAGTAAAATATAAATACTGTGAGTCTTCACTCGTTGTTCTCATACATCCGTATTCCGCTGTGTTTTTGATCTATTGTTATCATTATCAGCGTCAATATGCGAAATATATACTTATAATAAACTTTCCTTTTTAAGTTATTCTTTTAAAATTTTTTGTAAACAACTTTTTAAAAAATTCTAAGTTAGCAACAGGTCTGTCACGCAGATACATTGGAATGAGTTGGCGCATATAAGTGATTTTAATACCCTCTACATCCGTAATGCAATGTAAACTCATTTTCATCTATGACTATATTATACAAAACAAGAAAAAGGTATTTAAGCTCACGTAAGACAAAATGCAGCACACAGCTGTTTCGAGGATACGCTGTATCCTCTTCGTCAGTGCAAGAGAACGAACAAACCTGAAGTCAAAAAGATGAAATAGGGCTATATTGTATAAGTTTCCCCATTTTATGTTTTTGATTTCGGATTTTTTCTTTTGGTTCTCTTGCACTGACTAAGGGGTTCCAGCGTATCCTCGAAACAGCTGTGTGCTGCAATTTGTCTTATGTGTGCTTAAATACGTTGCTCAATTTTTTTCTTATCTTTTACACAAAGGGTTTCTTATTAATGACTATACAGTCAACCCTCCTCTAACGCGATTAATTAGTACAGCGGTATATGGAAACTGCGTTATAAAAAACTCTATTTAGTGCAAATCAGATTAATTCGTACCGTGTTATATGGAAACCGCATATCGTACTGTATGCTAACCGCGTTATAAGAAACTAATAATTAGTAATAGTCATTAATAATTAGTTATTAATATTAGGATTCGAATTCGCATTGGGTAGAAAATTCGAATGCGGGTGCATTAGAAAACGAATTGTATTCACTTTAGAAGTCTAGTACAGACCTTTTCTTAGATATAACACGTTTTCGGATACATTTATTGAATAAGTTACATAAAAATAAAATAAGTAGAAAGAATATCGACTGACTTTAGCTATAACTGTATCGAAATATCGCCAACGTGAAGAGTTTCTAAAAATGTTGTCAGATTGACAAAACTGTCGCCAAATTAGCAACACTTCAATATTTTCTAATTATTTCCTAAGATACATATAAATAGACATTTATACGTGAATAGTGGCAATATCCACAGAGAGATTTTACTTCTTCAAAATAACCCGCGTCATCCCAGAAAAAGGATAGATGAATGAAACCTAGTTACCAGCGAGAAATTTTTAACCGATGCTTTCTTCCTGAGTAGTTCAGATTGCTTACTTCGAACTCTTGGTCTAAGTATCCGGAATTCCTAATAATGATCGGTTCTTAGCGTGAACCCGACGCGAGTGGAACACGTGACATCAAAATAATCGACCTGATCACCGAACTGCCGAAATTTTGAATTCATCACTTGAAGGATTCCGCAAACTATCCAGACAGAGCTCTCTGATGGGTTTGTCAAACTGGAGTTCTAATAGGGTGTTAGTCAACGGGAAAATAATAATATAAGGCAATTTAAAGAAATGATAACTAACAGGTTATCAAACCCACATAATGGTTCACTCACTTGATATTAGTGTATTGTTTCTTACATTTTAGATCAAAATCGTATGTATCTCAAGAACGGACTGTAAAGTGTGTCATTTGTTTTTATATAGTGTATGTGTGTACATGCATCGAATGTTTTGACTCTGACCAGCCGGTTTCCTCACCACCCCTAGAGGTACGGCTGTCGGCGCGTTTTTTTTAGAGTGGTATCCCCTAGAGGCCTAATCCACTTTTACTAAACTTAATTATAATATTAACTAATAAGAAGGTAGAAGTAGAAACTTAACTAAATAAAAGAATAAACAGAACTCTGTGTGAAATTTCTGATTAATATGGCCGAAAAAAGATATAAGCAGATCACACTTTAATGGAGGTCTTTTTATGGGTAACTGCGCCGCATTCGCGTTACGTGCCAGGGAAACCATGAGAAACCTAGCACGCGCAGTCCGTCAATACCGTCTGGAAGAGCGTAAAACTCATACCCTACGGCGTGACTTCCCATGATTCAGAAGTCACTTTCGTAACCACTCGGCCATGGGTTAACCGTTAAAAATAGAAAATGCAAAATGAGAGAAAAAATCAATGAAATGCACACACAAAAACGAAATGGTATTTAAAGAAAATTTTGTGTGCATAATACATTATGTAACAGAAAATTAGAATGTTTTTGTGACTGGTATGATTAACAGAAATTATTTCCAATTTAAATTTCGTATTTTTCCTTGGGTGATAAAATTACATTTGATAATTCTATTTTCCTAAAATAAAGACTTTTAATTTAATTTTGATTATTTTCTATGTTATTAAGAAACACATTTTTTATGATACTTGAAGTATTAAGGAAAATGAATGATTAATTTTTTTTCATAGAAGTGGATTATCTTCCGTTAAACATTTTTATTCAAGGCCTTTCAAAATGATCTTTCTATGTCGAATTAAAAAAAGTGTAGGATTTTATGTCGGATTTTAAGAAGTGTCACTGTATTGTGGATTCATTTTGTAGGGTGTTAACTTAATTAAAACATTATTTATGGACATACATGGATTGCGATTATTTAATGCATTACTAATAATTAAATGTTTTACTGCAAATTTTGTTTTTCTATTGCACCACCTTTGTCTAAAAAGACCTCTTTTTGTATGAGGTATCTATACACAGGCGTCACAAGAAATTCTTTTTATTATTATTTTGTCTGTATACCTCAAAATCTATCGATTTATTGATATTTTTATAGCATTTAAAATTTCTGCTTATCTATCGTCCTGAAAATTGAACGACAAAGGCTCAATTCACAGATATAAAAACTCTGTTGATTGTAACAAATTCATTTTTATTTTCTTTCGCATTTCCCGCTCTCATGCTATGTCTTTTTGCCAGTTACTGAAGCAGACCTCACTTATATGTATTCTTCCGATTAGAACACACTGTTTCTGACCTAACAAAACGGAATTATAACACTTTTTAAGCAACCTAATTGTCGCCTCCATTTTCATGTATCTGCTTCTTTTAAAACTTGTACAGAGAATTTGTGTAAACTTTTTCGCTTTCAAAACACGATTCATTTGTTTCCTAGAATTTTTCTGATCTTTAATTGGGCTACAAGATGATAGGGATTTCATATAAACCTGAATGTGGCCTATGTCCAAAATCATCCAGAGAATGTTCAAATAAATAGGTACTTTACATTTTATGTTATTAATTAGTAAAAAGTTAATTAATTATATGAACACGTATTATTCGTTTTATTATATTTAACAGATATTACTATTTAAAGAGTACGTTTTTGCTGTTTCTTTCGCAATTTTATTATCCATTTTATCTGGCCTATTCACTTACGGTATTGCTCGGAACCAGCAAGTAAAAAGAGCAGAACCAAGCAGTACTTGCGAACGGAACGAGGCTGGCTTTCATTCTCCGAAAGGACTTCAAAATCTTGTCGAATTGCACTTACCTTGTTGCGGGGAAACTCTCTGGCGACATCCTCCAATAAGGCTTGGTCGCTACTCGAAAAGGGTACCTCGTGTAGGGGTAGTTGAGATCCTGTTCACTTCTGACTGAGAAAGTTGTATAAGGCAAAACACTTACCGCTGGTTTTGTCTTTGATAGTGACTGGAATCGCTCTGGAGGCTTACAAGATGGTAAGGATTTCAAACAAACCTGAATGGGTCTATGAATGGGGTCCATGTCTTAAATCATCCAAAGGAAGTTCAAATAAATGAGTACTTTATATGATGGAACTACACTGAATGTATAATGGTGATAATGTCCATTTTAACTGTTGGGCTATGATAATGAATTATTAATTTATAAATATATTATTACATATATTAAATTCGGGAAACCTTATGTAAATGGGATTATTACAAATTTAGAAATATGTTTTTCATCAGAGTCATTTTTTGAGTTACATTGTATCATTATTAAATTAATAGATAATTAATATTATGAGCATTTATTGTTCTTTTTATTATATGTAATGGATATTAGTATTTAGATAGTATATTTTGTGTTTCTTTCTCAATTTTAATATATATTTTATCTGGACTATTCACTTACTGTATTTGATCGGAACCAGCAAGTAAAAAGAGCCTTCAGCCTCCTCCTCCATTTTCTTTTGGGCTTTCTTCGACTGTAGGCATCAGCAGGATTCACCAAGCGGTACTTACGAAAGGGGCGAGGCTGGTTCTCATACTTCGAAGTGACTTTAAAACCTTCTGGAATTGCACTTACCTTCTTACAGGGAAACTCTCTAGCGACTTCCTCCAATAGGTCTTGATCGCTCCTCGAAAACGGTGCACGGTGTATGGTGTAGTTGCGACCCGAATCCCCTCTGACTGAAATTGAATTAGGTAAAGCACTTACCGCTGGTTTCGTCTTTGGGATGGTGGGTGGTTGAATGAGTGACCTGAATCGCTCTGGAGGCTTAATGGCCGTGTCATGGGCAGAAGGTGCCGAAGCGCTTTCCTCTTGCCCAGCACTTACCCCGAATGGAGAAGGATCTTCCTCGGAAGGTTCTTCTGGTTCCTTAAGTGGAGTTCTGGCCGAATTACACACTGAGAAATCATCAACACTTACCTTATTCTGGACAGGGAAACAAACCGAAGAGCTCACGACACGCATCACCGAAACCTGGAAAGAATCAATTATATTAGTTATAGCATTGTCTAAAACACCGAAAGCAATCGCTTCCGCAGCAGTCATGAAGAAATATTCAAGTTTCTCCACCATTTTAAATCGTAGAAAAACAGATATCAGTCTCTTAAGCAACAAAATTGACAGCTTTTAATGTCATTAACTGAAATGGCTTAACCATTGCCACAGGAAACAACTAAATACATTGTTGCCGAAAACAATAGACTAATATAAATAATTATATGAATGCATTAATCAAATTGTTGTAATTCATTGTTGGAAATGTGTCATTAAATGTTGAACGTATTTTAAAAATAAGAGTTTTATAGAGTCTGAACCAGTATCGGGAAATGGTTGATAGGTATATAAAAATCTTATATATAAAGATAAAAAAATAAGGTATAAAGATATTATCGGCAAAATGGGACCGGCGCACCACAGCTCAGCAGGTGGCAAAATAGTTTTTTGCTACCACAGGACAGCGGATCTCCCGAAAAACTGTAGCCATACGTTTGAGAGAAGGAGGACTATATGACTATATTCATAGTAAGTTGTTAAAAATTGCTCTCAAAAGGAAATTATTTGTGAAACTGCAAGAAAGCGCATCAAAATAATTAATAGACGCGTGGATGAATGTTTCCGAAACAAAATAAATTTTCGATAACATAGATGGCGAACAAAAAATATATTTTGAATTATTTGATGTTATAACAAATGGGCCTCGGAAGAGGATTTTCTCGTAGAAACAAATGAAATTAAGTTATCTAATTCTATGGCAAAACAGATGGTGACTCGGTAACATTGCCTCGGGGGCGGGACAACCCGGTGGTTAGAGCACTGGAAATGCACTCGGAGGACACGAGTTCGATTCCCAGCTCTGCCCAAACTGTCTCCGTGGTCACACAGAATACGGGAGCATTAAATATGTGGATCTAAAATTTCATTCGAGACATGAGTGGTAGGGAAAGGTGGGTACGGTCCCCACTGGATTCCGGTCTAAATTGAGTGGCACTGTTCTGGCCGTCCAAACAGATACTTTACACCTTCGTGTATAGGTCGGACGGTCTGAGTCGAAAGAAAGAAAGTAGCGTAAATTATCACTATGCCTAATGTAGCCGTGTTTCGCCTGAATTCCCCTCTACTTTGCGCACACGCACTAGACATTCTCTTTTATTATTATAGAAGATAACAAAATGAATAGAACTTTTGTCTGTTATTTTATGAATTGATTGTGATTGAAGCATGAACCATCGGTTTCAATGGCGGATTTACTATGAAGCTAATGAGACATAAGCTTGAAGCCCCTGCTAAACAGTAGGCTCCTATATATATATATATATTAAAATAATAAAAACCAAAGTGTAGTAGTGCAAATCAGCACACACACACACATATATATATATACAGTAAAACCTCGTTAAACAGTCACCTTGCGGGACCAAGAAAAACTGTCGGAGAGACGGATAATGCGGAGTTAAGCATATGGACCGTAAAATCTTGAAAAGTGCAGATAAAAATGTATGTACAAAAGAAGCATTTTAGATTCTAATTTAAAGCAAAATAATTATCTTTGTACGCGTATAATATAATTCACATAATATTTAAATAATGTATACTATCATCATTTTGTACATGTATTATACGTAAAACAACTCACTTCTTAATTTCCTGCCGTTTTTGCATACACATGGGGTCAATACCGTAATACATAGTACATATTTCATTTAAAATAATCATCTATATGACTTTGTACTCCATAATTGTTCGAAAATGTTACAGTTTTTAACACTTTACAACAAAGTTGAAAAGTGTTTATGACTTGAGCCCTATGGGACCTAATTTTTCAAACATTTTTTAAGCGGATTCAAAATTCACAAATTGCTTCGAAAATTTTAGGTAATATTCAAATTGTTCCTTAAAATATATGAAAAAAATTCAGCGATATATATTCAGTAATTTTTAAAATAAAAATTAAAATAATAATGACACCTCTTATATGAAGCGATCACGTGACCATGATTTCAAAAGATCACGTGACCCACTTCGAAATGATGTATGGCATCCATCTTGTCTCAAAATCGTGATTTTTTAAGTTCTTTTTAATTCATATTGAGTGTTATATCCGTCCTAAAATCACTTTATTTTTTCTTAAATTCTGTGCATCTACATACTGAAACAACGCAATGACAATATATTTGAGTTTAAATGATCATCCAAATTTGATTATTTCTACAACGAAGCCTATTTTTCACTTATGTAAAATGTAAACAGCAAAATATGTAGAATGAATTGTATTAGAATTGCTGTATTTCTTTAACACAAAATAATTTAGCCCATGGAGTCTGCGTAGCTGATAGGAATGAAATATTAATTGATTTTACAAAGAGAAGGACGATTTTTTTCGAT
The DNA here is from genome assembly GCA_951213105.1 of Amaurobius ferox. NCBI lineage: Eukaryota > Metazoa > Arthropoda > Arachnida > Araneae > Amaurobiidae > Amaurobius > Amaurobius ferox. Next base: position 134,671,097 of record OX578150.1, read on the forward strand.
GAAGTTCTAAGCATAGAGTTTAATTACTTGTAGCTCCATGGTCTTAATTTTTAAATAAAATAAATTATTATATATAGTATTGTGATGAATGAAATGAATGGGAAAAAGTTATGAATGAAATGTTGTTTTTATAGAGAGATCCAGGCGTGTTATTTTTTCTATGACGTCATTTGAATGAATTTCAGTTGTTTTCGATGAAGTTTTCAAATATAAAAAGTTATCGTAGTATTATGATAGTTTTAAAAATATTACCGAAGAATATATCGCATTTTAGAGATGTTTAAACCAGGCAATTTGTATTTCAATGCCGTCATTTGAAGGAAGTTCATTTTTTTCGATGAAGGTTTAAGTTTTCAAATTTAATAAATTAATGTAGTATTGTGATAAGTTTTAAAATATTACCGAGGAATGTATTGCATTTTAGACTTGTTTAAATAAAATTGCATTGAAGTTGGAAAGTGTTTCATAATCAATGCTTTAAGCATGATTGATCTTTCTTGTTTCTAGTTCTTTTCTACTATGGTTAATGTTTTTTTTTTCCAGACATTTTTCACAAAAAGTGAAATTACTCTAACTAGCGGAAAAGGCTACGTACGTAGATACAGCATTAACTGTGTCAAAAATGAACATGTACATAACTTATAAATACGGAAAGAGAATGTAGCATCACGTAAAATGAAGCTAAAAAATCTACTTAAGGGTGAGCGTCAGTAAATTTTCTGCCCTATCCGCGCTTCGTTAATAACTTTCGCGGCACACATATTTCGCCGAAATTCTGCTCAAACAGTTGCGAAATATTTTCTTATAGATAAAATGCTATGCTTAGATTATAATAAAACTAAATTTAATTCCCAATAAAACATAGAATATATGTTTTATTTTAATTTAAAATATTTTTGGTGCTGCCATCTGTTGTCGTAATTTAATTCATACCGACTATTTTTATTTTTTAATGAACATTTTTAAATGTCTATTCCTTCGAATACGCTATTAAATACAACAGATCATATATAATGCCATAATCACTGAAACGTAATTGAACTTGGACTTGAAGACAAAGGAACTTGAAAACAAAACTGCAGTCCTCAGTGATGTACATTCAGATCCCTTATCAAATTTATAGAATAATAAATTACCTTTCCGTGATTGTGGCATTATTATATATGATCTGTTGTTGTATTTAACACTGTATTAGAAGGAATAGATATTTAAAAATGTTCATTAAAAAATAAAAATTATCGGTATGAATTAAATTACGACAACAGATGGCAGCACCAAAAATATTTTGGATTAAAATAAAAAATATATTCTATGCATTTTGGGGCATTAAATTTAGTTTTAATATAAACTAAACACCCTTAAGGGTGAACGTCAGTAAATTTTCTGCCCTGTCCGCGCTTTGTTAACTTTCGCGGCACACATATTTCGCCGAAATTCTGCTCAAACAGTTGCGAAATATTTTCTGAAAGATAAAAGGCAATGCTTAGATTATATTTAAACTAAATTTAATACCCAATAGAACATAGAATATACTTTTTATTTTAATCCAAAATATTTTTGGTGCTGCCATCTGTTGTCGTAATTTAATTCATACCGATTATTTTTATTTTTTAATGAACATTTTTAAATATCTATTCCTTCTAATACAGTGTTAAATACAACAACAGATCATATATAATAATGCCACAATCACGGAAAGGTAATTTATTATTCTATAAATTTGAATGTACATCACTGAGGACTGCAGTTTTATTTTCAAGTTCCTTTGTCTTCAAGTCCAAGTTCAATTACGTTTCCGTGATTATGGCATTATATATGATCTGTTGTTGTATTTAATAGCGTATTAGAAGGAATAGACATTTAAAAATGTTCATTAAAAAATAAAAATAGTCGGTATGAATTAAATTACGACAACAGATGGCAGCACCAAAAATATTTTAAATTAAAGTAAAACATATATTCTATGTTTTATTGGGTATTAAATTTAGTTTTATTATAATCTAAGCATAGCATTTCATCAATAAGAAAATATTTCACAACTGTTTGAGCAGAATTTCGGCGAAATATGTGTGCCGCGAAAGTTAACAAAGCGCGGATAGGGCAGAAATTTACTGACGCTCACCCTTAAATGAATTGGAAGATACAGTGAACTGATAACGTTATCAGAATAAAGTGAATCGTCTTTTGTTTACTCATCGTACTTTTGGAATGTGACTACCTGTGGTCAAAGAAATGCATTCAATCCCGGAACAAAAATTAGGGGTGAGGGAACACAAAGAGCGAGAGAAAACTAACGGATAATGGGTGGGGAAGCCCGTTAAATCTCGAAACGGGGACCACCTCCCCCGTGGTTAAACTCCAAAATGCCTTTAAAAATGCCTAAAATAGGTTTAGCTTAAAAAGGTGAAAAGTCTTAAAAATAGCTAAAAATGGCTTAAAGTGTAAAAAAATAGCCTTAAAAAGGCAGTCTCCTGGTGGCGAAAGTGACGGTTTATACGGAGTTGCTCAAATATCGGCCACGAATAAACCCTAGTTCGATAACATTGGTTTCAACGCATATTGATCAGGACTATGAAAAAGTGACGGTTTATCCGGAGTGACGTATTAGCCGGGTAACGGTTTAATGAGGGACTATTGTGTAATAATAAAAGTTTGAAAGTCCAATAAAAGAAAAGTGAGAAGCTGTATCTCGGAATGCTACTGACTCGTAATGCTACGGATTGTAAGTCGTATGCTACGGTATTTACAAAATTTATATATATATATATATATATATATATATATATATATATATATATATGGGTCTACTTTCAAATAAGAAGAATCTTTTAAAAATTTGCCCGCTACTAATTTTAAATCAAATTGCCCCATCACAGAAATTTTAATTCAAACATGCACGTTTTGAGTTTCTAAAAAAATGTAATCCATCTATAAATGCATTTATTATGAAAGTTACAGATATGGCAGTACCGACAAGGAGGGATTCCTTTCATGGAGGACGACTTTCTAAGGGAAACTTCGCCTTATTATGGTTGTACATGCTTGGGAAATTACAAACTAAGAAGGAAACCATGACCGTGAACCTCGTATTCAAAATAAAGTCACTTCCCTTTATAAACGCTTGATGACGTCACTAAACAGTATGTATAAGTACATTATAAAATGAAGTCACTAGCATGTATAACAAGTTACACTATTATCCTATAATTTGTGACAGCAAAGAACTGGTGTCTTAGGGACCTCGAAAATGTTACTTTCAAGCAATATAAAAATTTCAATACAAGGACTTAGCAGGGGATCGTAATCTATCGTCAAGTTATATGTATACTTGCGAGAAATATAAACTTCAGGCAAGGCCAACTTGAATATACTGTGGAAGCTATGACTGGCCATTGACTCTGTTTAGTCTTCATAAGCATTGACTTCCGCAAATAAGATGGCTTCCGCAAATACAGAATTCATTCTGATTTTCAATTTAGAATACTTTTTTACTTTACCTACATACATAGTATAATATATAGGTAATAGTTGAAAATTCGAGATTTCGACAGACTTTTAAGCATTTATGAACTCAAATCGAACGTTTTTGAGGAGATGTCTGTGTATGTGTTTATAAATGTGTGTCGCGTTCGTGAGTCTGTGGATACGATATTTAATGAACGAATGGAATGTTAAAAACATGATTTGGTACAATTATTACAATCCGTGCGTAATGAAACCCTTCTGATTTTAAACGTGGTCAAACGTTCGAAAACCCCAAAGTTTCAAATGTTTTTTTTTTTTTTTTAAATCATTCAATAATGTTAGAGAACGCCATACGTGTTTATTTTAAAAAGGAAACGAATGGTGTTCAGATGTTAAAACCGAACGGGCCGAATGTTTACAAAATCAAAATGGATCATCTTGAAAATTTGATTGGTTCAGACTAAAGTTTGAGCGAATCGATCTGATCGGTCGAGAGTTTTGAACGCAACCTCTGATATTTTCACCATCATCGTTTCTGTTGGCAACAGAATGTGAACTGTTTACATTCAGCACGGCCATTGCAACGTTTTGGCCTGCTTCTCGAAGATCCGCTATCTTATTCTCGTCGGAAATTCAACGGTAAGTGTGAAACGCTTGACTAAATTTCTTGTGCCATTATTGTGTCAATCTGATCCATTTAACTCTTTTGTACTTTGAGGGATCCTCTGCCAAACTGATCTTTTATGTTAAGAGTAAAGCGAGCATCTTCGATTTTATGAGTTTTCCACAAATCTGGCATTTCTAGTTACTTTCTTATGTTATTGTACAGGAAAAATATTGTTTTCATGTATAATTTCCGAATTTAAGATTTCGGCGGATAAGAGCGTTTAAAAGGTCCCAGAACCTATTTCGAACACTTTTGGAAGGATGCCCGCCTGTATATTCCTATATTTGGGGTGTTTAATTTAAGGAGAAACACATTTGTCGCCATGGAATCATGTATATATATACTCGTATATATATTGTGTCAATCTGAACCATTGGAATATATATATATATACATATATTCCATCGTTTTCGTTTTAATGAATTTATATGTTTAGTCTTATGTGCTTTGAAGTATTTCTTCACGTTTTGTTGTTTTATCTGTTTAATTATATATATATATATATATATATATTATACGGACATACTATTTAAATACTTTTTTGTTTGATGTCATTGTTTCCTTTACAAATTGTTACAAATAATCTTTAATAATGTTTTTGCTCATTCGAATAAAAGAACCATCAAAAGCAGACAGACAATCAGATAAACAGCTGCAGATTAAGTATCTGGTGTTAAGAATTGTCCCTTACTATGCATTCTTTTTATGCAGTAATGGTTCTGGGTACCTTTTCTGTCCACCCCTCCCCACTAGAAATCTATTTAGAGGCAGTTTGGGCCCCGGAAGCTTTATGTTATAGAAAAATTCCATAAGCACTGCAACGCCGTCGAATAAGCCAAATACTGAATTCGTTTTTGTACATCTCCGAATTTTCTTTCCCCACCCTCTACCCAAGTGTAGGACTTAATTTTGTATTTATACATGTTATACATATATCATATATTTCAAACTGACAATTTTTTTAATCAATATCAGAAGTAAAATATAAATACTGTGAGTCTTCACTCGTTGTTCTCATACATCCGTATTCCGCTGTGTTTTTGATCTATTGTTATCATTATCAGCGTCAATATGCGAAATATATACTTATAATAAACTTTCCTTTTTAAGTTATTCTTTTAAAATTTTTTGTAAACAACTTTTTAAAAAATTCTAAGTTAGCAACAGGTCTGTCACGCAGATACATTGGAATGAGTTGGCGCATATAAGTGATTTTAATACCCTCTACATCCGTAATGCAATGTAAACTCATTTTCATCTATGACTATATTATACAAAACAAGAAAAAGGTATTTAAGCTCACGTAAGACAAAATGCAGCACACAGCTGTTTCGAGGATACGCTGTATCCTCTTCGTCAGTGCAAGAGAACGAACAAACCTGAAGTCAAAAAGATGAAATAGGGCTATATTGTATAAGTTTCCCCATTTTATGTTTTTGATTTCGGATTTTTTCTTTTGGTTCTCTTGCACTGACTAAGGGGTTCCAGCGTATCCTCGAAACAGCTGTGTGCTGCAATTTGTCTTATGTGTGCTTAAATACGTTGCTCAATTTTTTTCTTATCTTTTACACAAAGGGTTTCTTATTAATGACTATACAGTCAACCCTCCTCTAACGCGATTAATTAGTACAGCGGTATATGGAAACTGCGTTATAAAAAACTCTATTTAGTGCAAATCAGATTAATTCGTACCGTGTTATATGGAAACCGCATATCGTACTGTATGCTAACCGCGTTATAAGAAACTAATAATTAGTAATAGTCATTAATAATTAGTTATTAATATTAGGATTCGAATTCGCATTGGGTAGAAAATTCGAATGCGGGTGCATTAGAAAACGAATTGTATTCACTTTAGAAGTCTAGTACAGACCTTTTCTTAGATATAACACGTTTTCGGATACATTTATTGAATAAGTTACATAAAAATAAAACAAGTAGAAAGAATATCGACTGACTTTAGCTATAACTGTATCGAAATATCGCCAACGTGAAGAGTTTCTAAAAATGTTGTCAGATTGACAAAACTGTCGCCAAATTAGCAACACTTCAATATTTTCTAATTATTTCCTAAGATACATATAAATAGACATTTATACGTGAATAGTGGCAATATCCACAGAGAGATTTTACTTCTTCAAAATAACCCGCGTCATCCCAGAAAAAGGATAGATGAATGAAACCTAGTTACCAGCGAGAAATTTTTAACCGATGCTTTCTTCCTGAGTAGTTCAGATTGCTTACTTCGAACTCTTGGTCTAAGTATCCGGAATTCCTAATAATGATCGGTTCTTAGCGTGAACCCGACGCGAGTGGAACACGTGACATCAAAATAATCGACCTGATCACCGAACTGCCGAAATTTTGAATTCATCACTTGAAGGATTCCGCAAACTATCCAGACAGAGCTCTCTGATGGGTTTGTCAAACTGGAGTTCTAATAGGGTGTTAGTCAACGGGAAAATAATAATATAAGGCAATTTAAAGAAATGATAACTAACAGGTTATCAAACCCACATAATGGTTCACTCACTTGATATTAGTGTATTGTTTCTTACATTTTAGATCAAAATCGTATGTATCTCAAGAACGGACTGTAAAGTGTGTCATTTGTTTTTATATAGTGTATGTGTGTACATGCATCGAATGTTTTGACTCTGACCAGCCGGTTTCCTCACCACCCCTAGAGGTACGGCTGTCGGCGCGTTTTTTTTAGAGTGGTATCCCCTAGAGGCCTAATCCACTTTTACTAAACTTAATTATAATATTAACTAATAAGAAGGTAGAAGTAGAAACTTAACTAAATAAAAGAATAAACAGAACTCTGTGTGAAATTTCTGATTAATATGGCCGAAAAAAGATATAAGCAGATCACACTTTAAGGGAGGGATGCCTTCATGGAGGTCTTTTTATGGGTAACTGCGCCGCATTCGCGTTACGTGCCAGGGAAACCATGAGAAACCTAGCACGCGCAGTCCGTCAATACCGTCTGGAAGAGCGTAAAACTCATACCCTACGGCGTGACTTCCCATGATTCAGAAGTCACTTTCGTAACCACTCGGCCATGGGTTAACCGTTAAAAATAGAAAATGCAAAATGAGAGAAAAAATCAATGAAATGCACACACAAAAACGAAATGGTATTTAAAGAAAATTTTGTGTGCATAATACATTATGTAACAGAAAATTAGAATGTTTTTGTGACTGGTATGATTAACAGAAATTATTTCCAATTTAAATTTCGTATTTTTCCTTGGGTGATAAAATTACATTTGATAATTCTATTTTCCTAAAATAAAGACTTTTAATTTAATTTTGATTATTTTCTATGTTATTAAGAAACACATTTTTTATGATACTTGAAGTATTAAGGAAAATGAATGATTAATTTTTTTTCATAGAAGTGGATTATCTTCCGTTAAACATTTTTATTCAAGGCCTTTCAAAATGATCTTTCTATGTCGAATTAAAAAAAGTGTAGGATTTTATGTCGGATTTTAAGAAGTGTCACTGTATTGTGGATTCATTTTGTAGGGTGTTAACTTAATTAAAACATTATTTATGGACATACATGGATTGCGATTATTTAATGCATTACTAATAATTAAATGTTTTACTGCAAATTTTGTTTTTCTATTGCACCACCTTTGTCTAAAAAGACCTCTTTTTGTATGAGGTATCTATACACAGGCGTCACAAGAAATTCTTTTTATTATTATTTTGTCTGTATACCTCAAAATCTATCGATTTATTGATATTTTTATAGCATTTAAAATTTCTGCTTATCTATCGTCCTGAAAATTGAACGACAAAGGCTCAATTCACAGATATAAAAACTCTGTTGATTGTAACAAATTCATTTTTATTTTCTTTCGCATTTCCCGCTCTCATGCTATGTCTTTTTGCCAGTTACTGAAGCAGACCTCACTTATATGTATTCTTCCGATTAGAACACACTGTTTCTGACCTAACAAAACGGAATTATAACACTTTTTAAGCAACCTAATTGTCGCCTCCATTTTCATGTATCTGCTTCTTTTAAAACTTGTACAGACAATTTGTGTAAACTTTTTCGCTTTCAAAACACGATTCATTTGTTTCCTAGAATTTTTCTGATCTTTAATTGGGCTACAAGATGATAGGGATTTCATATAAACCTGAATGTGGCCTATGTCCAAAATCATCCAGAGAATGTTCAAATAAATAGGTACTTTACATTTTATGTTATTAATTAGTAAAAAGTTAATTAATTATATGAACACGTATTATTCGTTTTATTATATTTAACAGATATTACTATTTAAAGAGTACGTTTTTGCTGTTTCTTTCGCAATTTTATTATCCATTTTATCTGGCCTATTCACTTACGGTATTGCTCGGAACCAGCAAGTAAAAAGAGCAGAACCAAGCAGTACTTGCGAACGGAACGAGGCTGGCTTTCATTCTCCGAAAGGACTTCAAAATCTTGTCGAATTGCACTTACCTTGTTGCGGGGAAACTCTCTGGCGACATCCTCCAATAAGGCTTGGTCGCTGCTCGAAAAGGGTACCTCGTGTAGGGGTAGTTGAGATCCTGTTCACTTCTGACTGAGAAAGTTGTATAAGGCAAAACACTTACCGCTGGTTTTGTCTTTGATAGTGACTGGAATCGCTCTGGAGGCTTACAAGATGGTAAGGATTTCAAACAAACCTGAATGGGTCTATGAATGGGGTCCATGTCTTAAATCATCCAAAGGAAGTTCAAATAAATGAGTACTTTATATGATGGAACTACACTGAATGTATAATGGTGATAATGTCCATTTTAACTGTTGGGCTATGATAATGAATTATTAATTTATAAATATATTATTACATATATTAAATTCGGGAAACCTTATGTAAATGGGATTATTACAAATTTAGAAATATGTTTTTCATCAGAGTCATTTTTTGAGTTACATTGTATCATTATTAAATTAATAGATAATTAATATTATGAGCATTTATTGTTCTTTTTATTATATGTAATGGATATTAGTATTTAGATAGTATATTTTGTGTTTCTTTCTCAATTTTAATATATATTTTATCTGGACTATTCACTTACTGTATTTGATCGGAACCAGCAAGTAAAAAGAGCCTTCAGCCTCCTCCTCCATTTTCTTTTGGGCTTTCTTCGACTGTAGGCATCAGCAGGATTCACCAAGCGGTACTTACGAAAGGGGCGAGGCTGGTTCTCATACTTCGAAGTGACTTTAAAACCTTCTGGAATTGCACTTACCTTCTTACAGGGAAACTCTCTAGCGACTTCCTCCAATAGGTCTTGATCGCTCCTCGAAAACGGTGCACGGTGTATGGTGTAGTTGCGACCCGAATCCCCTCTGACTGAAATTGAATTAGGTAAAGCACTTACCGCTGGTTTCGTCTTTGGGATGGTGGGTGGTTGAATGAGTGACCTGAATCGCTCTGGAGGCTTAATGGCCGTGTCATGGGCAGAAGGTGCCGAAGCGCTTTCCTCTTGCCCAGCACTTACCCCGAATGGAGAAGGATCTTCCTCGGAAGGTTCTTCTGGTTCCTTAAGTGGAGTTCTGGCCGAATTACACACTGAGAAATCATCAACACTTACCTTATTCTGGACAGGGAAACAAACCGAAGAGCTCACGACACGCATCACCGAAACCTGGAAAGAATCAATTATATTAGTTATAGCATTGTCTAAAACACCGAAAGCAATCGCTTCCGCAGCAGTCATGAAGAAATATTCAAGTTTCTCCACCATTTTAAATCGTAGAAAAACAGATATCAGTCTCTTAAGCAACAAAATTGACAGCTTTTAATGTCATTAACTGAGATGGCTTAACCATTGCCACAGGAAACAACTAAATACATTGTTGCCGAAAACAATAGACTAATATAAATAAATGTATGAATGCATTAATCAAATTGTTGTAATTCATTGTTGGAAATGTGTCATTAAATGTTGAACGTATTTTAAACATACGAGTTTTGTATTGAGTCTGAACCTGTATCGGGAAATGGTTGATAGATATATAAAAATCTTTAAGGTATAGTTTCTAAGTTGTAGTGTATATCTATTAAACGCCGGTCATAATTAAAAAACTAAAATTTTGCTATTTTTTTTTTCTTTTTTTTTTGAATGGCCAGACACTTGACTTTTGTCATTCGCCTTTCGTCAGCGGCCAGAACGTGAACCATTTGGCTGTCCTAAGACGTTGCCCCAGATGCACCAGAGGGGGGCGGAACACACTACGCTCATAACACAAGTATCCATGCCTTACGTGGGACTCGAACCCACAACGCGGCGGTCGAGCGATTGCTGTGGAAACGCCCGCCTTGACCACTCGACCACTGCGTCGGTAAACTTTGCTAAATAAAACCAATGTTTTGTATTCAAAACAGTCGATTTCTAAAATAATTATTAAAATTCTACTAATTTTTCTGTATTTCAATATATAGCTTTTAAATGGATGATCAAAAGAGATTCTGTTACTATGGAAACCTTATATATATATATATATATACGGAATTAGCACCTTCACAGTCATCGGGAATTGTTGTCCCTCCCTTTAATCAACATTCCTCTTTCCATTTTTATCCTTTTAAATTTAAACGTGGTCTTTGGACGTGGTCTGGATTACGCCTTTTGTTTGGACGTTTCATGGAGATTAGGCCACAGGAAGGTATTGGCTCCGGGAGTGTTTCCTAGGAGTAATTAGCTGGCTATAACCGGGAACAAGGGGTCAGAATCCCCCTTGGCCTATTTGTATCTTACCTGTTGGCACTTTCCCATCTTATACTTTTGACTTTCTTATACATATACCCAGCATTCGTGAGCAGCTTTGCGCCTTTATGCTGGGTCACTTGTTTTTATTTGTATATTGTACAATTTCATACTTTTGAATATTCACTTATATGTATATATATATCTTTTTATATAATTTATCCATCTATTTAGTATTTAAATTGTATGTAAATTAAAAAAGTTCGTCTGCGGTATAAACCTACTTGATTTAACTCCGTTTCTAACCAACAAGATATAATTTTCTTTACATTATTCTTACAAAAAAAAAAAAAAAAAAAATCTACATAGTGCTATTTTCCGGCCGCCTTGACGTCTGTGTGTGTCTGTGCAATGTATGTATCCACTCTAGCTCAAGAACTCAAATTCATGGGATAGCAGTATGCAAATTTGCAAGTGGCGATCGCATCGCATTGACAGGGTATGAGGAGTCGGATGGTTGTCAGTTTTGTCTGCTGGACTCTTGAATGTCTTAAGAAACGTTAAATAACGTGATAATGGCTATTCAAAGGGAATTAACAGAGTTTGAACGTGGGATGATAGTTGGAGCGCGACGCATGGGGCATAGCATTTCGGAAGTTGTTGAGACTTTGAAGATTGCTCACTCGACAGTGTTATGGGTGTATCGAGAGTACCTTATGGGAGGCGTTGCCTCCCACAAGGGCAGCGCAGTGGGAGGCCACGTTTGCTGAATGATCGAAACCAGCGACGTCTGAGCAGAAGCGTCCGTGCTAACAGACGAACGACACTGCGTCCACTGACTACCTCATTCAACGAGGGACGCACTACAAGCGTATCTGTGAGGTGGGTGTAACGAAATTTGGCGTTGATGGTATAGGGCAGCAGAAAACCGACTCGAGTGCCTTTACTCACAGCACATCATCGACATGGGGTCGCGCATCACCTGGGCTCGCGAACACATGCAATGGATCCTAAATGACTGGAAGAAGGTAGCGCGGTCTGTTCAGTCCCGTTTCCAGTTGGTGCGAGCTGATGGTCATGTTCGTTTGTGGCGCAAACCACACGAGGCTATGGATCTAACGTCAAATAGGCGCTGTGCAAGCTGGTAGTGGGTCTATGATGGTGTGGGGGAGTGTTTACTTGGCATGGATAGGGTTCGCTGGTCAAATTGAACTCGTCATCGGTTTGTTTAACTGCTTGGTGACCCTTTGCAGCCTCTTTTGGCTTTCATATATGACAATAACGACGGGATGTTCTAGGATAATAATGCTCCGTGTCACTGGGCACATATCGCTCGCGATTGGTTTGAGGAATATTCTGGACAATACCAGAGCATGATTTGGCCACCTAAATTGCCAGCCATGAACATCTTGGAACATATCTGGGATAGGGTCAAAAGAGCCATTTGTGTTCAAATTTCAGCACCTACCACAACCACGTCATTATGGGCTGCTATCGAGACAGCATGGTTGACCCTTTCTGCTGGAGACTTTGACCCGTTGAGTCCATGACTCGTCGAATGGCTGCACTTCGCCGAGCTAAAGGAGGACCCAAACGATATGAGAGAGGTATCCCATGACTTTTGGCACTTGAGTGCGTAACGCTTAGTGTTGAAAATAACCATCTAAATTAAAAATTGGTTCAATTAGGTTCTGTCCTGCGATCAATAAGTGCGTAAAGTGTCAGCCTTATAAATTATGATAGGGGAGGGGATTCTGTAGGGTCTAAAAATACGTATCGGCCACCGACAATTTTCTCCGACAGAAAAATTGAAAATCCGGCTCTGTTAGGTTCTTTTCCGTGCTCGTAACTTAACTAGTTAGACATAATGGGCACAATAATGGACCTTGGAACGAGTTTGGTTTTTACGGACTTTCCTAGAAACCCTGCAGGTTATTTACAGCAGGAGTACTCGGCCATATATTCGAACCAAAACAATATCTAAGAATAAATCTGCTTTTGGACAGAACTTCGATGACTTCTAAGTGTTTAAGAATTCTGTTCTAAAGCATTTTATCAAAGAAATGGAGCTTTTAAAGAAATTCTGTAGAACTTAGGAAATTTTACACGACGTGGATGAAACGTTATTTTTGTAGAATATTTTTGAGGACTAAATAGGTTGTCTTAGTACTGTTCTAAAAAATTTTAGTGTCCATCAACTCATTTTGCGGTTCTATTAATTTTAATCATTTTAAAACATTTTTGAATGACAAAATGAAAATGCTAATGTCTATATCTTTATTTCAGTCATGTCATCGTTCACTCGTCCGGTGTTTCCTTCTCGATGGTTGACATTTAATATCTCCTGGAATATCTAGGTGAGCAAAGAGTGTTGCCAAGAAATCCTTGTGCAATCATTGTTATGTAAGAATTGAAAAATGTATAATCAACAGTGTAAATTTTCAGCTAAATAAAAATTATTGATATTCACCAGTGTTTCCAATTACTAAGCCAAAGGACGTTATTCACATGATCTGCAAGTATATATTGAGGCAACAAAAAAATATACATGTCCAGACGCATGCGCATACAAGTCTATCTTAATGCGCATGCGTCTGGACTTACGGGATTTTTACTGTCCCATTTTATTACAAAAATCGACGAGCCGCCCAATAAACGTACTTACGAAAAATTCGTAGTGTACATTTATTGAGCGGCTCGTCGGAAAGAATAGAATTCTGAAACATAAAGTAGATTAAAAAAATATTTTATTCATGTTCTAAAAATATTCGATACATAAGCATGGTGTCAGTTTTCAGCAGAGATCTTCAAAAGAATCCTTTCCTTGCTCGGGTACTAATGAATTTCCTCACATTGTCGTTCAAAGACCACGTTTAATTTGGAGAATTAACAAGTTGCTCCAGATTACCATTGTAACAGACCCAAGTAGTCTTATAGGCAGTCAACAGATCCTGTAAAAATAATGGGAGATATATTAGTGAAACAAACACTTTTCATGAAATTCTGCAGTCACACCACAATGTTTTCTGAGTACTTAATTAATTACGAAGTAATACAAACTTTTATTCACCAAAGATAAAATGTCGCTTAACCAATTTCACTCTTATTACGTCTCATCACCCGTTAATTGTCGTTGCGGGGTTCATGAGCCTCTGAGAAAACTCTGTAATCAGTATGTTTATCACGAGAGAACGGCTGAACCGAATTTCTTGAAATTTTGTGGGTAACCTTGGAATAGCCCCACTTAAAATTTAGTCTATGTCTCGAGTTTCTAGGACCAGGGATTATCTAGATATTAATTAGAAACGCACAGTTAAACATTCCATAGACATAGCATTATGCAGACGATATTTCCACCCATAAATTTATTTGAAGAAAATGATATGTCGCTTAACAAAGGATTTAAATCCAATGTGTTTATGATATAATAACCTTGGTGTTTATGCGGTAGACGATTTTTATTATTTAAATCTGAAGAGATTTAATAAAGAAATTTTTATAAAATCCCCAGTAAAATGAAATTCGGCCCGAATCCCCCACCATTTGAATATATTTTACTGCTCAGATTTCCTAGGTCCATCAATGTACACATCACAGTCCTATTATTCTAAAGTAACTATGGCTGGTCGCGTAAAGGGATTGGAGCGCCCTCTGCAGAGAATTTAAAAAGTTAGGATAAAGAACTCGGCAACCATGCGAAATAAGGCAATTGCAAAGTTGGAGAGCATTGTCTCGTGAGTAGGAATCAATTCAAAGTGCGGCAGAAGGCATTTATTTAACAATAGGGTTATGAGCAAATGACTATTCTAGTCAGGAATGTTGAAATGAACACAATGATCCAACGTACAGACTGTTTAACACTAGACATACCATGACCGGTTGTAAACATTTTTTAGAAAATTCTCATATAATGTTACCGCTTTTTTTTCACTTGACTTCATGATTTTTTCTCATAGTCTATCGTTATCTACCACAACCAGTCATTTGACCGGGAGAAAACTTTATTGCCTTATAAGGTTATCCGGTCAGAAAATGGGATGTACATGCACAAGCCACCTGTTTTCATCCGTTTCCTGCACATTTCTGCAAGGACTGTTGCGTAGTAAATTCAATTTAAAATAATTGTATATTAAAATTTATATAAATGGCGTAAAATTTCAAGTTGCAAGAAAAGGTGACAAAAACTATAAGGTGTTACTAGTTGGTTTATATTTTGATTTTAAGGCGTTACTTCATTCCCAACCTCCACCCTGAAAAAATGTCGAAACATTCAAGAAGCGCCAAATTCTTAGAAGAAATAAATAATATAGGCGAAGAGTTTTCGAAAAAAGATGGCAAACTTTCTGAAAGTAAAGATATATTATTTGAAAATGATAATGATCTATTAGACACAGAATGTGAGCCTACAGATACCGACGATGAAGAGGAGAATATTGGGAATATAATACGCAGAGGACGAAAAAGAATAAGATTGCTCTCAAGTTCTGGAGATGAGAACGAGAAAGTGAGCAGTCTATTTCGATGGACGACACTGTTTGGGAAGAAATGAAAATAGGTTCTACGTTTGGGAGAGCAGCACAAGGGCGGATCTAGAGTTTTATTACGGAGGGGGGGGGGGGGGGGGGGAGCGGTTCCGGGGACCCGCACCTAGAAAACTTTTTATTTTGGGCTGTTGAATAGTTTAGATAAATTTTGTTGTTCTTCAGTCATATTAATATACATAATAATTAAAGCCGAGCTTATCATTAAACTATATGGAAATATGGTTTAGTGTATATTATAGTTAAGTATGACAGGAAGGATAAGCTAATAAAGGATACAATACATATACATTTATACAACAACCAAAACGATAATTTACAATGTATTTAATAGAACAAGTTTAAATCTAAATTACGAAAACGTTGCAATTATTTTACTTTTTTCTATAACAAGCAACTTTCTAAAAAAAAGTTTGTAGTGAAAAGTCATCGTCTTTATTTTTTTTCCTATTTATAACCCTGAAGGGGGGAGAGGGGCATCGCCCCCTCCGCCCCTTGCTGGATCTGCTCTTGGAGCAGCACTTTATAACATTTTCAGGGACGAATCTGGATATGCAAAACATAATATTATAAAGGGCAAAGTGAAGACTGCATTTTCGTTGATAATTGACCACCGTATTCTGAAACATATAAAAACGTGCACAATAGAAGCAAATGGAGTTTTAGAAACCGAATGGAATCTATTATCTTAGAGTTACTTTGTTAATACTTCCTTACTAAAATCAATATTACCTGCATTCAATCAGAAAAAATATAGTTTTTATCTAAAAACCGGTCATTTGACCGATTACGGTACTAATAGGTATAGAGTGTCGGTACTTTAGCATTAAAATGCTCTTCGTCAGCAACAAAGTACATATAAATTCATGAAAGAAACATTGCAGAAGCAACCTTATTGGATCCATGGAGTTATAAAGGAGATAAAACTCCTATGGGAGAAAAAATTGAAAATACGACAATGCTTTGAGAATTATATCTAGGTGTCGCTCGTGTTAGTAAAGTAGTCGTTATTGTTGACACAACAGAAATGTGTAGTATTTAGTATATATTTTTTTGGTTTATTTTAAATGAAGGGTTCCCACATTGTGAGTATAATTAACCAGTATCTTTTCATAGTTGCTGGATAGAGTACAGAATATAGGGAGATAAAAATAAATTGGAAGGTAAAATAATTTTAAATAAATAGGAATATGCTTTACTGTTTTAATTCTAATTGGCATTGCATTAATGATTTATTTTTACAAAATGAAAAGTTTAAATAAATATTTTAGGCCTTTCGTCATAGAAATGCATACAATACAGGGCTACTTATCTTACCCCAGCGCCACCTGAATGATTGTCTCAAACGACATTTAAGTTTTCTTAATATGAAGTTTCAACGCCTTAAATTTACCTCCATGTCCTGATCATACAACTTTATCACAGGTATATGCATTTCTGATTTGTTAAATAATGTGCTGCAATTGGCTTTTCTCGTCTATCTCCGAATTTATTATCCCAACTTTTTAAATTATCCGCTAGGGTCGCTAAATCGCTTGTATTCGATCGAGATCAATTAAACGTAAACTAGAGTTTCATTTATTTAATCAGTTTAGTAGATATTTATTTGCAATATATTTGTAATAGAAGTAATATGTTAGACTAATAACGATTCGAAATGTAAGCAGATCTTTAGGAAATTTTGCAATTAAAATAGCATTAGAAAATTATGAAGTCTAATTGACATATACATAATACACATATACGAATATATATATACATATATGTAATACACGTACATATATGTAATACATGGGGGCGCGGTAGCCCATTGGTTAGCGCGCTGGAGTTGCACTCAGTAGGCCCGGGTTCGATTCCAGCCGCTGCCAAAACTGCCGCCGTGTTCACGCGGAGTACGATCACGTTAAACATGTGGGTCCGTAAGTCCTTCCGAGAGGTTGGTGGTAGGGGAAGGAGGGTACGGTCCCTGTGGATGCCTCCCCCACTGGGTTCCGGTCTAAATTGGGTGGCACATCTCGGCCGTCCAAACAGTTACCTTACACCTTTCTGGTAGGTCGGACGGTCTGGGTCTCAACAACAACAACATATATGTAATACACATACGTTTGCATGAACATACAGAATGAACTAAGTCAAACACTTTTTAACTATGTTGTAAAGTGTTAAAAAGATAATTATATCTATATGAATGTGTTAATTTATTCATTTATATGAGAATCTGTGTGCGAAAGCTTCGTTGAAATAGTAAAAACTCAACCGATTAGAATAAAATGTATGAAACTGAGCCTGCTTTAGGTCATGACACAAAGCCTGAAATTTTTAATGTCAATCCATGTACTATACGAAGTTAAAGGCATCAGATCATGTTAAGTCGATGGGGGGAAAATGAATTTCAAAAAATTCTCGGAGCAAACAGAATTTTTTCATTTGTTTGAAACAACTTAAACAAGTTACTAGCGTGCTGTCTTCTGCTTCAATTATTTAATATGGAGTTTTTTTACTACTTTCATGAGATGCTTCATTTCAGTTTTGGATCGCGAGAGACAGTTTAAGACGCTGCTTTACTTTCAGAAATGGTCCCCATTCTAAAAACAGTCATTTATAGTCAAGAATAAAGGTAGCCCATAAAGGCGTCCCAATGTTATGGGTGCGGTAGTGACTAAAAGATGCAACCGATTGCAATTTTCACCCTAATTAATACCATTTAATTTGAAAGCTAGAATACGAAAAACAAATATTCTCAAACAGCGATTTTTCGAGCTAGCCTGATTTTGGAGGTAAAAGTAAGGAGCCAAGACTTCATATTAAGAAAAAGCCCCTATCGTTTGAGACTATCCTTCAGGTGGCGCTGGGGTTAGATAGAGAGTCATGTATTTCTAGGGCGTAAAGCCTAAATTATTTATTTAAACTGTCCATTTTGTAAAAAGAAATGATAAGCGCAATGCAAAGTAAAGTTGAAACAATAAAGAATATTCGTACTTATTCAAAATTATTTGACCTTTCAATTTATTTTTATCTCCCTATAGCCTGTACTCTATTCTACAACCATGGAAAAATACTGGTTAATTATACTCATGAGGGAACCCTTAAGTTAAAAATAACCAAACTACATGTACCGAGTATTACACCTTTCTGTTGTGGTAACTAACACCAGCGACTCCATTACTAACACGAGCGACATCTAGATACAATCCTCATAGCATTACATCATTTTTAAGCGTTTTATTCTTAGGTGTTTTATCTCGTGTTACAATGACAACGAAACTTTTGCACACAAACAGATTCGAGTGTGTATTAAGGAAGCTTCTATGCGCTTCAATTAGTTTCCTCAAATCATGTTATCAGTATGTTTTTTAATTTCATTGTACATACCCTTTATATACATATAATTTCCATGTGGTTTAATTAAATAAGTTTCTAATTTAAGCTTTGTACTTGAACAGGCTGGACCCGACATCCTTACCACAATGAAAATGTCCGTCCTGGCCATTGCTTTCGAAGTTAAATCTAAAACATAATACAATAGATAATACAAAATATCCGAAAATGGATTTAACATTTTAAGCAATTAACAAGAAAGATCAATCATGCGTAAAGCATTGATTATAAAACACTTTTCAACTGGATTGCAATTTTATTTAAGCATCTAAAATGCAATACATTCAGCGCTGATATATTTTAAATTATTACAGTATTACAATAATTTATTATATTTGAAAACTTAAATCATTGAATAAAAAAATGAACTGTATTCAAATGACGTCATCGAAATATAAATCGTCTGGCTCTCTATGTAACCACAGCGACTATTTCATCCACACACTTTTATTCCAGACTCCAGATTTCAATAATTTTGAGTGATAAAAATTCAGCCATTCTTATACAATTCATCTTACAATCGTTTGTTTACATTCTGCATCCATTAAAATGAGGCTTCGTTGTAAACATAATCGAAGTTGGATGATCATTTAAACTCAAAAATAGTGTCATTGCGTTGGCGCAGAATAGAGATGCACAGAAAATACGCAAAAATAAAGAGGTTTTAGGACGGATGCAACACTCACTATAAATTTAAAAGAACTTTAAAAATCACGATTTTGACTCTGTGAAAAGAAAGAGGGACGCCCTATTTTATTTTGAGGTGGGTCACGTGATCTCTTCATATTACATGGGTGTCCTTATTATTTTAATTTTTATTTAAAAACTACTGAATCTATTTTTCTGAATTTTATTTTTAATATATTTTATGGGATCCTTTGAATATTTCCTAACATTTTCGAAGCAATTTGTGAATTTTAATTTCGCTTAAAAAATGTTTGAAAAATGAGCTCCCATAGGGTTCAATTTATTTCATTTTTTCAACCTGGGTTCGATCCAAAACGAATTGGGTGATATTATTCATTTCCATTATGTCCCACAGACCGTTTCAACACCATACTAAAATTTGATTTTGATAAAGTCATTTTGACGGCAGTTATCCTGCGAACGGACAGACAGAATGACCCAAGTCATAAACACTTTTCAACTGTGTTGGAAAGTGCTAGCAATCGAACACTCACGAATCATTGGGGCGGTGGCTCTGTAATAGCACACTCCACGTGATAAAGATGGCAGACATCACAGATATCTCACCGTCTTCTCGGCACTTAGGTCAAGCAGAAGGGCACAAGCGTACTCTGAAACAGACACAAGTTTATCAATTTTTAATCAAAAAATATAAAATGCATAGTTAAATTTTATGCACGTGACTTTGCCTACATATTTAAGTTCATTTTCTCTTTATATCTTTAATAATTCATTAAATTGAGGTTTATTGCGCAAAATCACACTAGTCATTATTTGAAAGGACACAGAATTTGAATTGCACTTTTATTCAAATTTCGTTTTCATTAGGTAACGGGACTTTGAGGACTTTTAAAAATGAGATCCTATAGAGTTCGTATTTCATTTTTACAACCCAGGTTCAATCCAAAACTAATTGGGTGATCTTATTTATATTCCTGTATGTCTCATAGACAGTCTCAACAATATACTAACATCATAACAAAATAGTTTTTTCATATTCTAGAGATCCCAAAACGTGTCGATCCGTCGAAAACTCGAGTTTCGCTTTTCGACACGATTCCAATACTTTCCCTATACATTACCATATATTGCAGGGAAAGTGGAAACAGAAACTATAAATAATCCTTTGCAATATTTCTAAACCCAAGTAGCTGAATGAAATTTAATTTTTACGTTTAGCGATATAAAAATACGCAGCTTAAGATTTAGCACGCCAGAATTCCTTCAGCTATTTTTGCAATGTTCTTCAAAATTGAAAAGCAGAGCTAAGAAACATTTCATCCCTGCATTTTTAGTTGAGTTATCCCACTGGCCTACACTGTTGTTTAAAAATAAAAATCTGATGTGGACAGTACATCACTTTATCTACACAATGCTGGGTTTCACTTCTTCCACAGCTAAATAATGGCATAGAAGATTCACGCCGCAATGGTTTCGGCAGCGAATTAACGTCGCTTAGCATTGAAATGGAACTTTGCTAACTTATGACTCTAAACAAAATGACCATCCTTCATACTCATGCGCGAGATACTCATGAAAATGCGATTTAATGAACGTCCCGTGAAATGAATGAATGAATGTGAGCGAATTCTTGTGCACAAGAAACTATGACACAAACTATGTTTTCTCGTGAGTGGAACGAACTAGATAGCCGAGAATGATGTTAACAAATTAGTCGCATATTACTACTTATCGAAAATAAACATATTTTACGGTACTTAATACTTTTTAATCTTATATAGTTTTTTGATACATTTATTTGAAAAACGTGCAATACCTCAAAAACGTTTCGTACAAGCGTGTCGAAGGTTTATATCATTCATTTTCTAATAAAAGAATGATATTGCATAATAAATAATTATCTATGCAATAATATTAAAAGCTTCGATTTTTCATTATTATTATTATTTTTTAAAAGTCTTTCGGGGTTTTACGAGCATTCGATTACGTATAAAATCAACCATGTTTCTGTATTCACTGATCGTAGCAATTGCACCAAACTACGTTCGAAACGCTCCATTGCTCCACAAATATTGCATCTACACACACCTACACTCAAAAATATTCCATTCGAGTTCATGGACGCTTGAAACGTCCATAAACTCCGATTCTTCTTCTTTAATCCAGACTGTCTGACCGACCCGAAAGTGTAAAGTATCTGTTTGGACAGCCGGAAAGTCCCATCCAATTTAGACCGGAACCAGGTGGGGACGACATCCATAGGGACCGTACCCTCATTCTCCTACTACCCACCTCTCGGAAGGATCTATGGACCCATCTATTTAACGAGCACGGTGACAGTTTGGACAGGGGCGGGACGCCCGAGTGTAAAAACAGTGCTCTAACCACTGGGATGTCTCACCCCCAAACTCCGATTCGAATCCAATAAACCCAATAAGCTCCGATTCGAATCCAATAAACCTCGATTCGAATCCAATAAACTCCGATTCGAATCCAATGAACCCAATAATTTCCTATTCGAATCCAATAAATCCAATGAACTCCGATTCGAATCCAATAAACCCAATAAACTTCGATTCGAATCCAATAAACCCCGATTCGAATCCAATAAACCCCGATTCGAACCCAATAAACTCCGATTCGAATCCAATAAACCCAATAAACTTCGATTCGAATCCAATAAATTCAGATTCGAATTTTCAACCCGGTCACAATACTTCTACTATACATGTATATAGGAAATGTAAAAATGTGTACGAAAAATATATCGGCTTGAATAGCCAATTAAAAAGTCGCCAACTTGGCGACTTTTTTAAATGGTGCCAAATTAACGAAAATGTCGCCAAATTGATAAAAATGACGCTAAATCAATAAAAATGACGACTAGATGATGAAGTAATTATTAAAGTATTTAATATATGGACTCTATCGCTTATTGAGGATGCTATCCATATTGATGATTGTCTAGAGTTGCGAGAAGTATAAGTTTATTTTAAAATAATTTTACATGGTGTCATCCTGGAAATCGCCCAATGTACAATTCAATGATAAAAACACAGCGCCGCGAATCTTAAGCATTATTTTTTTATTGTAAAACTAGTAAATCCATTGAGTTATATAAGGAAAGTCATGTGCTGCCCACATCAGATTTTTTTAATTATTTCGAATTTTTGCTAAGTTGCCTTTAAAAATACTACTCCTTATAACCCAATGAAAACGAAAATTGAATTAAAAGGGCAAATTCGGTGTCATTTCAAATAATAATGATTATTAAAAAAAAGAGAGAAAATGAATTTATTTGCTGCCCACATTAGATTCGTTTTGTTTACAACAAACGTAAAGTAACAGATAATTGAAACAGTTACTAACGATTATCAAGTTTAACACAGTTTTGACCAAGTGTAATAGAGCTTACAGGATAAATGCAAGTTTTAAGTTGAACATAGTCTGCATAAATTAAGAACTTTACATTTTCCGCTTTATACATGTCTGCTTTAAAATCTCCAACTAATAGGACGGGCCTATTGGCACAATTGAAGTTCTTAGATATTATAATCGCAACTTCAAAATCTAAGAATCCGATCTGGAATATAATTATTTATGATTGTAAAACTTTCAAAGGGCTACAAATGACTTATTTATTGTTTATAGCTAGCACTTTTACCTTTTGAGATACAAGTATTGCACATTTTAAAAACGAAAATGTTCCATTTTCAACTTAGCTAGACGATGGGCTCGAATTGTATAAGTTGTTAAAACATATGATGGATGTCGAAACTTGATTTCTTATTGAATATTTTTGTTGCTTACTATTTCTAACTATGTTTTACACTTTAGAAGATATTTCAAATAAAAGTAACGCAAAGGTCAAACTTTTCTTTCAAAAAAAAAAAAAAAAATAGTTATTTAAATTATTTTTGTATATTCATAAATGGTACGCTATTTTCGACTCAACAAGTACAAAAGTACAAATTGCTTATAATTATACCTATTAGCTTCGGAGATAGAAGCAACCACAGTATTTGCATTCTTCATAACGATTCGATTACAGCGAGATACAATGAGCATATAGACGTTATTCATGTCAAGCATGTATATAAAACCTTTTTTTTTTTTCAACAAAAATTAAATTATGTCTGTAAGCATAAAATATTAAACACATTTTAGTGGCATTTTCCAATGTAACTTTGAATCTTAAAATTTGCGATTTAATACCAAGCTAAAATTCAAATTCAAAATATGCGTTTCAAGTGCAAACTGTTAAAATTACTCTTTAAGTTAAGACCTGCTATAGATGGTGATTTAAACTTAAAGGGTAACTAAACTTAAGGGCATTGTTATTAAATTAACTGCGCCTTACCAATTTTACTGTATTTTGGACAAGAACGAGGGTCAAGAATTTTTTTAATTTTATTGCACTTCAAGTGATTCCATGCGAGAGGATTTTCAAAGGAATTTCCCTAGTGGTATGGAAACATACTTTAAATATCTGAAGTGGGAGTCACCTCTCGACTTTCTTATACATTCATATTTCAGTAGTTTTACTTGTATTATCATTATCAAAATGAAAAAAAATGTATCTTTTTACAAATTTCAAGTATATCAAGTTATTCTTTTGGGACATTTCCTAAGAAATACTTAAAAGTTTCCTGTTAGACGTTAACAACAGCTTAGTGATGCAGACGAATGCATTTGGATTACTGGCATGTGTCGGTATTTTTATGCCAGCGTTTTTCAACGTGTATTCCCTGGAACCCTTGGGGTTCAGTGATAGTATTCAGCAACGTGATAATTTCGTGTACATTTTTAGAAAAAAATAAAAATAGTGTACAATTTGAATGTATAATTTACGAAACAATGGACTTCTTTTTATCAAGTTTGTGTTCCACCATCAAAAGGAATTTCAAAAAGGTTGCCCGATCGAAAAAGTTTGGAAAACACTGCTTTATGCTCGTACCATTAAAATCCATAGTGTAGTTCCAATTGTTCCATACCCTCTCCCACATACTATGTGATACTATTATCATTGCTTTGGCAATGAATATATTACATAAAATTATGAAAAACTTAAAATTCGAATTATTCCGAGTCTTAGGAGATCAAATTATGAGAATGACCCAAAATTATATCGAGTTCATAATGCATCTACATCTGAAATCGTACATCGGCAATTGACTATCGTTCTTGAGTAATATATAGTAATATATAATAGTAGTAATATAATAGTATATACGATATATACGTAGTAATATATACGTAGATATATATACGTAGATATATACGTAGTAATATAATAGTAGAAATTAATAAGTAGTAATATATAATGAGTAAAAAAAATAATACTTGAGTACAATTTACAATACTTTTTCTATATGATAATATGATAAAGTAAAAATAAATTAATATCATTGTGACAATTAAATATGATCAGCTATATAATATCAAAATTATGCACAGATAATCTTTAAATAAAGCATTCAAAACTCACCCGTGTATTTTCAGCTTAGATATCTGTCCACCCAGTAGATCAAAACATGACAAGGGCTTAGAGCCAACATTGCAGTTACTAAATCGTTGCCAATCAAATAAAGAGGATCGTGTAAAATGTGAAGGGCCGCGTTCAAAACCCTCAACCGGTAAGACCACGTATTAATCTGAGCCAATCGAATTCCCTGAAGTGATTTATTTTGCGACGTTTCAAACGCCTGATCTATTCAGTCGTCTGTTGAGAACAAACCCGGGTGAGTTCCAAACATGTTTACTCCCTCGATCTTCACGAGGCTGTCAGACCCCTGAAACTGGTTTTGGTTACGGTTTATTTTGTCAATCACTACAGAAATTTGCAAAATTTCAACAAAGTTTTCCAGCTTTATGTGTCGGTTCTAATGAGCAGAAGTGCGTCGCTTCAATCGAACGTTATGGCTAGAGCTACTAATCAATTAAATCTAGTGATGGGTGCTTCTACACAAATAAATATAGAGTATCGATACGTATCTTTCAGTGATGCATCGATGTTGTATTAGTGATGAATCGATGTTATATCGCTACTGCTTCGTATCGACATCACCCATATTCTGGTCTAGATAACTAAGTTTTCTGAATTTTGAGGTTTGCTATTTTAAAGTTGGAATATCCCAAAATAAAACTACAAACATTTATATAATTTTCTTTAAAATAATTATAACTCTATTCTCAAGAATCAGAACAACACGCTTCCTATGAGCGGTTGCGTTCCAATTGCGTATCAATAGGCAAAATCAATAGGATTTCACAGTTCACCTATTTGCGCCAAATTTTATTGGAAACGCTCCATTTGTTCGTGAGATAGTGTCTCCACATACAAACACATACGCACATCACTTCAAAAACGTACGAGTCGAGTTCAGGGATGTATGAAACGAGCTCTTCAGTCGAAAAATCGAATTCAAATGCTCGACTCCGTTACAATACTTTTTCTATACATTATACTATGTATACAGGGGACTTCAAAACATTTAAATTAATGCAAAAAGTCCAGTGGTTAGCGCGCGGGAATTGCATTCGGACGGCCGGGTTCACGCGGAGTACGATTACGTTAAACATGTGGGTCCGTAAGTCTTTCCGAGAGGTTGGTGGTAGGGGAAGGAGATACGGTCCCTGTGGATGCCTCCCCCACTCGGCTCCGGTTTAAATTGGGTGACATTTCCCGGCCGTCCAAATAGATACCTTATACCTTTCTGGTAGGTCGGACGGTCTGGGTCGAAGAAGAAGAAGATAAGTCCATGAACATAATTTTGCATATAAAATCATTTATTCCATTACAGTAAATGTCCACTTCAGTACAGTCGAAAAGACCCAAATGTCTTTAGAGAGGCGTGCCGAATTATCAGGTGCCGGATAAACGGAGTTTGCTGCATTTAGAAATGAATCCTATTTTTAAAATATTGAGCCATAATTGTATTCTTTGTGTGGGACTACATACAACTGAGGAAGTCATTATTGTGCATGGGTATTACCGGTCATTCATAGAATCACAGAATTACAGAATAATTCACAGATTCATAGAATCAATCACAGAATCATTCCCAGAATCACAGGTCACATACAATTTCAAAGTTTTTACTTACAGTAGGGGTACTTTCGTGAAATGAATTCCCATTTCACGAAATGAAAACTTAAAACAGGCTTCGAGACGTTATCGTTTTCGTCGAAGTTTCACTACCTCTTATTCCTCCGGCTCCTCTTGCACCCCCCTTTTCTCCAATTCCTTTCATCTAAGGCTCCTCAATAGGTAGGCTGGCGCAACAGCGGCCATCTTGACCCCAGTTGAAGCGATGGCTGTACACGTTGAAAAGAGAGTCACTTTCTGGTCCTTTTCTTGAGAAAATCAAAACATTCTTGGCTACATTCTTGAATGATGGAAACCATTTTTTAAACGTAGAGGCACTTATTTTATAGCTAAATTGTGTATCAAATACAGGATCCTAGCCAGAGTTAAAATTGTAGAGGAGCTGGAGAGAAATTCAAGGGGGGCTCAACGGTGTCAAAGAGGGGGGGGGGCTCACCAAAAACACAATTCATCATTAGCATTTATGAACCATAATAGTTACTATTATATATTTCAATTCATATAAATTATTCACCAAAAGTTGCGTATATATATTTGCAAGCTAAGAACTGATTATTAATATCCTTATATAGCTACTATACATCCATATTAATATATAATAATTACAATTGATTTTAATGTAAGCATTAACTAAAGATGTTAATAATTTGTAGAAACATTCTGAAAGTTAATACAAGGTACTTAATATTAACTCTTTCCTACTTATCAGTTGATTTTGAATTTATAATGTATAACAGTCATTTTGCATGACTGTGAACCCCGCAATAATACAAAAATATCCTAAATATTATTGTCATCATTTTTAAGTAATTTTAAATTAAATATGTAAATAAATGGATCATTAATCACACATTCAGCTAAATTACAAAATCTTTAAAACGACGTCATTTATAAAAAGAATCTCAAAGAAATTTGTTATGCAAAGTTTGAATGACATTTCATATGACATTTCACATCACTACTAAAAATTTAATATTTTATCGGTGTGGGGGGGGGGGGGGCTGAGTTTACCTTATGGAGCGCTTAGATCCCTTTGACCTCTGCCTGGCTACGGCCCTGATCAAACATCAGGCATGTGACATGCCGGCGCCATTGAAATAGCACAGGCAAACGATAACTGATTGGACGGGTTGGAGTCAAAATGGCGGCTGCGTCAGCCTGTATATTTGGGAGCCTCAGTTCGATCGGTCCGGAAGAAGTTCGTGTGGCGCCCTCGCAGCAGCCCCGGTCCGGCGGCCGTTCTCGCGCGAGGTTGCTCAGTCCTCATACGCGGCGAGAGGATGTGAGAGATGCAGGGCCAGGAGAAGAGGAACAGTGGGGGTCGGGCGACCCCCTCGCCCGAGGACAACCCGAATTTCTTAGTCTACAGAAAGGTAGGGACACTTTTAAAACATTTATGAGCTGCCTTCTGTAACGGACACGCATGTTCCGTTCCGCTTACGACAGTTTTCAATCTCTTGCAGCAGCACTTGCAGTGCATTAAAAAAAAAAATGGATGTTGCCAGCCTATATAACTTCCCTACACACTTAAATTCATTTTTGATGTGAAAAATGTTGGGGGGTTTCTCTCGCGAAAAAAACGGAGTGTTACGAAACATGTAAAACACTTTGGACGTTTAACCCCCCCCCCCTCCGTCACCCTAAAAATAATAGATAAAAATGGAAATATATTTTTCCTTGTTTTGTCGGAAATAGGGTCCAGATAATGAATATATGAAAATAATTTTAATATTTTGAACATATTTTTTTTAAAACACTTAAAAAAGTAGCTCTCCAGCGAGTGTTCTTTTTTTTTTTCATTTTTCTAACTTTCACTTGAAATATATAGTAAACTATAAAAGCCAGATATAAATAGCAAATGACAAAAATGTGTACTAGAAAATGCAGTATTAAAATATATATTTATTATTAAATAAAGCATTTATAGTTTTCGTGTTATCGTCTTGTCAAGTTGAAGAAGGTTGACAATTTTCCGTTTTGACTTTCCCTGCAATGCATGACAATGTATAGGGTAAACATTGGAATCATGTCGAAAATTGCAACTCGAGTTTTCGACGGATCTACACATCTTGGGACCTCTAGAACACGAAAAAATCATTTCTACCGTGACGTCTGTGTGTGCGTGTCTATGTGTCTGTCTGCCTATCTGTCTGTGCAATGTATCCACTCTAATTGAAAAACTAATAGACCGAATTTAATAAAATTTGGTTGAAAACTGGTGCTGATTAGATTTTGGTGCGATTTGGGATAAAAGGACCTGCCTGTTTTTGCGAAATGGCCCGCAAAATTTGCCTATATCCACTCTAGCTAAAAAACTAATAGACTCAATTTCACAAAATTAGGTAGGTAAATCACTTGTAGGTTAACCTAGTACTGATTAGATTTTGGTGCGATTCAGAAAAAAAAGAACCTGCTTTATTTTGCGAAATGGCCTGCAAAAATCGTTAAATCTAAAAATAAAAGACTACGTATGCTTAAAAATATCCATTAAATGCTTATTTTATACGTAATGCTTAACGATGACAAGAATAAAACTAATTACTCTAGGACTAGCCGTTCTCGAGATATTTTAGTTTTTTCGCATTTTCGCTACGCCACCTTTGAAAATAAGTCGTTACTAAATGAGAACGAAGATTGAATTAAAAGCGCAAATTCGGTGTCATGTTAAATAAATATGGGTGTTATTTTGTATCATTAAACTCAATGTAATGTATTATTAAAGAAATAAAGTGAACGTGAATATAAGTCTGCAGAGAAAGTCATATACTGCCAACATTAGATTTTTATTATTATTATCCAAAACTGCATATGAAACAATCGTTTATTGAATATATTTAAGCATATTTAGTTTTTCATTTCAGATTTCGTCGATTGTTGTGGGTGATTTCGTAAAAAAGACCAGTTTTACTTTTGCAAATTGTACAAAAATCTAATCAATCGTACGCGTAAGTAACTTAACAGCCAAATTTCATGAAATTTTGTTAAAAAATATGCTTCGTAGTCACTCCCCTCAGTGTGATAGCGAACACTAAGAGGGTGACCCTAAGTCATTCTTTCCTTTAAATATGCCTTGTTTATATTCTTTTGTATTCCACAAATATTTTCTTTTTAAAACCTTTTATTTAATTTGATCTGGTGTTTGTCATTGTGATTCAAATCTTTGAGGCGCTAAGCATTCATCATAGTAACGTGAAAGTAGGTATGTCATTGTTTAAGTGGTATACATCTTGGTTGTTTGGATTTGGAACCTTATGAGGATAACCGGTCCTGGGTCCGCCATAGAAATGTTCTCGTTTTTCGAAATTAATTCGAGATCAGAAACAACTAGAAAGCCCATATTTGATAGAAAGGCGTTACAGCCAGAAAGCCCATAGATAGCACCTACAAAACCCATATATAGCAACTACAAAGCGCATCTTTCGTGGTATATTTCGATGTTTTGGATTTTTAATATTATCGTCCTAGCTCATTCTAGGTCCGCCATGAGTCCTCGTTTTGGGGGAATAACTCGAGAACTGGAGCAGCTAGAATGTCTGAATGTGGTGTGTCGTTGTTTTTCATGCATTTAGGTTACATATATTTTCATAAATGTATTTTTCGGACATATATAACTTACATACCAATAAGGAAACTACTGCGTTTAAAAACTACACTTTACTTGTTACAATCCTTGCTTTCTAAATGCTTTTTGTTGAACTCGCTCTAGCACAACCACCTTTGCGACAACGATTAAATTGAATCTAGATGGATTTTCTGATAAAGAGTAATGGAGTACGTCACATTTAGAGTTTTATAGTTCAAAACAAAGATAAAACCCTGCATCGACAATAAGAGCTTGCAATTTCATCCCAATAGCTCACGGTAGAGCGTCCGCTGTCCAGTTTGGAGATCCAGAGTTCGATTCCCGGTTGGGGAAACAAGGTTCTTTACAACCCTGTTAACGAACTGTCTGCGTCTATCTATACCCCTTTCTTCCCCCCCTCCCGCACACAGATTTTAAGACTTGCCGAAAATCGCAACTCGAGTTTTCGACGGATCTACACGTTTCGAGACCTCTAGAATACGAAAAAACCATTTTTAGCGTGACGTCTGTGTGTCTGTGTGTCTGTCTCTCTGTGCAGATTTTGTATCCACTCTAACTAAAAAACTAATGGACCGAATTTCACAAAATTTTGTAGGTAAGTCACTTGTGGGCGGGGCTGGTGCTGATTAGTTTTGGGTACGATTCGGAATAAAAGAACCCGCCTTTTTTGTGAAATGGCCCGCAAAAGCTTGTATCCACTGTAGCTGAAAAACTAATGGACCGAATTTCACAAAATTCGGTAGATGAGTCACGTATAGGTCACCCTGGTGCTGATTAGATTTTGGTACGATTCAGAAAAAAATAACCTGCCTTTTTTTGCAAAATGGCCCGCAAAAATTGCCAAAATCTAAAATAAAAAACTGGGTATACTCAAATATATCCATTAAATGCTGATTTAATATGTAATTTTTAACGACGAAAAGAATAAGACCAACCCCATTACACTAGGACTTGCCGTTCTCGAGATA
This sequence comes from Amaurobius ferox, assembly GCA_951213105.1. Lineage (NCBI taxonomy): Eukaryota > Metazoa > Arthropoda > Arachnida > Araneae > Amaurobiidae > Amaurobius > Amaurobius ferox. The sequence goes on from OX578150.1 coordinate 134,702,177, forward strand.
TTTTAGTTTTTCGTACTTTCCCTACGCCACCTTTGAAAATAAGTCCGGTTATCGAATGAGAACGAAAATTGAATTAAAAGTGAAATAAATTTAATTAAAATAAAAAGAACGTTAATATAAGTCTGCAGGGAAAGTCATGTGCTGCTCACATCAGATTTTTTACTTTCCGTGCAATACATAGTAATGTATAGGGAAAGTATTGGAATCATGTCGAAAATCTCAACTCGAGTTTTCGACGGATCTACACGTTTCGAGACCTCTAGAATACGAAAAAACTATTTTTAGCGTGACGTCTGGGTGTGTGTCTGTGTGTCTGTCTGTCTGTGCAGATTTTGTATCCACTCTAACTAAAAAACTAATCTACCGAATTTCATAAAATTTGGTAGGTATATCACTTGTGGGCGAATATGGTGCTGATTAGTTTTGGGTACGATTCGGGATAAAAGAACCCGCCTTTTTTTGCGAAATGGCCCGCAAGGGCTTGTATCCACTCTAGCTAAAAATCTAATGGACCGAATTTAACAAAATTTGGTAGATAAGTCGCTTGTGAGTCACGTTGGTGCTGATTAGATTTTGGTATGATTCGAAAAAAAAATAACCTGCCCTTTTTTGCAAAATGGCCCGCAAAAAGTGCCAAAATTTAAAATAAAGAATTACGTATGCTCAAATATATCCATTAAATGCTCGTTTAAAACGTAACTTTTAACGAAGAAAAGAATAAGACCAACCCCATTATACTAAGACTAGGCGTTCTCGAGATATTTTAGTCTTTCCGTATTTTCTCTACGCCATCTTTGAAAATAAGTCCAGTTATCAAATGTGAACGAAAAGTGAATTAAAAGTGAATTAAATTTAATTAAAATAAAGGGAACATGAATATAAGTCTGCAGGATAAGTCATATGCTGCCCACATCAGATTTTTACTTTCCCTGCAATACATGGTAATGTATAGGGAAAGTATTGTAATCATGTCGAAAATCGCAACTCGAGTTTTCGATGGATCTACACGTTTCGAGACCTCTAGAATACGAAAACACTATTTTTAGCGTGACGTCTGTGTATGTGTGTGTATGTGTGTCTGTCTGTGTGTCTGTGAAATGTATGTATCCACTTTAACTCAAAAACTAATGAACCGAATTTCATAAAATTTGGTAGGTATGACCGTGGTACTGATTAGTTTTTGGTACAATTCGGAAAAAAAGAATCGCCTTTTTTATGCGAAATGGCCCGCAAAAATCTCATGTATTCACTTTAGCTGAAATACAAATTGATCAAATTTCACAAAATTTGGTAGATAAATCACATGTGGAATACTCTGGTGTTGATTAGATTTTGTACTATTCGGAAAAGAACAACCTGCCTTTTTTTACGAAATGACCCTCAAAAATCGCCAATATCTAAGAAAAGACTAAGTATATTCAACTGTATCAATTAAATGCTTGTTTCATACGTAATTTTTGAAGAGAAAAAGAATAAGAACAACTCTATTACTCTAGGACTAACCGTTCTCGAAATATTTGAGATTTATCGCATTTTTTTATGCCACCTTTGGAAAAATGTCCAATTACCAAATAAAAGCAGAAATTGAATTAAAAATGCAAATTTACTGCCATTTTATACAATTAAACTCAATATAATGGGTTCTTAACGAAATAAAGAAAAACTGAATTTGAGTCTGCAGGGAAAGTCATGTGCTGCTCACATCAGATTTTTACTTTCCCTGCAATACATGGTAATGTATAGGGAAAGCATTGGAACCATACCAAAACTCACAACTCGAGTTTTCGACGGATCTACACGTTTCGAGACCTCTAAAATACGAAACAACTATTTTTAACGTGACATCTGTGTGTGTGTGTCTGCCTGTCTGTGCAATGTATGTATCCACTCTAACTAAAAAACTAATGGACCGAATTTCATAAAATTTGGTAGGTAAGTCACTTGGGTGAGACCCTGGTGCTGATTAGTTTTTGGTAGGATTTGTAAAAACAGAATTCGCCCTTTTTTGCGAAATGGCCTGTAAAAATTTCATGTATCCACTCTAGCTAAAATACTAATTGACCAAATTTCACAAAATTTGGTAGATAAATCACTTGTGGGATACTCTGGTGCTGATTAGATTTTGGTACGATTCGGAAAAGAACAACCTGCCCTTTTTTAGGAAATGGCCCGCAAAAATTTCAAGTATCCACCCTACCTGAAATACTAATTGACCAAATTTCACGAAATTTGGTAGATAAGTTATTTGTGGTGCTGATTAGATTTTGGTACTCAGGTGCTGATTAGATTTTGGTACGATTCGGAAAAGAACGACCTGCCTTTTTTATGAAATGGCCTGCAAAAATCTAAAAAAAAAAAAAAAAAAAAAAAGACTACGTATGCTCAAATATATGAATTAAATTCTTTTTTTATAGGCAATTATTGACGAGTAAAAAAGGAATATAACACACTCCATTATACGTTAGGATTAACCGTTTTCGAGATATTTGAGATTTTTTGCATTTTTGTTATGCCGCCTTTGGAAAAATGTCCAATTACCAAATAAAAACAAAATTGAATTAAAAATGAAAATTTTGTGTTATTTTGTACAATTAAACTCAATTTAACGAGTTCTTAAAGAAATATAGAAAGAATGAATTCGCGTCTGCAAGGAAAGTCATGTGCTGCCCACATCAGATTTTTAGTTTTGGAAAATATATTGAGCGAAAACATCTGAAATTTTTTTAGAGATACATCAAGTCATTTAATATACTAGAAAAAGAAAAAAAAAATACCCAGTTGGGGCAATTGATAAAGGAAGGGTGGATGAAAAGTGAGAGTTAAAATTAAAGCTATCTCGATTGGGGAAGCCAAATAAAAGGCGCGACGAGATCTGAGAGAATATAACTGTAAATAATAATAAAATTCCGAGAAAGTGAAGGGGGGGTGGGGGTGATAAGCGATATCTCAACGAAATGGAGCCCTTTGAAGAAAAGAAAAACTACTATTATTATAATGATTACTGGAACCTGCAGAGTCCACTTCGAGGATAACAGCTTGGAATTTCGTCCCAGTAGCTCAATGGTAGAGCGTCGGCTGGTCAGTTCGGAGATTCAGGGTTCGATTCCCGGTTGGGGCAGCAAGATTCTTTACAAACCCTATTGATTTTAAAAGCGACCGCATGGTCCTCTCCCCTCACAATTCTCGAATGAATTCTTTTAAAAATCATTAAAAAATCAAAGCCATGAATAATAATATATAAATAATTATTTTAAATGTAGATTTTTGTTGGAAAACGAACGATATGAAGTAAGATCACTAGCATGGACCCTTTTTGGGATACTGCCCGATTTTTAAATGAATTCTTGAAAAAAAAATTAATAGAAAAAGCAGGATCTTTAATGCTGTTAAATAATCATTTCATACGCCATTTTTCATTATAAAACTAAACAATATAAACTTTAGATCGCTAGCATGAACCGTTCTCAAGATATTGCACATAAATTTATCAAAAACATGACATAAAATTAAAAATAAGTAGTCATTATCATCCAATAGAGTCATTTTCCATATGCAATATTATGCAAGAAATTTGTTAACACCCTTCTCGTAGTCAAAGCTCGTTCTATTCTCGACAGAAGATACTTTTTGCAATAGTTTTGTATTTTAACGTCAAATAATGTGACAATAGTCATTAAATAAATGTCAATTTCATTTTGATGAGGGTTTTGGACGAAGTGCGGAGCATGAGAAGGGAACGAACGATACGGTTCGAGATGGTACCAGTTAGTACGACGTAGAACGTGGCGTCTGTGGATGCAGACGATAGTAAGATAGGTTGACCATGTACATGCTGATTTATTATGTGTAAATTACGTTAATGGAGTTCACTTTTATGATTTCTAAAAGTTAAGAATAGACTCTGTGGTTTTTATAAAAATATGTCTGCGTTTTATTCCGACACCTTCACAAAGAAACAAGACACCTTCACAAAGACACCTTCACACCTTCACATTGCATTATGTATGGAAATTCATCTGCTGCCCACATCATTTGTTTTAACAGCTTTGGCTTCCTTATCTTTGACAGGATTAAATACTGGCAATGTTATAAACATCTTAAAAATAGAATAACTCGTGTTTTAATCAAGAGAATAACTAATTAGTTTGTCATATAATCTATTAACACATAAAATTCATTAGGGATAAGAGCACTTCAGACACGCGCATATATAGAGAAATGCATATTTCCGGAAGTGTTCAAAATGGATTCTGGAGATCTCAAAACGTGCTTGTACGTCAACATTTCGGATTCATAAATTTTCGGGAAAACGATATTTTCTCTAAACAATAGCTACAAGAAAGTAAGCATCTTGCATTCAAGTCTTGATGCGCCTTTTCGTTTGATAATCCACTCGATTCCATTTAAAGGCATTTTATTTCTGACCCATTTCTCCCCTACCCTTCGCTCGGAATTTCACATTTTACTTTCCATGCAATGCATGGTAATGTATAGGGAAAGTATTGGAATCATACCGAAAATCGCAACTCGAGTTTTCGACGGATCTACACGCTTCGAGACCTCTAGAATACGAAAAAACTATTTTTAGCGTGACGTCTGTCTGTGTGTCTGTCTGTCTGTCTGTGCAATGAATGTATCTACTCTAACTCAAAAACGAATGAACCGAATTTCATAAAATTTGGTATGTAAGTCTTTTGGGTGTGATCCTGGTGCTAGTTAGTTTTTAGTATGATTCGGAAAAAAAGGACCCGGTTTTTTTTGCGAAATGGCCCGGAAAAATCTCATGTATCCACTCTAGCTGAAATACTAATTGGCTAAATTTCACAAAATTTGGTAGATAAACCCCTTGTGGGATACTCTGGTGCTGATTAGATTTTGGTACGATTCGGAAAAGAACAACCTGCCTTTTTTTACGAAATGGCCCGCAAACATTGTATATAATTCACTCTAACTCAACTAATCGACCAAATTCCGTAAAATTTGGTAGGTAAGTCCCTTTGGTGTGATCCTGGTACTGATTAGTTTTTGGTACGATTCGAGACAAAACAATCCGCCTTTTTGTTTGCGAAATGGCCCGCAAAAATTTTATGTATCCACTCTAGCTGACAAACTAATTTATCAAATTACACAAAATTTGGTAGATAAGTCACTTGTAGGTGACTCTGGTACTGATTAGATTATGGTACGATTCGGAAAAAAGTATGTTGCCCTTTTTTGCGAAATGGCTCGCAAAAACCGTTAAAATCTAAAATAAAAAACTAGGTATGCTCAAATGTATCCATTAAATGCTTGTTTTATACGTACTTTTGAACAATGAGAAGAATAAGACACATCCCATGATACTCCCGGCCGTCCAAATAGCTGCTCAAGTCCTCAAGATGAGTCGGACTGTCTGGGTCTTCAACACCCCATTATACTAGGACTTGCCGTTCTCGAGATATTTCAGTTTTTTCGCATTCTCGCTACGCCACCTTTGACAATAAGTCCAGTTACCAGCTGAAATTGAATCAAAAGTGCACATTCTGTGTCATTTTAAATAATGGTGGGTGTTATTTTGTGCCATTCAACTCAATTTAATGAATGATTGGAGAAATAAAGACAACGTGAATATGAGTCTGCAGAGAAAGTCACGTGCTGCCCACATCAGATGTTTAAATCAAAGTTTGCATACAAAATTTCAGGATTGCTGAATGAACCGTTCAGAATCAAAAGCATACAGCCTGCTCGTTAAAAGGATTCCTGCTTTTAACTACGAAACTCTAATAAAAAGCCATCTTTTGAGGATGAAATATTTATTATTTTCTCCTTCGTTTCCATGACGCCGCCCTCAGAAAATGTCCGATTAAAGTGTTCCAAAAGGAGCTGATTTTTTCTTTTCTGGAAACAATCGTTTTGCTTCGTCGTTCCATAATTGAGTGCTCTCCACCTTTTCTTATCTTCTTTCAACTTGCCTCGGGATTCCATTATGTCTCTTCTTTTACTTTCCCTGCAGCACATGGTAATGTATAGGAAAAGTATTGGAATCGTGTCGAAATTAGCAACTCGAGTTTTCGAAGGATCTACACGTTTTGAGACCTCTAGAACACGAAAAAGCTAATTTTAACGTCACGTCTGTATGTATGTGTGTGTGTGTGTGTCTGGCTAAAAACTACGTATGCTCAAATATATAAATTAAATGCTTGTTTTATACGTCATTTTTAACGATTTAAAGAGAATAAGACCAACCCCCAGATAATAGAGAATAAGACCAAGCCCAGTTACCAAATGAGGACAAAAATTGAATTAAAAATGCAAATAATTCGTGATAACTAAAATTATCGTGATTAAAAATGCATAAATTTCGTGATAACTAAAATGACACTACGTCATTTTAAATAATTATAGGTGTTATTTTGTGTTATTGAACTCAATATAATGAATTATTGAAGAAATAAGGTGAACATGAATATGAGTCTGCAGGGAAAGTCATGTGCTGCCCACACCAGATTTTTACTTTCCCTGCAATACATGGCAATGTTTAGGGAAAATATTGGAGTCATGTCGAAAATCGCAACTCGAGTTTTTGACTTTGGAACGTCTAGAATACGAAAAAACTATTTTTAGCGTGACGGCTGTGGTGTGTGTCTGTCTGTCTGTGTGTCTGTGAGTCTATATGTCTCTGTGTCTGTCTGTGCAATGTGTGCATCCATTTTAATTCAAAAACTACTTGACCCAATTTCATAAAATGTAGTAGGTAACTCACTTGAGGGCGATCCTGGTGCTGATTAGATTTTAATACGATTTGGAAAAAAAAAAAACCTTCCTTTTACTGCGAAATGGCCAGTAAAAATCGTTAAAATCTAAAATAAAAGACTACATGTGACAAATATGATAATTGCTTGTTTTTTACATTTATACATAATTTCTGATGATAAAAAGAATAAGACTAACTCCATTACGCTAGCACTAGCCATTCTCGAGATATTTTAATTTTTCGCATTTTTACTAAGCCGCCTTTGAAAATACGTTCCGTTGCCAAACGCAAACGAAAATTGAAGTAAAAGTGCCAATTCGGTGTCCTTTTGAATAATTAAGCGTTCTATTTCGTGCAATTAAACTTAGTTTAAAGAATCATTAAAAAAATAAAGGGAAAATGGATTTAAGTCTGTAGGGAAAGTCATGTGCTGCCCACATCAGATTTTTTTCTCCGTTCGATGTAGATTTGTGTAGTTTGTGAATCTTTCTGGTGAAAAAAAATGCTACTGTGCAGCCACGAATTGATTCTCTTAGAGGTCTTTAAGTGAACCTTTTGGGACTCCGTATCGTATATTTAGTATAAGGCAAAGGATCCTAAACGACCGCTTATAGCCGCCTATCTGTAAATGCTATACTTCAATAGTCTCCAGTCCGCGATCGCATGTTCGTCGGAGACTGATATTTTACAGCTCATCAAGAAAATTCCTTAAGAAATATAGTGAAAACGTTTTTAGTCCTCAGTCATTTGGCAGAGTAGGCTTTTCGCTTTGCTAAAAAAGACTCTCGATTTGAGGTGTAGTAAAAAACAGGAAACTGGCTCTACATATCAGCACTATTTGACCGGTTTTTCAGGTCTCATTAGAAAGTCGCCTGCGATTTTGTAGCTGAAGTGATGGAACTTCAACTGATTTGGAGTTATGAGACATTCCCAGTAAAGTTCGCGTCTCTACCATTATTCCTGGCGTTTCAGTCTCTGCATTTCTTTTTTGTAGTTTTTGCGTCTCGTCTTTACCTCTTTTTCCCAACACCTCTCATTAACTTCACGTAGACTCTGTCCCTTCGTTCAACTAAGGCTCACAAATATATAGGCTGACGCAACCGCCATTTTGACTCCATCCGATCCATCTGTCTGTGTTATTTCTATATGGCGCATGCATATTACATAGCTGATATTTGATACTCAATTTAGCTGTCAAATAGGCGATTCTGAGTTCAAAACATTGTACCCATCATTCAAGAATGATGAGTACAGATTGGTCTAGAATGTTTTGATCTTCTCGAGATCCAGAGAAAAGGACAAAAAAGGAATCCCTTCTTTTAGACATGTACTGCCATCGCTTCAACTGGGAGTCAAGATGGCCGCTGTTGCGCCAGCCCATATTATAAGAGCTTTACGTTCAACATCTTTGACGGGCTCCTTCTCGGCTCTCGGAGCACGAAGAGAGCTATGAAACTCAACAAGCAGATTTATCTCGCTAAACATATTCATCTATAAAATTTTCATGTCATTGCGTTACGTCATTTATTTACGTGCCTGTCACTCGGCACTTTTGTCCTTTTCACGCATTTTCTTTGCGAATGGCAGTTATGTGTTTTCAGTGGAAATGTTCTACTCTTTCTAATGCGTCGATTCATGTATGATACTACATAGGTTTGAAAGTAAATTATACTAAAAACTAGGTGCTTCTTTTAACGTAAATTATGCAAAAAAAGAACGTAAATTATTAAAAGAAAAGCTAGGTGCAGCCGCCGCTAACCCAATCCTTTTAAAATAAAGAGATTTTCTGTCAAGGCTAAGCGCCGAACCTATGGCATCCAATGGTTTGCAATTCGGCATGATGATATAGAATACATTGCCACGTGTTACCTCTTATTTTGGTTAAAAATGAATATACATTTCTATGTTTTATATAATTTTGAAGTAAAAATATTTTCAAATTAATTTTGTATGAAAATTTTATTTTCGGCCATTTACCATTGTAGGGTTCTCTCGCTCGCGGAGATCAAATCGCTGCGTTCGACTGTATTGGCTCAGTCGATATATAAATTAAATGCCTGTGATCAGGTTGTCGGTGTCATTTCGGGAACACCAACTGCTTAAAGGTAGACGTACTCTTGGATAACGTAAGTATCGAATCCAGGATTCCGACAAGGTGATAATTATAAAATTGGTAAAATGCAAATAGGAAAAGTTTCCCAAAATCAAGAAGCTTTCAAATCAAAAGTTGGATAATTAAAATAAGGTTTTATTTCAAACTCAGCAGACAAAAGATATTGAAGATTACAAAAGCCGGGTAAAATCGGTCTGAGACGACAAGTCGTAGTGCATCGACTTGCTGCATGTACGGATGTTAAGCGTCTCTCTCGATGCGTGCCTTGAGTATATATTCATGCTAAAATTCTGAGACCACCTAACAACATGAACTTTGAGATTGTTTCTCGACCCCGTCGTATCGGGACCACACATTCTTGTAGCGTCGAGATCTCTCCCCCGCTCTTTGATGACAAGTGGAATGGCAAAATGGCTAGATTTCGTGGAAATCTGAGGGAAGTTTATGGCTCTGTTTTTCCCAAGCGCTAAGTTGGAGGTCTGGGCACAAGAAGGTAATGACCTCAGGAATCTTCAGAGAAAAAATGGCGAGCATCCAACTCTGAAAAATCCTGAGTTTCTTACAACCATCAAAATTTATTATTTCATTGCTGTAAATGCTGCTGCCATCTCAAAAGAATTAATATTTTAAAGATTTAACTCCATTGTGGAAAGAGAGGTTGGCATTTCAAAAGAAGTAATATTTAAATTATTGATTTAAATAGACGAAACTCGAATTTTTACCACTGTATTAAAATCAAGCGGCAAAACGTATTGCTCGCAAAGTGAGATCTGGGGTTGGTGAATACAAGCAAACAAGGGACGGTCCCAACGGGCATATTATGCTTGCGTAGCAGGCGGAATGAAAGAGCTCGCGAAGCGAACTCAAAAAGCGCCAGCGAGTAATTGGAGACGAAACCTCCCGACTGGCAAAGCGAGTTACGGTAGTTGATGAGCGTCAGCGAGCAGGAGGCGGAGTCCCTAGTACCCAATCGAGGCTATAGGCAGATTCAACAATACTGGAATCAACAATCTTAATCTATATAAATAAAATTGAAAATCTGTCTGACTGTCTTTTTGTCCCATCATCAAGGGAGAACGGTTGAACTAAATTTGATGAAATTTTGTGGGTAGCCTGGAAATAGCCCCACTTAAAATTGAGTCCATGATTTGAGATTCTACGACCAGTGGTTCTCGAGATATTAGTAAAAAACGAAACTTTCGTTTGTCTCATCATCATGAGAGAACAGCTGAACCGAATTTAATGAAATTTTGTGGGTAGCCTTGATATAGCCCCCCCCCCCCCCACATAAATTGTGTCTAAGTTTAGGGTTTCTAAGACCAGGAGTTGTCGAGATATTAATGAAAAACGGAACTTTTTCCTAGGAGTTCTACTCTCTAACTCCGTGGTTTACCCCAAATTCCCCCCCCCCCCCAATGGCCAGGCATTGACTCTTTCATCTTCGCCTATACATCGGCCAGAACAGTGAACCTCTTAGCCGTCAAAGACGTTGCTCCAGCACACCAGTAGGGTTGAGAACACATTGCGCCTAACAACACAAACATCTATGTCTTACGTGGGACTCGAACCCACAACGTGGCGGCCGATCAATCGCTGGAAACGCTCGCCTTGACCGTTCGGCCACCACGTCGACTAAAATGAGCCAACAGTACGCGGTGTTCCCAGGTGGTCACCCACCCAAATCATAACCGCGCCCGATGCTGCTTAACTACGGTGATCTAACGAGAACCGGTGTTTTCAGCACGGTAGAGCCGTTGGCTCGGTTTACCCAAACGGAAAGGATGAAAATCGTTTGTTTAAAACGTCAACGTGAATTAAAACTTTATCTCTGAGTTTGGTGGAGAATTTTTACGGGAATTAGTCACTATCTGAAACCATGAATTGTTTGAAACATGAATTTAAATGGAAAATCTATCTCCATGGTTTATTTTTCATATAATGTTACTCAGCAACGCAATTAAATTAAATGTGTTTGTTAATATTTATTATTATTTTTTCTATTTGAATAATAAATAAATGGATGTAAAAACATATTTTATAAATGAACGGTTTGATTTTTCTTTTAATTATATTAATTGCGGGCTACGCACATCACTTTCATTTATTTTGGCAAAAAGTTTTTAAGCTCATATATTGTATTTAGCTAATAAACTCATATATTTTGTTTACCCAATAAATTCATTTAGCCGATTGTTGAAACAGAAAAAGAGTAGAACGGGTATATCTTCTAATACAATTTTAGTGTTTTCATTTAGTATATACAAACGGGATCAGGATGTTTTATTCTTCTGATCTGCAAATTCAGAGCTACAAATTTCGCAAAATATCGCTAACTTGGCAACTTTTCTTAAACGTTGCCAAATTGACGGAAATGTCGTCAAATTGATAAAAACGACGCAAATCAATGAAATTAAATTTGTTTTTTTTAGAAGAGAGTACTGAAACGATGTTTAGGTAGCATTTGTCGGCCAGTCTATCCATCCTACTTAGTAACACATTTAGCGAATTTTTAAAATGTCACCAAATTGATAAAAATGTTTGTAAATCCATAAAAATATCACGAAATTGATCAAATTGAATAATAAATGAATTTGTGTTTTGTTAGGGGAGAGTATTGTGATGATGTTTCATCAATTTGTCGCAAAATGGGACTGTCAGTTCTACAGTCCCACTTGGTGATAAATTTGGCGATTTTTTAAATTGTCGCTAAATTGACAAAAATGTCGCCAAACCTTCCATGGAGATAGAAGTATTCAGACGATAATATTTCCACCAATTCATTTGAAGCAAATGATATCATGTCGTTTAGCAACGGATGTAAATCCAATGTTTTTATGCGGCATACGATTTTTATTAAATCTTTTCCGATTTGAATATTACAGATATGTATATAATATATGTTTCATTGAGATTACATTTTTGACTGGATAATATTAATTACGGTCTTCAGGTTTAAACATTATCACTATTGATATTTTCGGGGATTATTGATTCAGAGATTATTGATATTTTCAAGTTATTATGCCATTGTTTTATTGCGGCAAAAATTGTTGAAACTCATATATTGTACGTTGTACGAGTAATCTTCTACAAATGCACGGGGGTGGTAGGTCGGACGGTCTGGGTTTCAACAACAACAACGGGTATATCTTCTAATCTACGAGAATATAAGTAGTACAGGTATATTACATATATTTTGATATATATTGGCATATATTGGGGTCAATTACGACCTTCTGGTATAAAGAGTACGGGGATTATTGATATTTCCAATTTATTACTTCATCTGTTTTATTTTGGCAAAGATTTTTGAGACTCATATTGTAATACGGGTAATCTTCTACTAACACACATGCATATTTTCTAATCTGCGACAATATAAGTAGTACGGGGATATATATATATATATATATATATATATATATATATATATATATTCCCATATAATTTTAGTGCTTTCGTTCTGGCATATATTGGAATCAATTACGGGTTTATTAATATTTTCAATTATACATGTAATCTACTCTCTCTCTCTCTCTCTAATACAGGTTATATCTTCTAATATTCGAGTATATAAGTAGTACGAGTCTCATACAATTTTACAGCTTTTATTTTGTATATATTGATTCAATTTCATATTTTTTGTATATTTGCTTTCAAAAGGGGCCTGGATGTTTTATTCTTCAGATCTGTCCAAAAAGATAATTTTGCATAGTGAGAACAGATATTCTTAAACTTCTCTTTAGGAGCAATAAATTTAATATTTTAACATAATTTGCACATGATTGTGAATTATAAGTTTCTTTATATTATATATTCCGTACGAAAAACGGGTATGCTGCTAGTCTATATAAATAAAATTGAAAATTTATCTGTCTGTTTGTCTTATCATCACGGGAGAACAGCTAAACTGAATTTTCTGAAATTTGGTGGGTCGGCTTGGAATAGCTCCCCGTAAAATTGAGTCTATGTTTCTAGTTTCTATGACCAGGGGTTGTCTAGATATTAATTAAAGACGCACAGTTAAACCATCCATAGGCATAGAATTATGCAGATGATATTTTCCCCTTAAATTTATTTAAAGAAAATGATATCATGTCTCTGAAAATATTAGTCGCTGAAAATATCATGTCGCATTTGAAAAAGTAGCAATATCTCGAGAACGGTTCATGCTAGCACACTCAAGGGAGAAAAATATCGCAGTATGTATATTTTTTCAAGAAAATGTATCAATTTTGTGTATTTAAATATTTTCTTGTTAATACAATGGTACAGCCAAAAATATTTTGCAAACTTATTTTTTTATTGCTTTTAAATCTTATAAAATGACAGTTAATATTTGTTAAAACAAAAAATAATAAAGTTTTGCTTTGTGTGATAATCTTCGAAGTATTTTGCTGGACAAAGGTACGTTTACATTGTGTGTATAAAAATTGAATAAATTTTTCTCATTTGATGGAATTTGATGAAAAATAGAATCCATTAACAATTAGTAGTCCTTGGTTCTAACCCATTAAAATAAAGGTTACGTCATTGAGAATTCATAAATCAGCCAATCATAGATTTTGTACCTATTTGTGCGCAGTGCGTTTTTCAAAACACTGAGTGGGCGATCTAAGATCCCACCCACTGGGGACACAAGGAAGTAATTAATAAAACCTTTGAAGAAAACAACTCTCAATCTCGACTTAACCTCATAAGAGAAAGAGATTTTTATTCCAAAGAAAGAGATTATTCCAACTTCACCCATTCAAACTCTTTTGTACGGCATCTTCTCATTTCCCCTCTTTTAAAATAGAAACTTCTTTTTCCTCAAACTCCCTTTATTCATTTAAAGAGAATGCAAAATACAGGATGAAGTCCCGGCAACAGCTTGCAGGATAAAATACAATACAAAATATATGCAGATAAAATAAAATAGAACATGTTTACACCGAATGATTTTTTTTTAAAGCACTAGCGGATGAATAAAAAACATCCAGATTATCCGGAAAGCCGTTGTAATGTTTACAAAAGTAAGTAATGGCACAATAACAACCAATATTGATACCAAAATTATTTATTTTTAGATACTGAAGCCTTACTCCTTGTTGAGCATTTAGGAACACAAAACCTGATCTTATTAAAGACAACCCATTTTGTTATTGAACATATTATGGAAGATGGAAAAGCTTTTAACATTAAGCTTTAAGCTTTATATGTATATACATATACGAAAATAATTTAAAAGGCATTTGATGAACACACATTTTAGTCAGTAAGACGTCAAACAAACGTCAGCAAACGTCAAACAGTTAGCTTTGAGATAGAAGTTAAAAAGAATCTAATGAAATAGAGTATAATAAAATAGGGAAGGAGTCTTACTGTCTGTGCAGCCGGAGCCCAGGAGTCGGAAAGTTTCCTCAGACGCGGGAAAAATCGATGCTTTCGGAGGAAATAAATCTCTGCTTTTCAGGATTTTCTTAGACAGTGCCCGCCTTGCTAAGCTAATGAAGCTCAAGATTCCAGTCCCCAGCTAGACAGGGGATTTAGAGAAACTCAGTTTTCACAAGACATTGTTTCAATGCAATAGAATCTGGCGTTATGCAAGTAAATATGCATTTCTATTTAAGAAATTCCCGCTTAAACTTCTGATTCTGAATAGCGTTCGCACATTCTTAATGCAATAAAAACGCTTTCATTCGAACACAGTTCCTTTTATTTTATTTTTCAAAAATCAAATTTCATTCATCGTTTGATTTCTGCAAAAAAGGATATTTTTCAACAACTTGTGGAGAATTTTATTAACAGGGATTTTATACAATTGTACTCTGAAATTGAAATAGTATAATAATAGTATTTTCAGTTAGGCAGAAACCCAAATCTGATGAGGGCAGCACATGACTTTCCCTACAGACTCAAATTCATTTTATCTCCATTTTTTTAATAATTCATTAAATTGCAGATCCGTCGAAAACTCGAGTTCCGATTTTCGACACAGTTCCAATCTTTCGTAAATATTTACCTATATTATATATTTTCAATACTTAGCGAAACGTATTCGAGAAACTGGATCTGTTGCAGACACTCCCTCATAATTCTATGGAACTCAGGAGAAACTGTCTGAAATAGAGACTTAGTAGCTGAAACTGTCCGACGGACTCTTCTGAAACTATTTAATGGCCTCTCATAAGAACGCAAGAGAAATGCTTCTCTAAAATAATGAAGTGGAGTGAGGCTCATCTCGATTTTCTTTCTCATACCAGAATCCATACGTATATTTTCAAATTTTGCAAGAAATTTTTTGAAAAATCGATACCGTGGGTCCAAATGATTGCAATTATACCGTGTTATCCTTCACTTTAAAGGACTTGAAAAATCTCTCGATCGATACCATAGTGGATAATGTAGTCCTCGGTGGAGTCACTTGCCCCCCAAGGAAGAGGCTAATGACGTCACAAACAAAAAAAAGAACTATACCGCGTCTATTTTTCACAAAAATGATTGAAACTATTAAGTCTCGTGATCATTGTACGATAAATAACCCCTTTTATGCACGATGACATCCCATTTTGTCTTACGCTGCCATGTTAAGAAAATATAAAATTTCGAATTAATTTCGAAGCTTTCGTTCGAATTTAACTGAATTCTATCTAGTTCTAAATTTTTCAATATCAAAGCCATATATAAAGTTTCGTGAAAATCCATTGATATGTGTGGCTGATACCGTGTACACAAGTAATCGGCCACAGACGTCAGACGGACAAAATTCCAAAAATAGTCAAAATGTGTTCAGGAGGTTAAAAAACATATATTGGCATCCAAATATCGAATTCGAAATGTTTCACAAAAACAATACTTTCTACATACTATATTACATAGTATGAGAAAGTAAAAATTGTTAGTGACCTGTAAGTTATGAAAAAAAATTTAGTCTCGAAGGGTCGGTGAGGGGTGTAGCCCCCCGTGCAGCCCCCTGACTCCCGGGCTATTAAGCTTCGTATTAGAGCATGGGCACGTAACGTCACAAGGATCATTTTGCTTTTACGTTTCCAAAACAAAATACTCGTTTGCTTAGCAATATGGAAATGTTCATTATTTCTGCGACTACTTTAGAAACTTACAATTGTTTAACTTCTCATTTTAGTAGGATATATCTCAATTTATCTTCTTGGATGGACATTTTTAATGAATCGGAAAATAAAATATTCACTTTCATTAAAATATATAAACGAGTTTTTTAAGAAAAATCGTTATGTATCTTTCCCTTCTTGCTCGCACATATATTACAGAATTGGCTAGTCAATGTATACATCTTTAGAATGCTAGAACGCTGAATGCACACTACTACTCGTTTTTACCGCGACTACGGTCAAAACGAGTAGTAGTGTGCATTCACTTAAAATCACTTAAAGGGCATTTTAGCAAATGAAATCTTTATATATAAATTGTTATTCAAGTATTCTAAATAACTTATTTTCACCACAAAGATACATTTCGACGTTTAATGGGTTTAGTTTAAATTTTTATTAGCCATCATCGTCCGTTTACCATGACACGCTATGGTTAAAATAATGCCCTTACGTTTCTGCGCATTCTACTGCGCAGGTTGTTTATTTACGACGGTGCCCATGCTCTATTAACCCGTCACCGCATAGAATGACATAGGTCTGTGCCATACCGACCTCGCTCAATGTTGCTCATTCGTCTTCCCTTGTGGAAGACGGCGCTGCGACAACCTTAAGACAGAATCGATAAAATGACCACCCTTTCCTACTCACCCATTCCATCGAGAGCTGCCATTTCGAATTTCTAGGATCAGAACAAATAATGTTATTTATTGCGAGATAGTTTTCGAATTTATTTTCAAATAGCGACACAGATGTTCTGAAAGCATAACTTCTACAGGCACTGTGGCGTTATCTTTGCCGCCAAATAATTTCGATTCGCTTTCGATTGTGCAGGATCATGGATGGAGCTGCCACTTCGAAAACCCCATATGACCTCACTGATTTGTCTGACGTCATATATTATAGAATAATTGTCCTATCGTCACGTGATGGCATCATACTAGTTACCAATAAATTACGGATGTTTCGTTTTGCAATTTAAGGTTCTCTGCTTTCTTGATAAGCTACTATATAATATATTCACTGATGCATCCTCACACTAGCAAGTCCACTCGGACTCAGAAGGGGTATATGTTGCGTTCCACTCATGGGAACTCAAACACGGCTATGATCATACAGGGGAATAAAGATTCAAGGAGAAAAGTGGAATAGGTGTTGCTACTCTGCAGGCGGGCGGTTAAGCGATGTGAAGATGGACGAGGTTGCGAAAGCGCTACAAGCGGACGAATCGGAGGAAACGAAAGTGCGGAAGTGGATGAAAGAGCTTTGTGTCCGGTCATCATGGTTGATCAGCAGGATGAGACGTCGAAGATAACGGCTGGAATAGAGGAGCAGTATATTGGCAAAATGACGGGACTTAGATAACTTGGGTTAATTTTCTTCTTTTATTTGACAACAAATGATCATACTCCAAATATACAGCAGGAATTTTGGACATCATAGAAGTTAAAAATAATGCTCGAAAGGTGACCATAGGTTTTTAACATGTAAAACGAGAGTCGTTGAAGGCGTTGTCGAAATCGAAAGTAACACAGGACAGACATCTTCAATAACCAAAATATGGGAACTTCGTGAATCTTTTCGGTTTCGTTAAAGGCGCGACGTAAATAATTTATTCCCTCATTAATTTGAGGCTACGCGACTAATATTCTATCAAGAACAAACATTCTGTTTTGTGCCCCGAGGACAAACGCATCCTACCAGCTCAAGGTTTCATCGCCAACTGAACTAATCACTTTTTTCATGAGTAATCGTCATTAGTGCAAGTGCGCTCGCGCGTGGCATAATAAAAAATAGCTCTAGTACATTTCAATATGAAAGGTAGATCCGAGTCAACGCTCGAGGCGGAGCAAGGAGTGTATCATAACGCCAATGGTTCACACAATTCACACAGACAGAAAGACTCCAGAGGTCGAAGGGAAGCATTTGGCGACATATCAGTTTGGAATAAAAACAAGTACAGAATTCTGAATTGAAAAAGAAATTAAATTTTTGCCGAATGTAATAGAATAAGATGGCATTTTGAAATCGCGTTTCTTAAAATAAGATTTAGATGAAATTAATTAATAAATAGGGGTAAGGAGTTCATAACATATCCACAAAAATAAAAGGGATATTAACTTAGACTTTAAATACTCAGCTAATTAATCTAAACAACCACTTTGCAAATAACTATGATTGGAAGAAAATCAGAAATTGGGTTTACTCAAGTAAAAGGCCATATATTAATATAGTTTATTATTCTTTAATAGCCCTAAATTACAGAACGCAATTTGGACAGTTGGTTTTTAACAAAAGTAAGACATCTTGGTATTAACTTAAAATTTTCACATTCTAAAGAGCGAACAAAACACACATATTGTGTAATCAACTATACTAGTACTATTTTTAATATTATTAACTTTACACAAATTTCTGAAACATTCTCTTCTTTTATACCAATTAAAAATGTTCAATTACTCGAAGCATAAAAATTCCCTGTTCCCTTGGGTCAAAAAATCTACAACTATAATTTATTGTCAAAACAACAAAACAACTCTGTCTCTTGTTCGTGTTTTGAACCCAATTATCAATAGTATATAGGCAAACATCATGGACATTAAATCTCAACATCATAATGAACCCCCACTAAAAACTCTAATGTGGGCAGCACCTGACTTTCCTTATATAATGCAATGAATTTACTACCTTTACAGTTAAAAAATGCTATTCTTATAGTAGATACTTATATTCTTTACAAGATATTGCATTTTCTTCGATTAGTCGTCATATTCATCCACCTAGCGTCATTTTTATCCATTTGGCGAGATTTTCGTTAATTTGGCAACATTTAAAAAGTCGCCAAGTTGGCAATTCTGCCAAATTCGTCGCCAAAATCTCGCGTTATGGACGGAGAAATGAGTTATTCTTACAGCAGATAAATGACTATTGGCGTTTAAATACAAAAGTATTACTCAAAGTATCGTTTCTCGTGAATGGAACGAGTTAGATCCACGAGAATGGTATCACCAAATTTATCGCATGATATTACATATGAAAAGTGAACATGTTTCTTAAGAGTTAATATTTTTTTTATTTTACTTGATTTTTTGATAAATTTATTTGAAAAATGTGCAATATCTGGAGAACTGTTAATACTAGCGCCCTCAGTTTGTCTCAATCGTTTTCTAAGGAAAAATTACATAAGAAATGTCTATTTGCGTAACTTTATTAAAGGTTTTGATTTTTTGATGATTTTTTCAAAATTTCACTCGGAAATTTAGGGGAGTTTTGAACATTCGATTGTATTTAAAAACAATAGACTTCCTGTATACACGGATTGTGATTTTTGCACCAAATTTCATTCGAATCGCTCCATTCGTTCGTGAGATATCGTCTCCACAGACTCACTGACACACAAATACACACATACACACACACACATACTTTTACACACACACACACACACACACATATACTTTTACACACACACACACACACACACACACAGACATCACCTCAAAAATGTTTGATTCGTGATCAGAGATGCTTGAAACGTGCTCTCCCGTCGAAAACTCGAATTCGAATTTTCGACCCCGTCACAATACTTTCCTTATACAATATGTATATAAGGAAAGTAAAAATATACTTAGCTGTTGATCTAAATACAGACATCCTCTCTTATTCAGCAAATAGAAATTTCTTCAAGCAAATATAAGAATTGACCTTGATAAATCTATCTATCTATCTATTATATATACTAATTGCCAAGTGTCCGTCTGTCCGTCTGTCACTCGTTTTTTAGGCACTTCCCGAATAGATAGAGACTTAAAATTTGGTACACGGCTTGGTCATTCGATAAAACCCCTGGAAAAATCGAATATTTCGGAAACGTTCTCCAGACGGGGTGCCCCACACCAAAACATTCGAAATGTGAAATGATAGGAAAACATGCTTTGCAATAAGATAGCAACTTCAAATTTGGTGTATGGGTAGATCGTTCAAAAGGAAGAAAGTATGCAATTTCAGATTTCCAATATTTTCTACATAAGGGGGTGCCGCACACCAAAATGTTCGATTTACCGAATAAATGAGAAAAGGCTCCTTTAAAATTTAATAGAGGCTTGAAATTTGTTATATGGATTAATCAATTGACAAAAACACCCAAGACGAATATAGTTTTTCAAAAATGTTCGTTTAAGGGGGTGCTCCAGAGGAAAATGTTCGAAAGGTGAATTGATAAAAAAAACATGCTTTGGGATGATATAGAGATATCAAATTTGGTGCAAGGGTAGATAACTTGAAAGGAAGAAAGTGTACAATTTCAGTTTGCCAATATTTTTTACTTTAGGGGGTGCTGCACACCAAAATGTTCGATTTTCAGAATAAAGTAGAAAAGCCTCTGTTTGAAACGTGATAGAGGCTTAATATTTGGTATGGGCATCTGATAGAAAACACAAGAAGAATATAGTTTTTCAAAGATGTATATTTAAAGGGGGTGGGTACTCCACACAAAAACATTCGAAAGGTGAAATGATAGAAAAAGAATGCTTCGCGATAAAATAGAGACTTCAAATTTGTTGTACGGATAAAAATTTGGAAAGGAAGGAAGTGTGCAATTTCAGTTTTCCAACATTTGCTATTGTAGGGGGTACAGCTGACTAAAATCTTCGATTTGCCGAACAAATGAAAAACGTTTCCTTTACAATGTGATAGAGGCCTGAAATTTAGTATATGGGCTAACCATTTGATAAAAAAAAAAAAAAAAAAAACAAGATGAATACGGTTTGACAAAAATGTTCATTAAGAGGGTGCTACACAGAAAAACGTTCGAAAGGTGAAGTGATAGATAAAACATGCTTCGCGATAGGATACAGGCTTCAAATTTGGTCTACGGGTAGATGTTTGAAAGGAAGAAAGTGTGAAATTTCAGATTTCCCATATTTGCTTCTTTAAGGGGTGCCGCACACCAATATGTTCGATTTTCCGAATAAATGACGCATGCTTCCTTTTAGATGTGATACAGACTGATATTTGTTATATGGAACAATCATCTGATAAAAAACCCAAGACAAACAGATTTTTTCAAAAATGTTTATTTATGGGTGTGCTCCACAGAAAAATGTTCTAAAGGGGAAATGATAAAATAGTATGTTTCAGAATGAGATAGAGACTTGGTGTAGGTGTAGATAGTTTGAAAAGAAGAAATGCGTAATTTAAGTTTTCTAATATTTTCTTCTTTAGGGGACTACACACCAAAATATTGAATTTGCCGAATAAATGTGAAAAGCGAATTATTAAAAAAATTACATTATTCAGGGGTTGCTTATTGTGAGACCGTTGATATTCAACGGGTATTCAGCTAGTGTATATATAAATTATCAAGTAAATATAACTGCCCCATTGAAGCTTTCGAAAGCTAGTAAGTAAAATTCACATAGTATATTAAAAATCTGCTCAATCAATTACCTCTATCGTCTTCTAAATATAATTAAAAAGACATTTTAAAAGATATAAAATGACTGCAAAATAAATGTGTTGTTAAATGTGTAGATAAAGCAACCAGTAACTATGCATTTATTTGCAAAAAAATTATTTGGAAGAACTTAATATACAATCATCAGTATCATTAACACCCATCCAGCAAAGTCAATCAATTATCAGTAAACATATTATAGCATTCTACAAACTTCTCAAACTAAAACATAATCTACATAATCTATTCAAGATAATTATAACAAAATTCCATAAATCTCCAATTACATTTAGAACAGCCACTACTGGGCACTATAAATACAGCTGTTAACATTTCAATTTTATCCTTCAAATTTACAATTTATTGAAACCCTTCAACCCTGATCAACTAACTACCTTGCCGTTAGTTTACAACTTCAATAATTTACATGGCAAACAGTGTCTACTAAAATCAATTATATATAGACAGCTTCTATATACACGACAGACGGTGTCTACCCAAATAATTTACTAGGCAGACAGCCTATCCAAATAATTTACAAGGTAGACAGTGCCTATCCAAATAATTTACAAGGTAGACAGTGCCTACCCAATTAATTTACAAGGTAGACAGTGTCTACCCAAATAATTTACAAGGTAAACAGTGTCTACACAAATAATTTGAAAGGTAGACAGTGTCTACCCAAATAATTTAAAAGGCTGATAGCGTCTATCCAAATGATTTGCAAGGCAGGCAGTGTCCACCCAAATAATTTTTCAAGGTATACAGTGTCTACCCAAATAATTTAAAAGGCAGATAGCGTCTATCCAAATGATTTTCAAGGTAGGCAGTGTCTACCCAAATAATGCACAAGGTAGACAGTGTCCATCTAAATAATTTACAAGTTTGACAGCGTGTAATTGATAGCCAAATAATTTACACGATAGACGTATCTACCCAAACAATTTACAGTGTCTACCCATAGAAATTATGTATAAACAGCGCCTCCTTAAATAATTTTGAAGGTAGGCAGTGTCTACTTACTTAAATTACAAGGTAGACATAGTTTGCCCAAAAATTTACAAGGCAGACAGTGTCCATCCAAATACACAATAGATGTATCTACCAAAATAATTTACACGATAGACGTATCGACCAAAATAATTTACAGTGCCTACCCAAATAAATTATATATAAACAACGTCCCACAAATAATTTAGAAGTTAGCCAGTGTTTAGCCAAATGTATCATTTCCGAGCGGAATTGCTAAAGTCTGGAGATGGAAAAATAATAATAGAACTTTTACCAAATTACAGACATCTTTGAAATACTAAAGATCCAAATTATACGCAAAAACACTAAACAACACTTCTTGGAAAAGAATTGGCGACATTAGAGAGGAGGGACGTGTTAGAGAAGCGGGAGCCTAAAGTATCATTGCCGAGCGGAATTGTTGCAGTCTGAAAATGCAGATGGAAAACAGAAAATAATTTTTGCCAAATTGCAGACACTTTTGAGATATAAAAGATTTAAATTATACGAAAAACACACTGAAGAATGCTTTCTGGAATGAAATCAGCGGCATTAGAGAGAATGAACCTGTTAAAGAGGAGAAGCCCAAAGTATGATTGACGGGCAGAATTGCCGAAGTTCCGCAATAAAAATTGCCCTGTGTAATAATACCATTATTCAATCCAAGTGGAACCTTTGAGATGTTAAAAGTGATCTTTAAAACGTTAAAAGTGATCTTTAGAAGAACTTTAAAACGATATTCCTATGAGGAAATTACGAAGCAAATGCAAGGGAAAAAAGTTTCCCCATTTGCTGCTTGGAGTGACGTCACTTTGTTGTGCTGCGTGGAATGACGTTACAAACGTTCTAAAGCGAGCGGTTTGTTGTCCCAAATTACGGTCGTGCAATATGGCCTTAAGACGCTTACTTACGAAAATTGTAATTAGTTCAGTTGGCGATAGAATCTTAACCAGGAAGAACGCGTTTTCCCTCGGGGCATAAAACAGAATTATGTATTTTAAAGTTATTATTCTGGAAATGTAAAAAATTGTGAACTTCTAAATTAATATACTTGCGCCTTCAGCGCAAATAAAAAGTAATCTTAAAAATTACGAATTTATGCGCTTTGAGATGTCGTTTGTTCTTTTTCGGTTCAAGAATGCATTCGGTCACTTCCGTTTATTATCAATGTAATTTATAAAAATGTCTGGAGTTGACTGTGCCATCTAATATTGGATCATCTTCGTCACTGCATAATAAAGACAAATGGATCTTATTCTCCGGCCTCTTCATTTTCGTCCTGCTGATCCTTTTTCTTTATAACTCGTCATCCCGACATTTGTTTGCCATTCCGTACTCGGTAATGCGGACCTCCAAAACCCTGTGTAGTTTCGCTTCTCATACCGACCCGACTGCCTGCAGCGCTTCAACCTCTTCGGCCATCTTCACACACTCGTTTCTCCCGAAGCAGTCGCCTTCGGTCATTCTCGGTGTTCTACCAGCTATTTGCCCAGTGCTTCTTGAAATCTCCACTACCACAATCGTTGTCACGTTGCGTGCCAAAGTGGACGCGTAACAGTGTTTACCCAAATAAATTATATATAAACAACGTCTCTCCCAAATAATGTGGAAGATAGGCAGTATCTACCCACATAATTTACAAGTTAGACATCACCTGCCCAAAAATTTACAAAGTAGACAGAGTCTATCCAAATAAATTGTATATAGACAGCGTCTAACCAAACAATTTTCAAGGTAGACGGTGTTTAATCAGATGATTTGCAAGGTAGACGGTGTCTACCCAAATAATTTGCAAAGTACACATCGTCGGCCCAAATGTCAATCCAGTGTCCACCCAAATAATTTACAAGTTTGACAGCGTATATCCAACTAATTTACACGATAGACGTACATACCTAAATAATTTACAGTGTCTACTCAAATAAATTATATATAAACAGCGCCTCCAAATACTAATTTAGAAGGTAGGCAGTGTTGAGCCACATAATTTACGAGGTAGACTTCAAGTTTGGTGTATGGGTGAAAGGAAGAAAGTGCGAAATTTCAGATTTCCAATATTTTTTACTTCAGAGGGTGCAGCACATCCAAATATTCGATTTTCCGAATAAATGAAAAACACCTTCTTTAAAATGTGATAGAGGTTTGATATTTGAAATATGGACCAATCATCTGATAAAAAAAAACCAAGATCAGAGTTTTTCAAAAATGTTGATTTAAGGAGATGGGATACTCCACACAAAATGGTTAAAAGAGGAAATGATAAAAAAAAAAGCATGTTTCGCAAAAAAAAAAAAAAAAAAAAAAAGTCAAGAACTAGATAGAATTTTTTTTAATTCGGGCGAAAACTCTGAAATGGATTTGAAATTTTATATTTTTTAACATGACAGAATAAGACAATATTCGGCATAATCATGCATAAAAGTATTTATTTATGGATCAACGATCACAAGACTTAAGAGTTCCAATGATTATTGCGAAAAAAAGTCACGATGCAATTTTTTTGTTTGTGACGTCATTAGCATCCTTGGAGGCAAGTTATCCCCCCCGGGGGGGGGGGTCTTTTAAAGTGAAAGGTAACAGGCTATAGTTGTAATCAAAGTCGAGTTGGTCCACACTCCAATTAATTTTTTTTTATGGTATTTGCTTCAGTGAATATTTATTTTTTGCCTAACCTCGGAACCTATACCAGAAATTTAGGTCGAAAATCCAAATCCACGAAAGAGTGCACTTTGTGTTGTTCAGCCGTCTTCAAGATAGTTATTTTCAAAATTGTACTTCATTTCTGTCTCTCCCCCACCAGATGGAGTCCATTGTGGAGAAGATGCAGCACGACTGCCACGGAGTTCCGGTCAGGACGGTCAAGAGCTTCATGTCCAAGGTTCCCAGTGTTTTCACAGGTAGGCTAGCAGTCATTTTGTCTCACTCCATGCTTCTGGTACAAGCAAAACCGTAACCAAAAGTGTGTGTGTGTGTGTTTGTGTTGAGGTTCTAGATGTTATTACCACACACATTTCAAAACTAATCTACTCGATTCAAAATAAATAATTCACCAAAAAACTTATGAGAGACAAACTTAAGAACGATAGAGATAATGATGAGAGAGAGCCTGAAGAGAGATAGATTTAAAAACTTGCGATTGATTGAAATCTGAGTCATCAGAAAAGTCACCAAAATATGCAGTAGATATTTTCCATAGTAAAGGATTCGCTTTTGAATATCTATTTAGAATATGTTTTATTGAGCAATAATGATACCCATTGCGAAACTTACGCAATGAATAGGAAAGTATGCATTAATTTATTCACGCAGATTTAAAGGTATTTAAATTAGAAGATTATATATATCTCCTTGTTCGACTTAGAACACCTGGGAAACATAGCAAACTCAATTTGATCACAAGCAGTGTTTCTTTCAGGCATACATTTGTTGGGGGGGGGGGGGGGAGCTAGGCACCCGGAGACATTTCATGATTATTTTCAGAATGAGATTTTGCGGCTGTATGCAGTCCAGATTGCAATATATATATATATATATATATACATACACACATATATATATGTGGATATATATATATACATATACATATATATATGTGTATATATATATATACATATATATATGTGTATATATATATATATATATATATACTACAAAAGAAATAGAAAATTGAAAGATGACAGCTTAGCGCCTTTGGGTATATTTTCAGTAGATATGTATATATATATATATATACAATCACACATATATGTGTATGTATATATATATATATATATATACAGGGTGTCCCAAAAATGACTGACACATTTGAAAAATGCATTTAAGAAAAACAGAAGGCGATAGAAATGTAACGTTTGCTGCATTGTACTTGGGAGACCAGGGAATTTTATTCAACCAATTTTCAAAATTTGTTACAAAGGTTACCAACAGATGGCGTTGCTGAATGGGAAAAATTAATAAACGGTATGGCCATGTTTCAAAAACTACAAAACGATGTTTTCAAAATAACCACCATTTGCAGCAACAACATAGCGCAGTCTGAGAACAAAATTCGCAGACACCTGTGCAAACATTTCAGCCGGAATGGTTCGGTCAAGAAATATCCGGTCTTTCAACTAATAAACCATTTTCGACGAATACACCAACAGCAACTTGAAATCTTTGAGAAGCATACGCTAGTAGGATGCTGAACAAAGTACAGAAAGGCGATCTTGACAGTATGCGCTTTCCTGCAGCTCTCACACAACCGCAGCGCCATCTGTTGGTGACTTTTGTAACGAATTTTGAAAATTGGTTTCCCAAGTACAATG
The DNA here is from genome assembly GCA_951213105.1 of Amaurobius ferox. Classification (NCBI taxonomy): domain Eukaryota; kingdom Metazoa; phylum Arthropoda; class Arachnida; order Araneae; family Amaurobiidae; genus Amaurobius; species Amaurobius ferox. The sequence goes on from OX578150.1 coordinate 134,728,905, forward strand.
CAGCTGGTTTCCCAAGTACAATGCAGCTGGTTTCCCAAGTACAATGCAGCAAACGTTACATTTCTATCACCTTCTGTTTTTTTTTAATGCATTTTTCAAATGTATCAGTCATTTTTGGGACACCACCCTGTGTATATATATATATATATATGTGTGTAAATATAGTAGTTGAAAATTGTAAATATATAATTATATACTTATATAGAATAAATAAAAAACTTGCTCCCCCCCCTATTTCATTCACCCCCCCCTCCTCGACCAAAAAGTTCTGAAAGAAACACTAATCATAAGCTCTTAGGATAAAAATCTGAAAGCTGTTAGCTGTGATCTTTTGGTGTTTATTCTTCTATATGACTCATTATAAACGGTATTTAGACAGCCAGATTCAAACAACAAAATAGGAACCCTCAAAACTGTTTGTGACCGTACTCCTCGAAAACGTATAACATCTACTTGAATGATTAAGAACATAGAGATAGGAAGGAGGGTATAAACTCCTATGGGAGAAATGATTGAAAATGCCATAATGCCTTGAGAATGATATCTAGATGTCGCTCGTGTTAGTTTTGTTTCTTGATAGTTTTGTTTCCAAGAATTTGTTTCTTGGAATTCATGTTTACATCAGAATGTGTACAGAAACATAATATTGAACCAACTTATACGAAGCAAAAGAATAAACAGTAACGTTAATAATCGTTATAACAGCGATATTGGCTTCCTCCATGGTTAAATTGCACAAGGATTTCCGAAGAGTTTCCTGAGCAACGTCATATGTAGATTTTATGGTTTAACCGTAACTGAAAGCTACCGTATATATTTAGATACAGAACCGGTAAAGGGTTGATCATGACTAAGTGTCCGAGCCTTCCTTGCACAGGCATATGCCGTGTATACTTTCCTATATGATGAATATAAACGTGTGGATAGATTGGTGCGTATTCGTCTTGCTTATTGAGGTATTGAAGTCATAGTACAGTATCTGATTACATGTTTATAAACTATACTTTTTAATTCTTATTGACTTTTAAATTGTAGAATTAAGACACTTTAATGCAGGTTTTGAATTTCGTGTCTTGTGGGATATTCCACGATTTCATGATCTGGTACACCCTTTTTACATCTTTTTACATTTTTGATACTTCGGTATTCATATCTTATGCAATATATCGGCTTCCGGGAGTGTTGTCTAGACAAAATGCTTGCTTAACCGGGGAGTGGGGGTCACAACCCCCGTCCAATCTTTGGTATATTGCTTCCATTTACTTGTCTACTTTTCTGGTGTGATATTTGAATCCTCGTTGTAGTGCAGCTTCGCGTCTTATTCGTGTGATTTCTGGTATTTTATAACTTTCACACTAAAATTACATATTTATTTATAAATATATATATATATATATATATATATATATATATATATATAATTCATGTGAAACATTATAATTCATTTTTCAACGATAAAAATGAAGCAAATTCATTCAAAAGGGATTTTACTGAATTGGGATATTTTCTGCATATCACTTGAAGACTTGCACATGCGCATCGTTACTTATATAAGAGGAAATTTTATGATTCTTCATTAGTCCGTTTCCTGACTTCCATTCTCGGCGGTCTGTTTCTCCTTGTTCGGGTGCTTCTAACTAGGCACGTATGGGGGATCAACCTTTACAATGCATTGGTTCCGTGAGCGTTGCCCGGTCTAAAAAAGCAGCTTTAAACGGGAATGAGGAGTCGCAAGCCTCCTCTGCCATTATATGCATTGCATTTGGTTTCCCCTCCATTGAACTTGATCCTTTTTATCGATTTCATATATATATATATATATATATATATATATATATATATATATAAATCACATACATTTCTTTTACAAAATACAAAACGCAGAAGATTTTCAAGGACCAACTTATCTGAAAATTATTATTTTGTAGGAACTTCAAACATTATTTTGCTCATAACCTCAATGTTTACTCTCGAGAACAAACAGATTTTTCCCTATCTTTGCAACACTAGTTTTGTTGCTTCAGTTTTAGAAATATTCCTATTTTTGCAGCACTGTCGACGAAACACTTGTGATTTTACTTCTACCGCATCGAAATTATTATTTCCCAGTGCACTTTCCTGCAAGCGATCCCACTGCGTACAGAAAACACTTTTACAGGCAATCCCTCAGAGTGCGGAGAGAGTCGCCGTTTGTAAAATCTAGTAGAAATGATTCTAAACTACTACTTTTCTATCAGCACGATCGCTAGTTTTAGAAATTAAATGAGGAAATATTTCGGGAATGTCCACTTCGCCCATAAGAAACAGAACAACTTTCCTGCAAGCGATCCCACTGCGTACAGAAAACACTTTTACAGGCAATCCCTCAGAGTGCGGAGAGAGTCGCCGTTTGTAAAATCTAGTAGAAATGATTCTAAACTACTACTTTTCTATCAGCACGATCGCTAGTTTTAGAAATTAAATGAGGAAATATTTCGGGAATGTCCACTTCGCCCATAAGAAACAGAACAACTTTCCTGCAAGCGATCCCACTGCGTACAGAAAACACTTTTACAGGCAATCCCTCAGAGTGCGGAGAGAGTCGCCGTTTGTAAAATCTAGTAGAAATGATTCTAAACTACTACTTTTCTATCAGCACGATCGCTAGTTTTAGAAATTAAATGAGGAAATATTTCGGGAATGTCCACTTCGCCCATAAGAAACAGAACAACTTTCCTGCAAGCGATCCCACTGCGTACAGAAAACACTTTTACAGGCAATCCCTCAGAGTGCGGAGAGAGTCGCCGTTTGTAAAATCTAGTAGAAATGATTCTAAACTACTACTTTTCTATCAGCACGATCGCTAGTTTTAGAAATTAAATGAGGAAATATTTCGGGAATGTCCACTTCGCCCATAAGAAACAGAACAACTTGAAGACAATGAAAAATATTCACATACTTTTCTAAAAATACCCCACAAAACAATTTAAAAATTTAGATTCTAAGATATTTTTTTATGATTCATTATTTTTATGAATTTGAAAATATTTAACTGAATTTAAATATTTTAAGTACAAATTGACTTCTAAGTATTTTAGATAAATTAAATATTTAAAAACATTCAAAACTAATTTAAAAATTTCGATTTTAAATAATTTCAAATAATTTTTTCTGTTTCATATTTTTATGAATTTGAAAATATTTAAATGAATTTAAATATTTTAAGTACAAATCGACTTTTAAGTATTTAGATTAATTAAATATTTAAAAACATTGAAAACTAATTTAAAAGTTTTTAAAACGTTCCAAATTCGAACAAGACAGTTTTAAAATTTAAAAAGATTGTTTAAATTTTAGAAGTAAACAAAATAGTTTTAAATATAAATATTTAGATATTTAAATCAAAAAACATTTTTAAGTTTAAATGTTTATAAAATAAAATGATTTTTAATTTTCTTTAAAACTTCTAAAAACTACCTTAAAACTTCTTTTAAACGTTTATTTAAAATTCTTCAAAAAATTTTGGAATGTAAATATACAAACATTTTTAAATATAAATATTTATGAAATTAAATTTATCTAATTTTTTAATTCTAAAGATAGACAAATTAATTTCAAAATTGACATGTTTAAATATTAAATTTTATTTAAATTTATTTTTAAAATTTTTAATGTAGAAAAATTTAAATAACTGTATTATTGGACATTTTTATATAATTGCATTTATTTGAAAATATTTGCATTAATTAAATAAAAACTAATTTTAAATTCATAACGATAATTTTAAAATTACTTAAATGCAAAATTAATTATTTGTAATTAATTACTACAAAAATTCTAAATTCAACCTCTAATACTAAAATTAAATATTTACAATAAAATAATAAAAAAATTCTAAAAATTCAAATTCTTATCCTGAGAGTGATCAAAAATTCTATCCAGTTCTTAGTTCTTGACGTAATTCATCTACATATAAAATTGGATAGCTGCACGAGCATTATTTTTTAAGTTGTCGTACGCCCGTACATACGGATATATTTCCAAAAGTGCTTGCAATCTGTTTAGTAAGTCTTAAAACGTGCTTATCCGTAACAATAAAGAACATTCCGATTTAACAGTATGAGAAAGTGAAAATTAAACAGTGAAATTTTGCACAATTCTTCGAAACAGCTGTATATTGTATTGTATCTTAATTTATGCGCAATTATGCTGTTTAAGTTTTTCTTTAAAATATAAGATGTCCATTTTTATTAGTCGTAAGTATACAATTCTCGATATCCAAGGAACACAGAGCGAATGCACTAAAAAGTAACCACATCACTTCTAAACTAATCATCACCACAAACATTTCTAAACTAATTATTTGAAACTATAAACTTACTTGAAAGAAATACTGAATTCCCAAAAACAGCAAGATTGGAATTCCCAGAAACATCAAGATTGCACGGATATGAAACTTCTTCAAGTGCTTCTTCAACTTCAAATTCCTTCGATGTCTCTCAAATAGAAGAAGTTGAATTTCTGGCTGAACGAAAAAATTCACAGTTATCTCAATCCACGCAGCATGGAAAGGAAGAATTAATAAGCAAAATAAAATAAATTTTTGAAATTAAATACCATGGAGTTAAAAGTAAGGAGTTAAAACTTCATATTAAGAAAACTTAAATATCGTTTGAGACAATCATTCAGGTGGCGCTGTGATAAGATAAATAGCTCTGCATTGTATGCATTTCTATGACGAAAGGTCTAAAATATTTATATTAACTCTCAATTTTGTAAAGATAAATTATTAGCGTAATACAAATTAGAACTGAAACAATAAAGAATATTCCTACGTAATCAAAATTATTTTACCTTACAATTTATTTTTATCTCCCTATATTTTGTATTCTATACTGCAACTATGAAAAGAAAACTGGTTAATGAGGGAACCCTTGATTTAAAAATAATCAAAAATACATATACTAAAAACTACGCTTTTCTGTTCTGACCCACAAGCAACTTATCTACCAAATTTTGTGAAATTCGGTCCATTAGATTTTCAGCTAGAATGGATACAAGCTTTTGCGGGCCATTTCGCAAAAGAAGGCGGATTCTTTTATCCCGAATCGTACCCAAAGCAAATCAGCACCAGATTCGCCCACAAGTGACTTACCTACCAAATTTTATGATATTCGGTCGATTAGTTTTTTAGTTAGAGTGGATAAAAAATCTGCACAGACACACAGACGTCACGCTAAAAATAGTTTTTTCGTATTCTAGAGGTCTCGAAACGTCTAGATCCGTCGAAAATTTCAGTTGCGATTTTCGACATGATTCCAATACTTGACAGTTTAAAAGTAAAGTACAATAGAAGAAGGGACAGAGATTTAATTCCAGCTGATAGTAATGCAGACCGGGGGGGGGGGGGGAGTTATTCGAAAAAAAGAGCCACATTAAATACCTTTTTAAGCATTTTTACTTTCCCTGCAATACATGGTAATGTATAGAGAAAGTATTGGAATCGTGTCGAAAATCGCAATTTGAGTTTTCGACGGATCTACACGTTTCGAGCCCTCTAGAATACGAAAAAAACATTTTAGCGTGACGTCTGTGTGTGTGTCTGTGTGTCTCTGTCTGTCTGTGCAGATTTTGTATCCACTCTAACTAAAAAACTAATGGACCGAATTTTACAAAATTTGGTAGGTAAATCACTTGTGGGCGAGTCTGGTGCTGATTAGTTTTGGGTACGATTCGGGATAAAAAAATTCCGCCTATTTTTGTGAAATGGCCGCAAAAGCTTGTATCCACTCTAACTCAAAAACTAATGGGCCGAATTTCACAAAATTCGGCAGATAAGTCACTTGTGGGTCACTCTGGTGCTGATTAGATTTTGGTACGATTCGGAAAAAAAATTATCTGTCTTTTTTTGCAAAATGGCCCGCAAAAATCGTCAAAATCTAAACTAAAGAACTACGTATGCTCAAATATATCCATTAAATGCTTGTTTAATACGTAATTTTTAGCGAAAAAAATAATAAGACCAACCCCATTACACTAGGCCTAGCCGTTCTCGAAATATTTTAGTTTTTCGTATTTTCTCTAGGCCACCTTTGAAAATAAGCCCGGTTACCGAATGAGAACGAAAATTGAATTGAAAGTGAAATAAATTTAATTAAAATAAAGAGAACGTTAATATAAGTCTGCAGGAAAAGTCATGTGCTGCCCACATCAGATTTTTACTTTTCCTACAATACATAGTAATGTATAAGGAAAGTATTGGAATCGTGTCGAAAATCGCAACTCAAGTTTTCGACGGATCTACACGTTTCGAGACCCCAAGAATACAAAAGAACTATTTTTAGCGTGACGTCTGTGTGTGTGTGTCTGTCTGTCTGTCTGCGTGTGTGTCTATCTGTGCAATGCATGTATCCACTCTAACTCAAAAACTAATGGAATAAATTTCATAAAATTTGGTAGGTAGGTCACTTGGATGTGACCCTAGTGCTGATTTGTTTTTGGTACGATTCGTAAGAACAGAACCAGTTTTTTTTTTGTGAAATAGCCCGTAAAAATTTCATTTATCCGCTCTAGATAAAATACTAATTGACCAAATTTCACAAAATTTGGTAGATAAGTTACTTGTTGTATACTCTGGTGCTGATTAGAATTTGGTGCGTCTCGGAAAAGAAGAATCCACTCTCTTTTAGGAAATGGCCACCAAACATTTCATGTATCCACCCCAGCTAAAATACTAATTGACCAAATTTCACAATATTTGGCAGATAAGTTACTTGTGGGACACTCTGGTGCTAATTCGATTTTGATACGATTCGGAAAATAACAACCTGCGTTTTTTTTTCGAAATGGCCCGCAAAAATCACCAAAATCTAAACAAAAAAGTCTACGTATGTTGATATGTATCAATTAAATTGTTGTTTTATATGCAATTTTTGACGAGGAAAAGAATATAACACACTTCATTATACTTTAGGACTAACCGTTCTTAAGATATTTGAGATTTCTTGCATTTTTTTACGCTGCTATCGAAAAAATATCCAATTACCAAATAAAAACAAAAATTGAATTAAAAATTCAAATTTAGTGTTATTTGGTGAAATTAATCTCAATCTTATGAATTATTAAAGAACTAAAGAAATATGAATTTAAGTCTGCAGGGAAAGTCATGTGTTGCCCACATCCGATATTTTACTTTCCCTGCAATATATGGTAATGTATAGGGAAAGTATTGGAATCATGCCGAAAATCGCAACTCGAGTTTTCGACGGATCTACACGTTTCGAGACCTCTAGAATACGGAAAACTATTTTTAGCGTGACGTCTGTGTGTGTGTGTGTGTCTGTCTGTGCAGATTTTGTATTCACTCTAACTATAAAGAACTAATGGGCCGAATTTCATAAAATTTGGTAGGTAAGTCACTTGTGAGCTAATCTGGTGCTGATTAGTTTTGCTTACGATTCGGGATAAATGAACCCGCCTTTCTTGCGAAATGGACAACAAAAACTTGTATCCACTCTAGCTGAAAAACTGATGGACCGAATTTCATAAAATTCGGTAGATAATTCACTTGTGGGTCCCCCTGGTGCTGATTAGATTTTGGTACGATTCGGAAAAAATAACCTGTCTTTATTCGCAAAATGGCCCCTCAAAAATTGCCAAAATCTAAAACAAAAAATCTACGTATGCTCAAATATATCCATTGCTTGTTAATACGCTTGTTAATATCCATTGCTTGTTAATAATGCTTGTTTAATACGTAATTTTTAACGAAGAAAAAGACCATCCCCATTACACTTGGACTAGCCGTTCTCGAGATACTTTAGCTTTTTTCGTATTTTCTCTACGCCACCTTCGAAAATAAGTCCAGTTATCAAATGAGAACGAAAATTGAATTAAAAGTTAATTAAATTTAATTAAAAGAAAGAGAACGTGGATATAAGTTTGCAGGGAAAGTCATGTGCTACCCACGTCAGATTGTTAGTCTTGGAGAACCACAAAAAATTATATTTTAAAATTGTATTTATAAATTATAATAAAATATTATAAAAAACCTTTTTAAGTTACACTGCTTGAGTAAATTGCACTATAAAATAAAAAAATAATTTTTAAAAGAATTGGAACTGTGCATTAACAGAATTTTAAGGCACAATAGACGTGATAACATAGAAAAGACATATACTCATTTGAGAATGCCCTTTTAAGGCCTTTCCTAGGACTTCTGTATATGTGTGTTCTCGTATCATGTAACTACACCGTTTTTCTTCTAGAGTTCTTCGCATCTGTTCCTTTTCGAATGAATATTTTCCCTTTCTTCCTCATTGTAAAGGCGAGTAAAAACTGCGAAGAAGAAAATTATTTTGATTTCCCCCCCCCCCCCCCCCCTTTGCGAAATGGGTTCTTGATTTTATATTTTGCTTCCTCCGTTTCCATGTGTGCAACTCTTCTCTGCCGATCGATCGAATCCGAAGCAGGTGGAGCAGTGGGGTAGGGGTGAGGGGGGGGGGGGAGACCCCCATTAAAAGACTGAACAGAGGAAACGATGGGATCGAAACATTTCAGATGCGTTCCGATTGGTGGGATTCTCTGCCGTTCAGAAAACCAAACGAATCGATAAGTAAAATACACATTGTGGGAAGGGTAAGGAAAGCTAGAACAACGTAAATAACTCAATGTTGCAGCATACAGCGGTTTCGAGGATACACTGGATCCCCTTCGTGAGTACAACAGAACCAACAAACCCGAAGTCCTAAAGAGGAATAGGCGCAAATAGAAGAAACAGAGAGGGTTGTATACCCAAGATATGGATTAAGAGCGAGCCAATCAGAAAGACACATGAAGAACAGTCCAGCCAATCCGGAACGAGAAGTATCACACAAAATCGACGTGTGGCCAAACACACCAGGAATATCCCGAAAAGACAAATCAAGTCTGAACAAAAATAAATGAGACCCAACGAGACGAGAAATAGGTTAAAACGACCCATAAGAGCCCCAAAGGAATATAGAAAGGAGAAAGTGGAAAACATTTTGCATGGGATCTATCGACGAAATGAATGTTTCTTTTTTCTTCTTCTTTAATAGTGACTTTCGTGGATTTTTACTTTCCCTGCAATACATGGTAATGTATAGGGAAAGTATTGGAATCATGCCGAAAATCGCAACTCGAGTTTTCGACGGATCTACACGATTCGAGACCTCTAGAATACGAAAAAACTATTTTTAGTGTGTGTGTGTGTGTGTGTGTGTGTGTGTGCGTGTGTGTGTGTGCGAGCGTGCCTGTGTGTGTGCGATGTTTGTGTGTGTGTGTATCTGTCTGTCTGTCTGTGCAATGTATGTATCCACTCTAACTAAAAAACTAATGGATCGAATTTCATAAAATTTGGTAGGTAAGTCATTTGGGTGAGATCCTGGTTCTGATTAGTTTTTGGTAGAATTCGCAAAAATAGAACCCGCCTTATTTTGCGAAATGGCCTGTAAAAATTTCATGTATCCACCCTAGCTAAAATACTAATTGACCCAATTTCACAAAATTTGGAAGATACGTTACTTGTGGGATACTCTGGTGATGATTAGATTTTGGTACTATTCGGAAAAGAACAACTTGCCTTTTTTACGAAATGGCCCTATAAAATCGCCAAAATTTAAAAAATAAGACAAAGTAGTATATGCTCAAATGTATCAATTAAATTCTTGTTTTATACGCAATTTTTGACGAGGAAAAGAATATAACACACTCCATTATACTTTAGGACTAACCATTCTCAAGATATTTGAGATTTCTTGCATTTTTGTTTCGGTTCGGCGATTTCGGAAAAATGTTCAATTACCAAAAAAAACAAAAAATGAATTAGAAATGCAAATTTATTGTTATTTTGTGCAATTAAACTCAATTTAATGAATTATTAAAGAAATGAAGAGAACATGAATTTGAGTCTGCAGGGAAAGTCATCTGCTGCCCACATCAAATTTTTACTTTTCCTGCAATACATGGTAATGTATAGAGAAAGTATTGGAATCCTATCGAAAATCGCAACTCGAGATTTCGACGAATATATATACCTTTTGGGACAGAGGGTTGTTGTTGTTGTTGTTGAGACCCAGACCGTCCGACCTACCAGAAAAGTGTGAGGTAACTGTTTGGACGACCGGGAAGTGCCACCCAATTTAGACCGGAACCCAGTGGGGGAGGCATCCACAGGGACCGTACCCTCCTTCCCCTACCACCAACCTCTCGGAAGGACTTACGGACCCACATGTTTAACGTGATCGTACTCCACGTGAACACGGCGGCAGTTTTTTGGCAGTGGCTGGAATCGAACCCGGGCCTACCGAGTGCAACTCCAGCGCGCTAACCAATGGGCTACCGCGCCCCTTGGGACAGAGGGTGTGAAATTTCATAAAAAATTTAAAATTATGCTTTCCACCACTTTTTAGAATTAACCACTTTTCCTTTTTTACTGAAACCAATTTTACTTTACCTATCTTTTTTTAATAAAACAAATTTAGAATACGAAAAAACTATTTTTAGCGTGACGTCTGTGTGTCTGTCTGTCTGTGCAATGTATATATCCACTCTAACTCGAAAACGAATGGATAGTATTTCATAAAATTGGGTAGGTAAGTCACTTGTGGGTGACTTTGGTGCTGATTAGTTTTGGGTACGATTCGTGATAAAAGAACACGCCTTTCTTCGTGAAATGGCCTGCAAAAATGGCCTGTATCCAGTCTAGCTGAAAAACTAATACATCAAATTTTATAAAATTTGGTAAATACGTCATTTGTGGACTACCCTGGTGCTAATTAGATTTTGGTACGATTCGAAAAAACATAACCTGCCTGTTTTTGCGAAGTAGTTCAAACCTATCCATTAAATGTCTGTTTTATACGTCATTTTTAACTATAAAAATTATAAGACCAACCCTATTACACTAGGACTAGCCGTTCTCGAGATATTTTAGTTTTTTCGCATTTTCCCTACGCCACCTATGAAAATACGCACAGTTACCGAATGAGAACGAAAATTGAATCAAAAATGCAAATTCAGCGTCATTTTAAATTATGATGAGTGTTATTTTGTGCCATTAAACTCAATTTAATGAATAATTGAAGAAATAAAGAGAACGTGAATATGAGTCTGCAGTGAAAGTCATGTGCTGCCTACTTCAGATTTTTACTTTCCTTATATACATAATGTATAAGGAAAATATTGTGACGGAATCGAAAATTTGAATTCGAGTTTTCGACGGGAGAGCACGTTTCAAGCATCCCTGATCATGAATCGAACATTTTTGAAGTGATGTCTGTGTGTGTGTGTGTGCGCGTGCCAGTGAGTCTGTGGAGACGATATCTCAAGAACGAATAGAGCGATTCGAATGAAATTGGGTACAAAAATCACAATCGATGAATACTGGAAGCCTATTGTTTTAAAATACAATCGAATGTTCAGAACCCCCTAAATTTTCGGGTGAAATTTTGAAAATATCATCAAAAAATCAAAACCTTTCATAAAGTTACTCAAATAGGCATTTCTTATGTAATTTTTTCATAGAAAATGATTGACATAAACTTTAGAACGCTAGCATGAACCTTTCTCGAGATATTGCACTTTTTTCAAATAAATTTATCAAACAATTCCATAAATTAAAAAAATATTAACTCTTAACATGTTCACTTTTCATATGTAATATCATGCGATAGATTGGGTGACATCATTCTCGTGGATCTAGCTCGTTCCATTCACAAGAAAAGATACTTTGAGTAATACTTTTGTATTTGAACGCCAATAGTCATTTATCAGCTGTAAGAATAACTTATTTCTCCGTCCATAAAGCTTGGAGAGATTTTGCGACGAATTTAGCGGAATGTCGCCAACTTGGCGATATTTTTAAATGTTGCCAAATTAACGAAAATTCATGTACAATCGCTGCGTGTTGTCTTATTTTCAGCGTTTTTAAAGAAACATTTTCAGCTGAAATCAATTTATTATAGCATTATCTTTCTGTAGTTTGATTAGAAGTATAGCCCGCAACGATTTCGGTTTTTTAAGCGTAACTCGGTTACCCAAGTGTATGAGTAAAATTTTTGGACTTCTTGAATCAAGGAATGTTCGATGAAAGTCTACCAAGTCGAATTACAGTTTTTTTTTTTAAATAACGGAAAAAGAATAAGCTAACTGGACTTCTATCATACTTCTACCAGAAAAAAATTTAAAATCCTTGGTTTAAGTAATTTGTATTCGTCAATCATTTTATCGCCTGCACGATGAGCTTCGACAACATTATTCACGTTAAGCTTTTTCTTGCATATAACGTAAAATGTTGCTAAACTAAATACTGACGATTTCGGGAATAAATAAATCTAAAGTGGAATGTACCATTTTTTTCTCATACTATATAATATAGAGAAATTATTGTTTTCACGGAAATTTTCGAATTTGAGATTTGGATGCCAATATATGTTTCAGGACCTCCTCATCACGTTTCGACTATTTTTGGAGTCATGCCCGTCTGCCTGTAAGTCTGGGGTCGATTTCTTGTGTACACGATAACGGTCATACACATTAATGATTTTCTCGAATCTTTATATCCGGCCTTGTTATTAGAACATCTAGAACTAGATAGAATTCGACCTAACTAGATTAAATTCGAGCGAAAACTTCGAAATGGATTCGAAATTTTATATTTTTTTGACATGATAGCATGGAAAAAAATTGGACATAAACATGCATAAAAGGGTTTACTTATGCCTCAGTGATCACGATATTTAATAGTTTCAATTATTGTTGCAAAAAATAGCCGCGTTACCATTTTATTTGCTCATGACGTCATTATTCCCCTCGGGGAGAACGTCCCCCCCCCCCCCCCGGGGGTACATTGTCAAGTATGGTATCAATCGAAATATTTTTTCAAACCCTTTAAAGAAAAGGACAACACGCTATAATTGCCCATATATATACGCTATAATTGCCATAATTATTTGAACCCATAATACTGATCTTGTAACATTTGTAAACAAAAAAGCTACTATAAATTGATTCCGGTATGAGGAGGTCGAAATGAGTTACACTCCAGTTTATTTTCTTATGTTATCAATGTATACAGTAGTATGTAGAAATCACGACTTCTTGGCCTGTATTGCCTAAAATTATGTATTGATCAGATGTTAAGAATACTAGCTGGACTCGAGCAGAACATCGGAGCTCCTTTAATGCTCAGTCTGTTGGCAACTTACTACCCAAGTATTGTGTTGAGTTTCCTAATAATCATTATCAGAATGAAGATATACAGGGTGATTAAGAATAGATGGGCCAATTTTTATGAATTTGTAGTACACACCAAACCAAGTCCAACCTTCCGAACTGCTGCTCATGTCCAAGGACGAGTCAGACGGTCTGGGCTTTCGACGTTAGACACCAAACCAAGCATTTTTCGCCATAGTTTACCGGGTTGGAAATGAAACGTAAAGGCATTAGAGGGCACTTACTCGTTGGAAAGTGGAAGCTCCGCAAATTTAAAAGCGTCATTCTGGTTGTTATTTTCTGGTTGAAGAAGAAAACCACGTATGCGAATTTCATCTGGGGAAGAATAACCCTTATGCAAATTTTCATAACACCGAATGTATGGCCTTATCAGTTTGCAGCAGTTGTTCCGATGGATTGGGCGAGTTGGTCCTACAGCTTGGCCCCACGATCGCCCGATCTGTCGTGTCTTGAGTTCTTTTTGTAGGATATATCAAGAGCCTCGTCTATGACACTTCCCTTGAATCTGAAGAGGAACTAGTCGCCAGAATTTTGGCCGCTGCTGCCAAAGTACGCGACATGCCTGGTCTATTCGAGAGAGTTAGTACATTCAGGTTGCCGGTCGCTCTTTTAAGCCATTACTGTAATTATAGTTTATTTCATGTCATTTTATAACTTCATTCTTGTGTTTTGGTCTCACCTCATCGGTTTCACCATGAAGCGCCCACTGGTGCCTTTATGTGTCATTTCCAACCCGGTAAACTCTGACGAAAAATACTTGGTTTGGTGTATACTACCACCTCGTAAAGTTTGGCTCATCTTTTTTTTAATCACCCTTTTAATATCTTTTGCACTGTTAATATCCTTAGACACGTGCGGATTCATTATTATACCATCTCTAATGAAACATAAACCCTATACTTTATAAATTAAATTAACTTTAGATCAAATAATATATATTTTGTAGTGTGAAAAACGTTATACAGTCATTATGACAAAATGTTGCTCATAAAATGCTTATACTTAAATGACTGACTATTTTGTAGTCAATTTTTCATCGTTGAGCAAAAATCCGAACAAAATAATTAATAAGTGAGATATAACTTTCGAAGTTTCTACACCATGGAGATGGTTTTTCCCATGAAGGTAAAAGTAAGGAATTAAAACTTCATATTAAAAAATCACCAATATCGTTTGAGACAATCCTTCAGGTGGCGCTGGGATGAGATAAGTAGTCCTGCATTGTATGCTTTTCTATGGCGAAAGGCCTAAAATATTTATTTAAACTGACTATTTTGTAAAAATAAATTATGAGCTAAATGCAAAGTTGAACTGAAACAATAAAGAATATTTCTGTATATTTTATTTTTCAATTTATTTTATTATTAAATAAGTTATTTTATTTAAGATTTTAATAATAAAAAAAGTTATTTTATTTTAGAAATAATATATTTTATTTTATTCGAAGTTATTTTATTTTTCAATTTATTTTTATCTCTATATATTCTATATTCGACCCTATAACTACAAAAAAATACTGGTTAATTATACTCACAATAAGGGACCCTTTAATTTAAAAATAATCAAAAATACATATACTAAATACTATGCCTTTCTGCTGTGTCAACTAACAATACCAGCTACTTTACTAACACAAGCGACACCTAGATATCATTCTCAAAGCATTATGGTATTTTCAAACATTTCATCTATCTCCTTCTTTCTAACTCCGTATTTTTCCCCTTTACTTTTATGCTTTAAACAATGTAATTAATTTAAAACTTGTTGCCATTCGACAAACGAAAAGTAGGTCCATTTTTCGCGCAATACGCCTACTACTAACTCTCATTACCGTATTTAATTTCATGTATAGAAAACACCTAAAATAATATAACTGTACTATCTCATGCAGAATAATTCTACCCATTCTGGAAATAGAAACTTCTATTTCATTCATCCTTTTATCACTGCTTTTCTCTTTTCCTCCCCCAGGTTCTGACTTGATAGCCTGGATGATGCGGCAACTCAACATAGAAGATCAAGGTGGGTGTCGCAGCCGAGAAGTGGGGGTGTCAAGTTGATAGCTCCCCTTCTTTGATATTTTTTGAAAATTCGTGTACTTTTAGTGGAAATGCTTCCTTCCGTGAGAAAAGTACAGATCCCTCACCACCACCTCACCAACCAGTAATCGGTAAACCAATTTCAAAAATCTGATTTAAACCCCGTTTGTGACTTCGTTGACGGAAAGATCTCGTAAAAAGATCGTTTTGCTTATAATTGCGTTAAAACTAATTTGACAGTATTGTGAACGTTATGACTGCTATTTATAAAATTTTGCCGTTGTATTATTATTGCGAACACGCAATGTTCTGTTTGGCACCTCCTCTTTCGTCTGTCTCGAAGACTAGGCAAAGAAAATACAGCGTAAGGCTCCTCTATACAGCGTAAGGCTCCTCTAGTAGAGGAGCTCTAATACAGCGCATGACGTCGGCATTACGTGAGGATGACGTGAGCCCCGGGTTTCCCAGTTAGGAGAAGGGTTGTCAGATTTGGAGATTTATCGTCAGTTAGGCGACTTCCGGAATGTTTCAGAAACTTCTCAATAAAACGATTATTCTTTGAGATATAGAGATTTCTAGATGTTTCTAGGGAGAGACTATAAACAGGAGTCATCACTGAATCGGATTTCAGTTGAGGAGTTGATGAATGGACGTGACACGAGCAACATAGGACTGCGATTTTTGACAATGTTTTGAGAATAGTAGCCATTTTTTTTTTTTTTTTTGTCTGAAATTACTTTCGTCAACATTCTGTGAATAATATCGCGTATTCTGTGAAATGAGTGGAACATTTTAAGTACTGTTTGATTGCATACTGATCCTGTTTACTTTGTGCTTGTGAATAGATATAAGTTATCCAGAAATTTGGACTCGTTCTTGTATCCTGCATATATATCCACGATTCCTGAGGATACGTTTCATAACATTATGAATATATTAACTAGATGGTCTTTAAAGTAACAGAATCGCTTTTGAATATCAACTTAAAATATATTTACATGAACTATGGAAAAGTATATGAGAAGAATTTTGATTTTTTAACACTTTACAACAAAGTTGAAAAGTGTTTATGACTTTGTTCATTCATTCTGTCTGTCTGTCTGTCTGTCTGTCTGTCTGTCTGTCTGTCTGTCCGTTAGCACGATAACTGCCGTAAAAATGACTTAATCAAAATGAAATTTTAGTATGTTGTTCAGACGGTCTGTAGGACCTATGGGAATATAAATGAATAATATCACACAATTAGTTTTGGATTGAACCCGGGTTGAAAAAATGAAATACATTGAGCCCTATGGGACCTAATTTTTCTAACATTTTTTAAGCGGATTTAAAATTCACAAATTGCTTCGAAAATTTTAGGTAATAGTCAAATTGTTCCATAAAATATATAAAAAAAAATTCAGCTAAATATATTCAGTAGTTTTTTAAATAAAAATTAAAATAATAATTACACATCTTATATGAAACGATCACGTGACCATGATATGAAACGATCACATGACCCACTTCAAAATGAGATATGGCATCCATCTTGTTTCAAATTCGTGATATTTTAAAGTTCTTTTTAATTCATATTGAGTGTTGTATCCATCCTAAAACTACTTTATTTCTGCTTAAATTCTGTGCATTTACATACTAAAACAACACAATGACAATATATTTGAGTTTAAATTCTCATTCAAATTTGATTATTTCTACAATTAAGCCTATTTTTCACCTATGTAAAATGTAAACAGCAAAATATGTAGAATGAGTTGTATTAGAATTACTGTATTTCTTTAACACAAAATAATTCAGTCCATGGAGTCTGCATGTCTGATATGAATGAAATATTAATTGATTTTATAAACAGAAGGACGATATTTTTCGATGAAGTTTTAAGCATAAAGTTTATGAATTGTAGCTCCATGGTCTTAATTTTTAAATAAAATAAATTATTATAGTATTGTGATGAATGAAATGGAGAAAGTTATGAATGAAATCCTGCTTTTATAGAGAGATCCAGGCGTGTTATTTTTTCTATGACGTCATTTGAATTAATTTCAGTTGTTTTCGATGAAGTTTTCAAATATAATAAATTATCGTAGTATTATGATAGATTTAAAAATATTACCGTGGAATGTATTGCATTTTAGAGATATTTAAACCACGCAATTTATATTTCAATGCCGTCTTTTGAATGAAGTTCATTTTTTTCAATAAAGGTTTAAGTTTTCAAATATAATAAATCAATGTAGTATCGTGATAAGTTTTAAAATATTACCGAGGAATGTATTGCATTTTCGACTTTTTTAAATAAAATTGCATTGAAGTTGGAAAGTGTTTCATAATCAATGCTTTAAGCATGATTGATCTTTCTTGTTTTTAAATCAATTGTTTTAATGCAAATAATCGGTTTTATATGTAAAAAAAAAAATGAAATTTCTGTTAATAATAAATAACGTTTAGATGGTATTTATGTAATTTAATGAAGTTTTACAGTTTTTACAATGGCCTTGGTACTATTATATTAGGTTTGAAGCATAAGGTTAAAATATTATAAAGCACCAGGTCTGCTTTTTATATTCCCAATTCCCATATACTCAAATTACTTTACTATACGCTGGTGGAAAAATTTAAACCCCCCAAAATACCCTCTGTCATTGCTGTAGCATGGATTTACTATGCAAGGATGTACATATCCTTCGCTATATACTCTATTCCACGTTACTCAAGTCGGCTTTAGGCATAGGCAAATCTGTCGACCAAAGAAGCCATGCCTATATATATTTTTTTTTACTACCAGCTACCTCTGCTTCGCTCCTATGAAACAATATTTTAATTAATATTTTTCTTTGATCGTGTATGTTAAAATATAAGTGATAAAATAATATACTCTAGTCTAGAATAATGGTTTCCAACCTGTCTTATGTGGGTTCCAGAACTGACGAACTCTCTCTTTCTTTTAGGAGCCCCTCACCCCTCCACATAATATATTTTCAAAAATATATTATCTTCATCCCCTCTACACAGTTTTGTACCAATATTTAGTCAACTTGGCGCAGAAGGGACCCAATGTAGTTCGGACCGCTCGGGTAATCAAAGTGTTTTTATTTGAGGGAAAATGAAATTAAACGCATAGTAACAAATTAAAATTGGCAACCCCGTCAGCTGAAGGAGACACGGTTGTCAGAGAATCGAATTTGACCATCCTATAACTCAATGGCTACAACCATGGTCTAGGACTGCCAAATACCATTGTTAACGCACGCTGCAGAAGAGAACGAATGAGATATGTGAGTGCACTGACAAAGATGGTTATGTTTCAGCTGAGGCCCTTCACCTGGCCTACCTGATGTCCGCCCACGGGTACCTCTTCCCCATCGACGACCACCTCCTGACAGTGAAGGCCGACGGAACCTTCTATAGATTCCAGGTAAGGTGCAAAAGTATGGAAAAGGAAATCATGCTCATTTTCCCATTTAATTTGTTTCAGAATGATAAAATGCTCACCCTTTTCATGCTTAAATCTAAATGGGTACTTGATATCCAGAAAAGTTTTTAACATATTGTAAAGAACCTTGCTGCCCCACCCGGGAATCGAACCCTGAATCCCCAAATTGGCCAGACGATTCTCTACCGTTGAGCTACCGGGACAAAATTTCAAGTTCTTATTGTCGAAGCATTCTCTACTCTCTAATGTCAGATTGGCATTTAACTGACAATTCTTATCCTCCATGTTAGCTTCCTGTGTGGGCCTTATTTTCCTAATTTTGAAATCGGCGCTTCATCTCCCAGAGTCCACTGAATCCGTGCTAGTCACATGAGAGTCACTTTCAAATCTCTGACATCTTTGCACTCACCTACAGGGTTAATGTGTTCGGGCGCCATTGTAAAAACCTTGCTGATCCAACCGGGAATCGAACCCTGGATCACCGAAATGACCAGCCGACTCTCTACCGTTGAGCTACTGGGACGAAATGGCAAGTTCTTATTCTCGAAGTGGAATCTGCAATCTTTTGTCAAGTGTGTAAGTGTCCCATTGAACGATCTCTGGTCATTTCGAACGCGCGAATGGATATGGTTAGTAAGAAATAAAATGTACAGTAATACACATTATTGTGCAGCCACTATTACTCAGAAAATTTTCTGATAAGTTATAATATTCTGAATATTTATTAATTTCCTCACAATTGACTTAAATGCCTTAACTTTTAATATTTGGAATGTTCATCGAATGTTATGCTTCCTTTCAGACTCCTTACTTTTGGCCTTCCAACTGCTGGGACCCCGAAAACACAGATTACGGTAAGTGCAAAGTAAGTTACTTCTATTCTCATTCAATCGTTCATTGTCTTGGTAAAAATAAAAATAAAATCACTTAAACTGCTATCTGGATCAATCTGTAAAAATAAATACTTCGTTAGTAGACGGCATACACGGTTAGTTAAAAGTATCGTACGATGATGCACCATCAAATATAAAAAGTATCAAATGATCGTACAACAATGTATCAAGTATCAAAAGCATTAACCGATCGTACAATGTACATATATCAAGTACTGAAAGTGTCAACCCATCGTACAATGTATCATCAAATATAAAGAGTATCAAATGATCGTACAACAATGTATCATGTATCAAAAGTATTCACCGATCGTACAATGTATCAAGTACTGAAAGTATCAACCCATCGTACAATGAATCATTCAAGTAGTGAAAGTATCAAATGATCGTATGTCAATTTTGATCGTATGACAACGGAGCATTTTCTTGTTTGACACATTGGGCTATGTTACATATTTTTATAATCGAAAATTATTTTCTAAGAGGTTCGTATAAAAATCTACATTCTGTACTTTTTCACTAAAGGATGACCAAATTTGCTCATACGATGATAGTATACTTTAATGAAAGCATTTAAGAGATCGTTAGTCGTGCAACGTTTTTGAAACACCCTGTATACATAAGAAATATTTTATTAATAAAAAAATTTCTATGCGGATTATCTGTAAAACTACGTGAATTTTAGAATAATATTTTCACTTCGATAGTGTTAACTGTGACTGTGATTCTTGTGTCCCGATTCCGTCCAATCCCGAACAGTAAAACATTCCAACACTCACCTCTACTACAACTGGACATAGTATTGAGTGTGGATAGTTGAAGGGAATAAAGCGCCATTTTCGTCGAGATCATATAATTACAAGGGAAATTGCATCTTGTTGTTTCCCTTACCGTAGAGCCTGGGAGTGCAGTGCTTTCTGGACCTCGGCGGTTCAATGGCAACGCCATTTCGGTCAGACTCGTTGGGTTAATGTCGGATTTCAACTTTACTACACTCTTTTATTACTTTCTTACTTTTATTACTACACTCATAACGGTAAACCGGCGGGCGTCCAGTCAGTGTGCAAAGTCCAGTCCAATTTGCGTAGTCTAGTTTGCAGAGTCCACTTCAATAATAAGAACTTGCAATTCTCTCCCAGTAGCTCAACGGTAGATCATCCGCAGGCCAGTACACAGATCCAGAATTCCATTCCAGGTTGGGCCAGCAATGCTCGCTTCTACAATGGCTTTCAAGCAAATCAACCCTGTAGGTCAGTGCAAAAATGTCGGAGGTGTGAAAGTAACCCTAGTACGACCAGCACGGTTTCAGTGAACTCTGGGATATTAAGAGCCGATTTCAAATCGGGAGGACATAACGACTGCGCAGGTTGCTAACCTGAAGGATAAAAAGTATCATTAAGAGGCTAACTTGAGGTGAAAATAGTAGGAGGTGGTCAATCAGATTGTCCGTTACACGGCAATCTGACACGAGAGAGTGGAGCATGAGGAGTCCACTTTGACGATAAGAGCTCGCAATTCCGTCCCAGTAGCTCAACGGTAGAGCATCAGTTGGCCAGTACTAAGATCCCGTATTCGATTCCCGGTTGGGGCAGTAAGGTTCTTTACAAGCTACAGTAGAAGCCATTGCGTTCAATTCGAGTCTGAAGTGAAATATTAACAGAGTCATGTCAACACAGTTTTCAGTCAGACAAGTCTAGTCTCTAATGTAAGTTTCATTTCCCGCAGCCGTCTACCTGTGTAAGCGAACGATGCAGAACAAGACCCGCCTGGAACTGGTGGATTACGAAGCCGAGAATCTGGCGCGACTCCAGAAGATGTTTTCCAGGAAATGGGAATTTATCTTCATGCAGGCAGAAGCACAGGCAAAGTGAGTATCAAGATTACATAATTCCTTTTGCTCAAAACGTTCCCTTTATGGGAATACTTCTGGGAAAGTTTTTTAGTTAAAGGGATGAATATGAATATGTTTAAAAAAAACTTGGATTGGGTGCAAAATCCAACATCCTTCAAAAAGTTGAGTTTCCTTTCATAGACGCTGGGCCGTACTTGCGGAATATGTTAGAAAAGTCGGAAAATCTACACACACCGGCCAGTGAATTAGAAACCTGGGAACATGTATGCAAATGTAGGTCACAGGTGGATGTATGCAAATTATACGTTCGTCATGGGAGGTACACGTGATCGCAACACCGCTGTAAGAATGCTGTCAGTGTATGCTTCTAGAGAAGTGGAGCCAAATGGAGAAAACGGCAGATTTGTCTCCGTTTAAAAAAAAGTCTTATTGTGTGTGTGTGGGGGGGGGGGGGTGTCCGTTTGGCAGGAGCCACGATTACCAGAACAGAACAAGTTACTGGCTTCTTGAAAGATGAGATATCTAGAATGGTATAACAGTTGGTAACAAAATCCCCAGAGGTTGTCTAAAAGGTGGACCTGTGGATCGAAAATCATCCATCAAGACCGTGATCGGTGTCGTTTTAGAGAGCTTTTATGGGAGAAAAGGAAATCTACTGTGAAGCAACAGACATAAAACTTCAACGAAGGCTCATTCCAACTGATCTCGACCCAAATAATGCGCAGGGAATTGCAGCGCGTAGTTGTAGCCAGTCGCATGCCTCTGCAGAAACGGCTCATTTCAGCGAAGCACCTAAAAATACGTTTACAATGATGTCGGGAGCGGCGTCACTGTCACTGACGTAGCCGTCATCCGATGATTGGAAGAAGGTTATGTGATCGGACGAATCACGTTTCACCTTACTTTGTACTGACGGCATACGAAGAGTATGGCGAGAGCCCCATGAAGCCATTTTACCTTGTTCGTACAGTTCAGGGTTGTAGTGAAGGTATCATGGTGTGGAGCATGTTCTGCTGGTTTGGTACTGGTCCTCTGGTGTTTCTGGAAGATCGGGTGTCATCCATGAAGTGCATGGCCATTATTACCGATCACGTCCACTCTGCAATGTTGCATTTTTATCCAACAAGCGACGGGACTTTCATGGACGATAATGCTGCCACCCACCGCGCAGGAACCGTGCAACAGTGGCTCACGGAGCATGACTGTGAATTCCACCATATACCCTGTCTACCGCAAAGTCCATATTTGGCACATGTTGGAAAGGCACATCCAACAACATGCCATCAACTGCATAGGAGCTTGCTATCAGCTTGTCCAACGCCTAGTATTTCCTTGTCTTAAATGCACTCCAACACCCTGTGAAAGCCATGCCTAACTGCATACGTGCTGTCATTCGGGCTAAAGGTAGACCAATAAATTATTGAACTTGGGTTTCTAAGGCTGGTGTGTGTAGCGCGTTATACCGCCTGAGCGGATGTTCGAACGCAATTTCAGCGATCTCAGTTGTAACATAGGCAGCTCCGAATATTAAAGTGAACGGTCGTATGGTAAGTAGAGTATAGTAGCTGATATTACTGATGACAAAGTTGAACAGCTTAATGTACAACACTTTAGCGGTTCCCTAAAGTTCACCAGTTGTATCAGAATAAGAAGTGTAAAAGCAAATTTTGCAAAATAAGAAACATGCAATAAGAAGTGGAAGAGTAAAATAAGAAATGTAAGAACAAATTTTACAAATAAATATAATAAAACGTGTAAAAGAAAAAAAAATAGTCAGCTTTTCGCAACACGCCGGTTTAGTTGGCGTATGTGCAGATCGGTTTTTTTTTCACATGCGAAAACCGTTTACTACAACTTAAAATTTGATTTTGAAGCGAAATGGTGCCAATTATGGCTGAGCAAACAAGTGACAGGAAAATGTCAATTTTTTTCATTATGATAATGACTGAGCTACAATGAGAACTATAAACAATGGAACATAAATGTATGAGAAAGTCGAATGGAGGCTCACAATCCAGACATTTTTTAGGATGTTCCGCTTCGAAAGGATCTCGCTCTCTTGACAAGAAAAAAATCTTCAAAATATTTTTGTTTTTTTGTGATGGAGTTGTTGACGGAGAACATAATGTCTTGTTCTCCGTCGAGAATCGGAAAATGTGGAGGGAGAACATTTTGTTTTGTTCTCCGCCCAAAAGAGGAGAATGTTGGTCGGATCGAAACGTACCAAAAGTTATTTCAAATTACAATGTTTGTTCTCTTACAGGGTGGACAAGAAGAGGGACAAATTCGAGCGGAAAGTGCTGGACAGTCAAGAAAGGGCTTTCTGGGA
This sequence comes from Amaurobius ferox, assembly GCA_951213105.1. Taxonomy (NCBI): domain Eukaryota; kingdom Metazoa; phylum Arthropoda; class Arachnida; order Araneae; family Amaurobiidae; genus Amaurobius; species Amaurobius ferox. Next base: position 134,752,687 of record OX578150.1, read on the forward strand.
CGTCCACAGGCCCGTGGTGAGTCACTCTCTATTCCACGAGAACGGTTCATGCTTGCGTTCTAAAATGGGAGCCTTTCGTTTTTCAAGAAAAGTATTACGTAAGGAAACATCCTTTATTCAACATTATTAAAGGTCCTGATTTTTTAATGAATTTTTTAAAAATTCATTTGAAAATGGAGGGCGATCCAAACATTTGATAACGTTTGAAATTAATAGAGATCCAGTATTTACTGATTTTAATAATCATACATAATTATGTTTGAAACGCTCCATTTATTCGTGAAATATCGCATCCATACACACACAAATACATAAATATATATACACACACAAAAACACCACACAAATATACACACACACATACAAAAACATCACACAAATATACACACACAAACATACACACACAAATAAATATATATATATATACACACACAAAACATACACTCACACGTAAACATACAGACACACACACATACACAAATACATAAATATATACACACACAAAAACATACACAAATATACAGGGTGTCCACTGCTATCGGTACCTAATGGCTATTTCCTCAACCTTTAGTCACAGAGATATACTTCCAATTGCAAAAATGTTTTAAATTTTAAAATCTATTATCTTAGAAACAGTTTAAATCAATAAATACATTTCTGAAAGAAATACGAAATACAAATTTTTATACGGTCCCCCGGTCCTACTAATTATATTTAGGAAAATCATCCTTATACAATTTCATGCAAAATAAAAAAATAAAAATCTCCCTTTTACGACCAAAATTCACCGAGTTATGAAGCATTAAACTTTATGACTGAAGTCGCTTTTCCAAGCATAAAAGTGTCCCATTTCAGGCAACCAACCAGTCAGGGACCGTATTGACCATTTCTCCAGGCAACCAACCCATCAGGGACCGTATTGATCATTTCTCAGCACAAAAAGTGCTCCAACTTTTAACAGCTATAAGTCGGTCAATTTTGGTCGTAAAAGGATGATTTTTTTTTATTATGCATGAAATTGTATGAGGATGACTTTTATAAATATAATTGTTAGGACCGGGGACTGTATAAAAATTTATATTTCGTATTTCTTTCAGAAATGCATTTATTGATTTAAACTGTTTCGAAGATAGTAGATTTTAAAATGTAAAACATTTTTTCAATTCGAAGTGTATCTCTGTGACTAACGGTTGAGGAAATACTCATTGGGCACCGATAGCATTGAACACCCTGTATATACGCACACACATAAGCGCACACACACACACACACACACACACAAATACATAATATATATACACACACAAATATATATATATACACACACACACAAACAAATATACACACATATATACATACACACACAAATATACACACACATACATACACACATAAGCGCAACACAATACCCCCAACAACGTTCGATTCGAGGTGAAAAATGCTTGAAGCATGCTCTTCACTCGAAAATTCGAATTTTCGACCCCATCCCAATACTTTCCATATACATCACACCACGTATGTAGGGAAGGTAATAACGCACTTATTATTTAAACGGAGAAAAGGTGTATAAGATGTCAAGCAGTTGCTGTATAGTTTAAATGTCTCTTTTCCAGCCCGGAAGCGTCAACACCACGGAAATCGACCTCAAGAAGGCCTTCAAAGTGAACGCCACGCCGAGGTACTCCAAGGTAATCGAAAGTTAAAATATTCATTTTGGGTCTATCCATTCTCCGAGGCATGCTTGTAGTTCGTTTCTGCCCTCTTAATGTGACACATATACACTTATTATTAAAAGTTCTGATATCAAAATCCATTTCAAATGGAAGCCTAAAAGAGGATCACATTTAATAGGTTTGTTAATGTGGAAATGTCGGTCAGTAAAACAATATTTCACAGCCAATCACTGTACGTTACCTTTTTGTCAATTTTTTCAGACATTTTAAGCTAAAAAGAATGAATTATTGCAGTATTTTTTAATCGTAGGATTCGTAGAATAGCTAACAAATGATTTCTCCATTTGAAACGTGTTATTACACAGGGCAATTTTTATTTCCGAACTTCGGCAATTCCGCCCGTCAATCATTCTTTAGGGCTCTCCTCTGTAACAGCCCCCTTCTGTCCCATGCCGCCGATTTCATTCCAGAAAGCATTCTTTAGTGTGCTTTTCGTATAATTTGAAGCTTTTATATTCCAAAGGTGTCTGTAATTTGGTAAAAGTTCTATTATTATTTTTCCCTCTCCAGACTTCAGCAATTTCCACCCGGCAATGTTACTTTAGGCCCAGCCTTTCTAACACGTCCCTCCTCTACAATGCCGCCGATTTCATTCCAGAAAGCATTTAGTGTTTTTTTTTTTGTTTTTGTTTTTTCATATAATTTCGATTTTTTATATCCCAAAGGTGTCTGTAATTTGGTAAAACTTCTACTATTTTTTTTTTCTATCTCCAGATTCTAACGTATGATATTTGAGCTGCTTCGATGTGCTCGCATTGCAGTCGTCATCGCCGTCTTGAATGCAAATGAGGAGAGGGAAGGCGAAGCGGAGTGACGCCCGATCTTATCGTCCTCTGATTGGTTCGTCGCTCAGAAATTGAGCCATTTTTATTGTCGAATACGAAAGAATTGCAGCAATATTTCTTCCCATTGAAATGCATGGTGTTGCTGAAAACTTGCTAGAAGGAATTGCTCAGTGTAATAACACCATAACTCGGTTACCCTAGTGATCACAATAAAATAAAAATTTACTAATAAATTCATTTATATAATACAATAAAAAAAATCGTCTGCTGTAACCATTCGTTCCCAAAATGCCCGCTAACAACTGCATTTTCTTTTTGTCCAGCAATCGAAGTCCGGCCATCCTGCATCCGAATCCGATCCAGTGGATGCCTCCAAAAAACAGGTACTACCACTTTTCTTATCTTCGGTCTGTCTCCTAACACCTTGTTTTAACGTAAGGCGACATGTGCTGAAGCAAACTCGTGAGCAAAATCGACTAGGCAGTAAGAATAGAGCGCGCGCGGGACCAGAAAGGATTTATTAAACTTTGAGAGAAATCTCTTGCGCGCAGTGTCTTCCTATTTGACTACTTGATTTTTACCTGTTCAACTCAGCGTAATATTGGGCGCTTGCTACATTAGACCTGTGGCGAGTCGGCTTCGCATCTTCATCGATCAACCGTGCTAGACATCACCACCCGAATTATAAGTTCGGACCCGAAGTTTAACTTTATAGTATCGGTATAGCATACTCATGGTTCCGAATAGTCTAACCGGGATCAAAACGGTATTGCCACAATAGTGAACTGGACAGAAAAGAACACGCAACCAACATTAGAGGTTAGCACTACAAACAGACGCATCCGCTCTCTTTTCTTCTGGCGGCCAACGACTGACGTCACGCCACGCCGTACCTGGGCGATCAAAATGCGACATTCGCCAACTGACCGGGCTGCTCCAGAGCCATCTTGATTCAAGATGTGAATCAAGATGTGACTTAAAATATGAATCAAGATGAACCTGGCTGCTCCGGGCTCAGTCTTGCGTTTGAGATTTGGTGGGTTCTAAGCAACGTCCTTCGCCATTCTCACAGACTCGACCGAGTTCTTTTTTTCAATGTGGAAGTATAGCCCAGTGGTTAAGGAACGGGAGTTGCACTGGGGATTGCCCCTCTTAAACAAAGTGTACAAAGGTACTGCCGTGGGTCCAAACAGTAGACCATTGTCAAACCAATCTTTCTACCCCTCATAACGAGTACTTTAGCAAGGTGCTAAATACCATTTATCTGCGTTAGCAAACAAAACACTCATCTGTGTCTGTTTTAAATAGTTTTTCTTTTTTCTTACGCAAATCGTCCGGTCTACCCGTATGTGTAAGGCAATCTATTTGGACGAATTTAGACCGAAACCCAAATGAGGCGGAAACCATAGGGATCGTACCAGCTTTCCCTTAGTCAATCATCTCTCGGGTGGACTTGGATCTGCAGATTTATCAATCCATACTCTATAGACATAGTTTTAGGTGTTGTCGAGGGCCTAACAAGGGACTACCGCGTACGAACCTCTCCTGGGCTATCCTAGTTCCATTTTAAATGGCCTAGTGGAGGGATAATAGGCATGGAATAAGAAATTAACAGCCAGCGGTACTCATGTTAATATTGGGAATCGCTTCTGAATAGTCGTTCGTCTGTCTGTGTGTTGGACTCATTGTTAAACCGTTCCTCCCCTCCTCCAATTACACTCATCGATTCAAATCAAATTTGAATACAAAGGTATGTGCAACGTTAACACATAATGTAAATATTTCATAATGTAATAGCGTCGATATTGTTTGTCCAAGTCGTGTTCATTACGCGGATGTGCTAATTTTTCTCAAACTACTTAACCGAGCCAAGCCCATTTTTGAACCAATGTGAGATATTATACGAACGTGAAAACAATGTTATTATTATTATTTTTTTTTATTATTATTATTTTAATTGTGTCGTATCATGCGCATTTGCATTTCGTATCGCTCATTTATGTAACGAATTTTCGTTTGAAACTGCTCAACCTAATGAAGGCAAATTTGGTAGAGAGGGAGGCTCGATCAAAACCCAAATTGAGTTTGTGCGCGAGAAATTGTGTTTCACAATTCAATATGCATTTGAAGGTTTGATCCTAACTTTAAGTACACCCACAGGACCCTATCAAAGTGTCACATAAGCAATCTCATCTAACTGTCTTTGTGACAACTTCGGAGATGTGGATCATTATCTTTTTTCATGTCCTTATACAAAAATGTTTCATAACCTTCTTCAATCAATCAACCCTCATGGTTTTCAAATATTTGTAAAAACTTCTCTCTATTGAAAAATCAAAGACTGTGTTCTTATTACCAAAAATATTTCTGGAAAGGTTCCTTAATAATGCGTTGGCTACTGCTTAGGGTCAATAAAATTGTACACTGCTCCAAATTTTATGTGACTTTTACCCTTAACTCAATACATCTGTCTGAAATTATTTGATCTCCTAGTTGCAGGATGGATCGTGATCAAATTGACAGCTACTGAACGTATATTTTTTTTCTGGTTTTAGGCTGTTTCTGTAGATTTTTCTACTGTTATATTTTATGTTTTTTTAATGCATTTAATAGTATTTTAGTGTCTCTAATTTGATAGTAATTTATTATCTAAAAGGAGTTTTAAAAATTTTTGCTTTTATTATTTAAAACGAATTTTTCTTGCAATGGGGATTTTAAATTATTTGAATTTACCTCATATTTTATATCAATCCCAACTGTTTTCAAAGTGTTTTTTTTTCCTTTGTATGTTCCCTTTTGTGTTGTTTTCTGTCTGTATTGTATTTCTATGTATATTGTCTTTGTATGTTTGTATTGCTATTGCTGTGTTTTTTCCGACCTTCCGCCGTAACTGCTCCATACCCTTTGGGTGAGCTGAACGGTCTGGGTAATAAATAAATAAATTAATAAATAAATAAATTAAGTAATTTCGTCACCAGCCTGTTTGACATATTTTTCCTTTCAGATGAAAGTGCTGAGGAGGAGGATAGAGAGGGGTAACGTGAAAACGTCCAAAGTATGCGAATTGTGAGTTACTTTTCTATTTAAAAGATTTAAAAAATAGATATATTCTCCAGAAGAATAAAAGTATCATTCCCATACCGAAACCAGCATTTAATAATAAAATATGAATAACCCAACATTAATAAAATGGTAACAACTTTCAGTAAGTTCTATATTTTTGTTGCAAGTTTGTAAAGCTAGATCTTTTACAACGTAAAATCAAATTCAACACATTTCTTTAGATATTTAATAGAAATGGCCATACAGTGACCCTGTCAGATCGAATAAAAGAGATGGCAGCGCTCCTAGCGGCGAATTTAAAAATTCGGATAAGGAAATCGGCAACCAAATGAAATAGACAAGAATAGTCAAACAGTGATGAATGAGTAGAATAGAAATCAACACTAAAACGGTTACAGAAGGGCTGTATTGAACACAGGGTTATTAACGAATGGCTGTCTTATTCAAGAATTCTAAACTACATTTGCATGCCTGCCTTTTATCTTAAGATGGGCGCTGCGCAGTGGCGGCTCGTGCATAGGCACTGCGGAAGCGACAGTGCTCTCTCTCGCAGCATCGCGTGCAGCTTCCTATGAGCGCATGTGCAAGTAGGAAGATGCACCCCCAGGCTGCGGGGAAGAGAGAGCACTGTCGTTCCCGCAGTGCCTATGCGCCATGTCACTGGTCTTATTTGCATATGCTCGTGAATCTTTCAGCAACATTTAACAATATAGTGTGGCATGGTTGCTCATCTAGAAATCGATTAAGTACGAGAGATAGATCGCCTTCGTTCGTTTCTAGTGTCAATTCTTAATCATTAGGCAACGCTCTATCACTTTATAATTGACTTCTTTGTCTATCTCGCTCTGTTGCAGAATTCATGATCCTAGTTTTTTAAAATAGGACAATGAACCGTAATGGATTAAATAACCGTATACGCATTTTCGTTTGTTTTTAGTGTCAATTCTTCCTCATAAAACAACGCTCTATTACTTTGTAATTGTCTTTTTCGTTTATCTCGCTTCGTTGCCGAGTTCATTATTCTAACTTTTTAAAATTTTGTCTAAGAACGCCGCAATCCTTTCTATTTGTTCTGGTATTATCACTTTAATATATAAGGCTCCTAAACATACAAGCTGGCGCAACAGCGGCCATCTTGACTCCCAGTCGAAGAATACACTACACATAGAGAAAAAAATATTACTTTCTCGTCCTTTTCTCGGAATCTTGAAACAATCAAAGTATTCTAGACTACTTTTTTGAAAGATTGGTACAATTTTTTGAAAGCAGAAGCACCCATTTTACTGCTAAATTGCGTATTAAATATCAGCCGTATTTATATGAATAAAATTGAAAATCTGTGTGTGTTTGTTTCACTATCAGGGGAGAACGACTGAACCGAATTTAATAAAATTTTGTGGATAGCCTTAAAATATCCCCACTTAAAAGTGAGTCCATGTTTCGAGTTTCTAAGACCAGGGGTTTGTCGAGATATTAATAAAAAACGAACAATTAAACCTTCCAAGATAACATTATGCAGACGATATTTTTTCTGCCAATTTATTTGAAGAAAATTATATCATGTCACTTAGCAACGAATTTAAATCCAATGTGTTTATGCAGCAGACGATATTCAATTAAATATTTTTCGATTTAAATAATAAAGATGTGTATATAAAATAAATTTCACCAATATTACATTTTTGACTGAATTATATCCATTACGGTCTTCAGGTTTAAACATATTATTATTGATATTTTCGGGGATTATTGATTCGGGGATTATTGATATTTTCAATTTATTGTTGAAACTCATATATCGTACGTAGTATGGGGTAATCTTCTACAAATGCACGGGTATATCTTTTAATCTACGAGAATATAAGTAGCACAGGTATATTGACATATATTGGAATGTATTAGGACCTTTAAAGATTACGGGATTATTGATATTTTCAATTAATTACGTCATCTGTTTTATTTTGGCAAAGATTTTAGAAAATCATATGTAGTATGTGTAATCTTCTACTAAGACACGGGTATATCTTCTAATATTCGCGAATATAAGTAGTACGGGTCCATACAATTTTAGCGCTTTTATTTTACATATATTGGTTCAATTCCATGTTTTTTGTACATTTGTTTACAAACAGGATCAGGCTGTTTTGTTCTTCAGATCTGCCCTGAAGATAATTTTGTAGAGCGAGAACAGATATTCTTAAACTTTTTTCTAGGAGCATTAAATTAAATATTTTAAGAGAATATTTTGTTTAACAATATCATTTAAATATGAATTTGCCCATGATCGTGAATTTTAAGTTTATATTATATACTCCGTAAGAAGAACGGGTATACTGCTAGTATAACATACATGCACTATTGAAATGGCACAGGCAGACGATAATTAACTGGACTGTTTGGAGTCAAAATGGCAGCTGCGCAAGCCTGTATATTTAGGAACCTTGCTACAATCGATAAACTTAAGGCGTACACTCAGGGACTCTTCCCTCCAAATGTATTAGGAACTCTCTATAGTAGTATTTATTAATTAATAAGAGTACAAAATAAAAATTTAACAAATGGATTTAAATTGCCATCTACAAAAACACTGGGATAAATGTCTCTCGTATCTTTCGTACCTTCAATGGATCTGACCCCGAGATATCTTCCCGCCAGGTACCTGAGTTACTTTGAGCAGTACCAAGAGTACGACCCTCTCATGAGCAGCCCGGAATATCCAAACCCCTGGGTGGCCGACACCACGGAGGCCTGGGAGATGGAGAAACAGACGTAAGTATATAGATTTACCATTGCCGTACCACAGCAGTAGCCAGGCAGGGGCCAGAGGGAGCTAAGCCCCCTAGGAGGTATACTCAGTCCCCCGCCCCTGTAAAAACATTAGATTTTTGTTAGTGATATGAAATTTCATCCAACATGTCAGCCAAATTTTGCATACAAAATTTCTGAGATTTGTTGTTTTTTTATTAATCACTTTATTTTAAAGATTTTTTTTATTTATTTAGCTGAATATTTGGTTATACTGATGATCCATTTATTTACATATTTAATTCAAAAATATTTAAAAATTTTTAATATTAAGACAATAAATATTTGGATATTTTTGTGTTATTATACGGGGTTCACTGTTATACATTATAGAATTAAAATCTACTGATAAGTAGTTAAGAGTTAATTTGTATTAACTTTCAGAAATTTTCTTCAATTAATTAACAGATTTGTTACTAGTTAATGCTTATATTAAAATCAATTGTAATTTTTAGATATTAATATTGATGTGTAGTAGCTATATGGACTTTTCTAATCAATTCTTAGTTTATAAATATTCAATTATTTGTTAATAATTTATATGGAATGAAATATATAATAGTAGCAAATATGGTTAATAAATGCTAATGATTAACTGTGTTCTTGGTGAGTCCCTCTTTGGAGACTGTTGCCCCCCCCCCCCCCACCACCCCCACCCCCACCACACACACACACATACTTGAATCGCTTCTGACTACGGCCCAGTTCTGTACTTATACTTGTAAAACGGAACTTGCAAGACGTTCGTTTGCAATGTTGCGAATTTGTTCCATTCTATGGGTGGGATAGACCAGTGGTTAAGACGCGGAGGTTGCAATCGGAGGACTTGAGTTCGATCCCCGGAGCTGACACAATTAATCTCGTGTTTACGCCGAGTGCGGACACGTTAAATTTGTAGATTCAAAAGTCTTTTCGAGAAGTTGGAGGTAGGGGAAGGAGGGTACGATCCTTATGGATGCTACTGGATCCTTATGGATCCCTACTGGATTTCGGTCTGAATGAGGTGGTTAATGGGCGCGATGTGGCCTACCCTCGATGGTGAGCCGAGGCAACGTTGTAAGAAAACAAAATGATTTATTCATTCTCAAGAGCAAAATCCCCATGGGAGGATTATTTCATTAACGTAGCCTTATTTCTTACCTTACTTTCAACATTTTTGCGATTTACATTGCCCACTTATCTCCAACAGGTAAAGAATTAAAGCGCGTTTCAATCTTTTTGGGACACCCTTTATAGTGTCTTTCAACAGCGGGTCGTTTCTCCGGTTTTTGTAACTTCCGACGAATACTTACTTGCCCGTGGAAGAGGAGACACGATGTTGGATCATTTCAAATAAGTAGAAGAAGAGCGTTAAAACCTCTCGGTTCCTCTTTTTAATCATTCGGAATGATCCGAGATGAGGTCGAAGAGTCTTACATAACGATGTGCATTTGCAGGAAAGAGGTGAGCGCGAGACGGGTGCGGAGATGGGCCTTTTCTCTGCAGGAGCTTCTCAAGGATCCCGCTGGAAAGGAGCAATTCTACAGATTCCTCGAGAAGGAGTACAGCGCTGAAAACCTCAAGTAAGTGTAAAAGGAATACTCTTGTAATAGATGTGTGTGTGTGTGTGTGTGAGTATCAATCAAACATAAAAAAAATCATAGATCTTCAGTCTTATGTTCTATGTGATCTTCACCTGTGTGATCTAGGTTTCTTCAGATGACGAACTTTGGTTCTGGAGATCTGACTGATCTCTATTAAGACGAAGACGAATATAAATCCATGAGGACAAATTACTCGGAAATGTTCCATGTAACAGATAAGGATTTTTTCAGGTGGCAGTGTGGGCCTACTTTTGTAACGTGTGCCCAAGTCGGGGCTTTTCTTGGCATATGTTCTTCGGGTCCTCCTCTGTGAATAATTCCGTTCCGTTGACTGTGTCCCGAAACGGAACTATTTCGTTGAACATGCTACGTGTTCCGTTGATCATGTATTACGTTGCCTTTGCTGGAAGAGGAGATTATACGATCGTGAGGACTGTCAGCTTTTAGTTGGCATAAACAATACGGTCGCCATGGAGGATCCCTCTTCTATCCTATACCTTTTTCGGATATGTAGTAGAACTTCAATAGGTATTTCAAACACACACTTTTTTCTGTGCTTTCAATAGTTTTGACAAGCATTCAGACAGAAAGGATTTAGGCAATGTTATAATTGTCAGTTGTTTAATCATTCTAGCAATCGGTGCAGTTTACCAGCGAAGTGTCTAAAATGCGGAGAAGACCACCCCACGAAAAAGTGAGAGATGTCCCAGCCAAGTGAAGGAGATCGCCCAGCCAAGTGAAGGAGATCACCCAGCCAATTTCAAAAAGTGTCCTAAAAATCCGTGGCAGAGAGCCAAAAGCAAAGAGGAAAAAAGGTTGCTAGGAGTTATGCCCCTAAACAAAACCCCCCACCACCCGTGGACGAGGAAAACTTTCCTTCCCTTCCTAGTTGCTCTAAAACCAAAACAGCTGCCGAGACGATCGAAAATGCTGCCGAGACGGGAATCAGAAGTCCCGAAGAGCGCGTGGTCGCCTCCAACTTCGAAAGCGCTGCTGCTGCCTGAAGTCCTCAAACCCCTAATGGATTTATAGAATTTATCGAGTTCTTTAAAAAACTTGAAGAGCATTTTCAAATTACAAATATTATTGTCTTCCTAAAAAACGAAATGAAAGTCCTAAAGTCAGAAGACGATTCTCTGACCAAAACTTACAAACGTGTGGAGATGCTCTCGGCTAATGGCAAGGGAGCAAATCTATAGGCTGGTAAGCTCGTCCCATTTCAACTTGATTTACTCCAAGGTTACTATATCCTAAAATAGGTTGATTTTAGCGATGCGCTCGCTGTCATTGGCTACTGATTGTGAGGTCACCATCGAGAAAGTCAGAGCCAAGCCGCAACGGCGAAGCCCAAGAATCGCGTATTTTAAATATCCCAACTTCTTGTCACACGTCTCTTCCAAAATATTTTGACAAAATTAAAATATCTATTAGAAATTTCATCACCACCATCAAAACTGAGCCCGTTACTTGAGCCCCTATCGCTTCTTTTATTTAAAAAAATCTGATGTGGGCAACACATGACTTTCCTTATATAATGTAATGAATTTACTACTTTTACAGTAAAAAAAATAGGTTTAGGTTTTTCTTATAGTACATACTAATATTCTTTCCAAGATATTGAATTTTCGACAATTAGTCGTCATTTTCATTGATTTAGCGTCATTTTTATCCATTTGGCGAGATTTTCGTTAATTTGGCAACATTTCAAAAAATCGCCAAGTTGGCGACATTCCGCCAAATTCGTCGCCAAAATCTCGCCAAGCGTTGTAGACGAAGAAATACGTTATTCTTACAGCAGACAAAAGACTATTGGCGTTCAAATACAAACGTATTACTCAAAGTATCTTTTCTCATGAATGGAACGAGCTAGATCCACGAGAATGATGTCACCCAATTTATCATATGGTATTACATATGAAAAGTGAACATGTTTCTCAATAGGAAATACTTTTATTTTATTTTATATGACTTTTTGATAATTTTTTTGAAAAATGTGCAATATCTCGAAAACGGTTCATGTTAGCGTTCTAAAATGTATGCCAATCGTTTTTTAATGAAAAATTACATAAGAAATGTCTATTTGCGTAACTTTATCAGTGGTTTTGATTTTTTGACGATTTTTTCAAAATTTCATTCGAAAATTTAGGGGGGTTCTGAACATTCGATTGCGTATAAAAACAATAGGTTTCCAGTGTTTATGGATTGTGATTTTTTACCAAATTTGGTTCGAATCGGTCCATTCGTTCGTCAGTTATCGTCTCCACAGACTCACTGACACACACACACACACACACAGACATCACTTCAAAAATGTTTGATTCGTGATCAGGGATGCTTGAAACGTGCTCTCCCGTCGAAAACTCGAATTCGAATTTTCGACCCCGTCACAATACTTTCCTTATACATTATGTATATAAGGAAAGTAATAAATTGCTTGTAGTCCAATATTGCCGCAAAAATTATCAATTGAATATAGACTACGAATCAGTGGCGAAGGGTTGCGATATTATTAATCATCGGTTGAGCCAATAAATTCGCCAAAGGCAAATACGATTTCCTTAAAACTTGGAAAAATAAACTAACAAAACTAACAAACAATTGGAAAAATCCCCCCCCCCCCCCCCCCCCCAAAAAAAAAATATGATTTTTTCAAAAAACAATCAGTTTTCAATATTTCTCAAAACATAACAAAATTGCTTCCAAACCTCAAAATTAATTGGTCTACTACATTGTTTCAGTGTTGTTCTTTTCCTTCAATTAAGAAAAAAATCAAACATGAGAATTTCAATACTAAATATTTTATTAATTTCAGGCTCTGAAATTCACCACCAAATTTCTCTATTTACATGTAGACGCTTTTCCCTTCACATTCAGTCCATGTTTCTTTGTCGTATTTCTTTTTACTTTCCTTATATACATAATGTATAAGGAATATATTGTGACGGGGTCGAAAATTCGAATTCAAGTTTTCGATGAAAAAGCACGTTTCAAGCATCCCTGATCACGAATCAAACATTTTTGAAGTGATGTCTGTGTGTGTGTGAAAGTGTGTGTCAGTGAGCCTGTGGAGACGATAACTGAGGGACGAATGGACCGATTCGAACCAAATATTGGTACAAAAATCACAATCCGTAAACACTGGAAGCCTATTGTTTTTATACGCAATCGAATGTTCAGCACCCCTCTAAATTTCAAATGAAATTTTGAAAATATTGTCAAAAAATCAAAACCACTAATAAAGTTACGCAAAGAGGCATTTCTTATGTAATGTTTCATTAGAAAACAATTGGCATAAATTTTAGAACACTAACATAAACCGTTCTCGAGATATTGCACATTTTTCAAAAAAATAATCAAAAAGTCATATAAAATAAAAAAAATTATTTCCTATTGAGAAACATGTTCACTTTTCATATGTAATACTATGCGATAAATTGGGTGACATCATTCTCGTGGATCTAGCTCGTTCCATTCATGAAAAAAGATACTTTGAGTAATACTTTTGCATTTGAACGCCAATAGTCATTTATCTGCTGTAAGAATAACTTATTTCTTCGTCCATAACGCTTGGCGAGATTTTGGCGACGAATCTGGCGGAATGTCGTCAACTTAGCACCTTTTTGAAATGTTGCCAAATTAACGAAAATCTCGCCAAATGGATAAAAATGACGCTAAATCAATGAAAATGACGACTAATTGGCGAAAATTCAATATCTTGGAAAGAATATTAGTATCTACTATAAGAAAAATCTTTTTTACTGTAAAAGTAGTAAATTCATTACATCATATAAGGAAAGTCATGTGTTGCCTACATCAGATTTTTTTTGGGGGGTGATACGCTAGTAATTGTAGAAAGAGAACGTTTCTTCACTTCTCTGGATACACATCTCGTTCTTCTTTCCGATGTCGTGTTTTCAATACAATTTTCTTCGAAATTTTTACTTAAAAAATCATAGCTATTATTTGTTGGAGTGCTTGGCCATGGACTAGAGGTATTCAATTTTTGAGATGGAACAGCAGTGAGGTTCAATCTTCTTTACGGGGCTAATTGTAAAATTTCAGTTCTTAAATCTCTAGCATAGTCCTCCTCCACAAAATGCTCGGAACATACACATGGATTTGAAAAATTCACTTTATCCAATCTTCGGCACTTAATGTACAATTTTTTTCACACAGATTCGTCTTTAGGGAAACTATGAAAAATAATTCCCATACCTTTTGTGTTACGATTTGTGTTCTTCAGATAGTAACTGCACAATTCGGCATGATGTTGATGAAATTATTAAGTACTAAATAAAAGTAAAATAGCCACACTTGAATGTGTAAAAGAAATCGAACGATGCAAAACAAGATGTAAATCCAAGTTCAATATAAATAACGTAATCAACATCAACTGCGGGAAGAATAGCAAGCAATCGAGAAATTTTGACTCGATGATGACGTCATGCGCAGATTCCGAAAACAGGTGTCGCGTTGCGCATCGCTTTTACGGTCCCCCCTGATTTACTCTGTAAATCACTTAATTAGCTATTATCTCTTAAATTTTTAACTTTTAATTTATTTCCACTGGTTGCCACTTTAACTATACTCTTAAATTTTAATTTCCATATCCTAGCTTATTTCTGCGCTCACAAAGAGCACTCTTTCCCTGACTGGGGTCACGCAACTAATATCAAAGCCTCATATAGTTATTCAGGAACTCGCATACCGGAGATTGAAGGTACTGCTGCACCTGGTGCTCTATCAACCAGCTGACCAACCAAAAGTTTGACGGGGGAAGGGGATTTTTGTAACAGGGGATTAGCTGTGACAATGCGACTCAATGGTGGGTGTTATTTTAAAACATTTGAAAACGAACCAATGGGTTTTCAAGATATAGAAGAAAAGAGAATAGTTATAACAGTTTTAAGTGTCCTAACTACCCAGGGGAGATGCTTTCTAAATAAAAAGCATTTTAAGAACATTTTTACAATCTATTAAAGTACCTGGAACGTTTCATACCTTGGAGTATAAAATACAAACTTTACTCTGTTTTGTATGCCTGAATATGAAATATTTCTGTACATGGAATAGAGAGAGATTCGCGCGGATTCCTTTCACGTCCATTGCAGATTAATTCTCACTGGCAGGGACGACCTGGTGGTTTATGTCCTTAATCTGGCAGGGAATTCATGTCCATTACAGCTGATATTTCGTTGTTTCTATGTAGCCACTTCTATACATTCGAATTCGCACTTTTCCTTCTGGTTTTGTAGCATACAATGGCATGCCAACAATTTCCCTTAAAAAGTACGAGTGCAAACTATTCCAGAATGGAATAGCTTGCACTCAAACAGGCTTGAACTTACCAGGTTTCTATAAAAACCTAGCCAAGTTGATACATATTTAGATTTAAATTTTGTATCTTCTTTAAAATGTTTTCAAAATTATTAAATTTTTAATTTGTTTCTTTCTCTATCAATTGAACTAACTAAATTTTATGATATTAAAATTAGAAACCCATGAAAGATTGTTTAGCTAGCCAAGTGGAAACGTGTCAATTTGTACCATTCTGGGGAAGTTGACAATGATGATATAGAAAGTACATCATACTTGTTAACGATATTTTATGGAGTGCAAATTATTATTTTCAAAGCTGTTAATAAAGAATAAAAAAATGACGAATAAATATTATACGGGGTTCCTAGAAAAATCCTTAAGTAAACCAATAACTTTAAAGAAAGTTTCATAAGTGTACATGTAACATGTAAGGTTTATTTAAAACAAAGTGACCATACCCGACTGAATGAAAATAAATGCAATGCAATTAGCGGAGAATTTATAAGTTAGGATATTAAAATCAGAAACGAAGCAAGATAGACGAAGAGAAAATAAAAAGCAAACTACTGCACCAACTTGCTTTGATTTCCCTTATCTGATACAGAATTGCTAGGTTCTTTAATATCAGGTTGGACAGTCAGCCTATCAACGAATGAAAAAGTTGTCAGCTCAACGTCGGCGAGCATAGCATATCGTCATTCGTGACGCCAAGGACCAGGGAGGACTTTAAGAGTCGTTGTCAAAACGCAGCAAATTTTTGCATTACTACAATTAAAAATTGTTTGTTAATTTTGAAGTGGTAATATCCAAACGTAAACAACTTCCGTAGAGATTTTAAATTGTGCTGTGCACGCCTTCCCCAGTGACGTCTGATGTCCAAAGAAAAGAGATTTAGTGATATCGGTGGGGTAGACAGTTGTAGCTAACAAGTTCCATCTCACCCAAGAACAAAATGCGCGCGTTTGCTATGCCTATGAGCATGGAAGCAAAGTAGGGAGTTAAAACTTTATATTAAGAAAACTCCCATATCGTTTGAGACAATCATTCAGGTGGCGCTGGGATAAGATAACTAGTCGTGCATTGTATGCATTTCTATGGCGAAGGGCCTAAAATATCTATTTAAACTGTCCATTTTGTAAAAATAAATTAGGAGCGCAATGCAAAGTAAAACTGAAACAAGAAAGAATATTCGCACGTATTCAAAATTATTTGACCTTCTAAGTTATTTTTTATCTCCCTATATTCTGTACTCCATCCTACAACCATGAAAACATACTGGTTAATTATACTCATCATGAGGGAACCCTTCATTAAAAAATAATCAAAAATATATTTATTAAATACTACGCTTTTCTGCTGTATCCACTAACAATAGCAGCTACTTTACTAACACGAACGACACCTAGATATCATTCTCAAAGCATTATGGCATTTTCAATCATGTCTCCTATAGGAGTTTTATCTCCTTCTTTCTAACTCCATGCCTATGACATTATATGCGCGGAGCTAAGAAAAACAAAAAGTCAGCCATGCCCGGTACAAACCCCCTTTCAGATTTGCTTTTTTTCCGCAGATTCTACGAAGCCGTCCAACAGCTGAAGCAAGTGAATGTATTAGACGTCGAGGCCAAGGTCCGGGAGATCTGGAGGTAAGGCCTCATCAAGTATGCATTGTTCTCCATACTTGTGAAATGAGAACAAAGTGTCGCTTTTCTGTTGCAGCGAGTTCTTGGGGACGGACGCGAACACACCTGTCAACATCGACTCCAAGAGTTTCGACATCACCAAGAAGAACGTCGAGCAGCCTGACCGATGGGCCTTCGACGCCGCTGCGGTGAGACCCTCATTAATAAATAAATAAATAAACTTTAGTTTACCACACAATAGGTACAGTTTAGTAAAATAAATTAATGTGTGACAGTAAGACAAGGTACTTCGGAAGAAGGCGCTATAATTGGGCCTGAAGAGTTGTTGTTGTTGAGACCCAGACCGTCCGACCTACCAGAAAGGTGTGGAAAACCCAGGCCGTCCGACTCATCCAAAGGACTTGAGCAACTATTTGGACGGCCGGGAAGCTACCAAGAAGGTGTAAGGCAACTGTTTGGACGGCCAGGAAGTGCACCCAATTTGGACCGGAGCCCAGTGGGGAAGGCATCCACAGGAACCGTACCGTCCTTCCCCTACCACCAACCTCTCGGAAGGACTTACGGACCCACATGTTTAACGTGATCGTACTCCGCATGAACACGGCGGCAGTTGTGGCAGCGTGCAAATCCAGCGCGCAAACCACCGGGCTACCGCGCCTGAAATGTGCCCACTGGTGCCTCTGCGTTTCATTTCTCACTCGGTAAACTCTGGCGAAAAATGCTTGCTTTGGTATGTACTACCGCCTCGTAAAGTTTGGCCCATCCTTTTTTAATCACCCTGTATGCAATATTATTTATCGGAATTGGTAAGAAGGTCGTCCATGACTACCATCATCACTACGCGAATTCAGGAGCTTAAAATTTCTTTAGAATTATACGAGAATGGTCCAAGTTATACGAGACAGCCGGTGGTCCAGGTTACAGTCCAGGTTATACGAGAATGAAACTGCCGTTGCAGCCTCGTGTAGTGTGAGCAGAGGTTGGATCCAAGTGAAACATTTGCGTTTCGGAAATTAGTGAGTGTCGTAATCTTTTGCGAAATGAAAATGTTTCACTTGGATCTCGGCCTAAATTTCGCAAAATTTGGACGGGTAGCGAGTTTCTTTCTGCTATCGCGCGGGTATCGGCTATTCCAAGCAGACGAACGAATAAGTCTGGAACGGAACCATGGATACTGTTTTGCAGTGGGAGTAGGCTCGCAATGGGTGTGTTTTCCGAATGGATCTCAGTTTGAAAAATTTTGTCAAATGAACAACTTAGCAATTAAATTTACATTTATCCGCATCATTATGTGTCAGAATTGTCTCCCTTTTCTTGTAAAAATTTTCTTTTTGCTTATTCTTTTAGTATTTTCCCTTCCCCATTACTGAAAGTAATCGAGTGCCCATTCAGTGTGCAGCTCTAAATGAAACCTGCATATTTTTCTTTATGTGGAGCAAAAACTGTATGGTTTTGACTGTGCTGTCCATATAAATATCTTGACTGTGTCCGAAATATACTCAAAGCACTGCTACAAAGTAAAATAGTTAGAAAGCTTTGTGGAGGGGCTGTATTGCACCACTCTCTGCTACAAAAGACATCCCAAATTATACCTTCGGGCTCGAAGAATTCCTTGGGCCTAAAGGTATAATGTCGGTCTTGTGAGCACCATGTCGCATTCCCCACCATCAAGGAAGAGCGCCTCCCCCCCTGCAATCTGTGGCGGGGCTGCATTACGTCACTCTCTGCTACGAAAGACATCTCAGATTATATCTTTGGGTCCGAAGAATTTTTTTGGGCCTATCGTGTTTTTTTTTTTTTTTTTTTTTCCTTCAGAAAAGAGCACGACGTAAAGGTTTTAACTGGCTTCGAAGGTAAAATCTTCGAAGGTTTCTTGCATCCTTCATTTAGAGAATCCTGTTATTCGTTCCTTCCTCATTGGTTTTTAGCTTTCACTTTTACTGGCGACATTTGGCAACCTCCTTCTATCTCGGTCATGTTTGCTACTCTACCGACAGAAGTTAATCTTGCTTTGGTGAAGTGTAGCTCATGCTAACTCGTAGTCGACACGGAGAAGGCTGTTTTTTGCCCTCGAAACAGGTTGACATTCTTTAGTGTTATATGCTATTTTATACGGAGGTTTCTAATCATTTCATCGCGACTTTGGCTTTATCAAGCTAATAGATATATTTTAGAGGCTAATAGAAAGGAAAGTGATATATCTGGGTTTTGTGATACAATTATTCATTGACATATGCGTTTCTTTACCTCTGTTGTTGTTGGTGCTCTATTTTTATCTTGACGAAGGGGGCTGTTCTTTGCCTTTGAAACCGGTTAATCTTTTTAATCAAATGTATATGCTAACAAAGTACTTAGAGTTGCAGATTATTTCAAACAACAGTTGGAGCCGAATTTTTATCTGTATTAATTACACACATTTTACATAATAAAAGAAGTTGTTTGTCTGTCGTTTCTGTTGCTGTCGTCTGTAGCGGGAAACCAAAGTGTCGGATAGCGGTGGAATTTGTTAAAGGTGCTTACCATCCTCGTAATGAGCACCTCGGCGAGATTTTTTAAAAATTCGAAGTAATTTAAAAGGGATGAAGAACATTTAAAGCCAAAAGTCCGTTGATATTTCTCACGTCAAAATTATTTTTATTCAAAGCAGACGACAAAAAATAAAATTAATTCTGAAGTATCATTCGCAGGGGGTCTGCAAATGATACCTCAGAATACAACTCTGGGGGATATTTTATTTGCTATTTACTAAATTCTTGAATTTAATAGATAAATTTTCAAGGTTTGGAATATATAATTATTTCAATAATATATGTGTTCTTTGAAAATGTGATTGTAATCGGAAGAAAACTCGCTGAGATAGCAAATATTTTTCTTGAATTTTACTTTTCGGGTAAAGGAGCTTTTTTTCTTTGGCAATTTCAAGTGTTTTCATTTATTTGTAACGCACTTATTTAGGGCGTATTATGCCCATGTGATATAATTGACATGGTTGTGCATGGAATGATTTTGGTTTAAAACAGACGATTTGGAAACTGAGAGGTATTGTCTACATTTATATTATTTAAGGAGTAGGAGCTTTTTTAGGACCGGGTGATTCGTTCTAGTTGTACATAAAGGCCAAGTTACAAAAATGATGAAAAGGAAATGTTTTACGTCTTCGAAACAAAAGTAATCTTTCGGTTCTATCAGTCAGATTGAGTAAATCTTGGTATCTATCATTACATGGGACCTGTCCACTTGTACTGGATATTTTTAACCAACCTTTTTTTAACCTTGCAGGGCAGTAAGTACTAGTGTTATTAGAAAGACCTTTCTGTTGTTCGGACAATTGCTTTTGCCTTTATTGAATGAATGTTTTTCCTTTTTTAGTCGCACCTGTACCTGCTTATGAAGAACGACAGCTACGCCCGGTACTTGCGGTCCGAAATGTACAAAGAGTACTTGAACGGCACCAAGAAGAAGGTATAACTAATCTCTTGCTACTCAATACTCTCTCAAAGTATTCATTTTCGTCTAAAACTAGCTGTTCACAGGGTGTTTAATAAAACTACACCTTTTATATGGAAAGTCTCCTGGATTTTCCATATAAAAGATGTAAATTTCCAGTGTGTTTACCCCATTTTCGTACTCGAACACTCCTATATTACTGCTAAGAAGGTATATTAGTAATAAGTAATGGCATTTACTTTTAATTCACGTGTATACATGAAATTTTTTTAAAGAGTGAAAATTATTTATTAGATTGCACAATAGTAAGAGAAACAAGAAAGATCAATCATGCATAAAGCATTGATTATGAAATACTTTCCAACTAAAATGCAATTTTATTTAAACATCTATAAATGCGATACATTCAGCTGTGATATTTTTTTTAATTATCATAGAAATACAATAATTTATTTTACTTGAAAACTTAAAACCATGGAGCTAAAAGTACTTTCTAACTCCATGCTTAAAACATCATCGAAAAAGGCAATGCTATAAAATCGTCTGCTTCTCTATGTAAAATCAATAAACATTTTATTCATATCACATATATTCCAGACTCCAGAACTAAATAATTTTGCGTTAAAAATTTCAGCAATTCTTATACAACTCATCTTGCAATCACTTGTTTACATTCTGCATCCATTAAAATGAGGCTTCGTTGTAGAAATAATCGAAGTTGGATGATCATTTAAACTCAAAAATATTGTAATTGTGTTGGCGCAGAATAGAGATGCACAGAAAAATACGCAAGAATAAAGAAGTTTTAGGACGGATGCAACACTCAATATAAATTTAAAAGAACTTTAAAAATCATGATTTTGACACTGGGAAAAAAGATGGATGCCCTATTTTATTTTGAAGTGGGTCACGTGATCTCTTCATATAATAGGATTGTCATTATTATTTTAATTTTTATTTAAAAAACTACGGAACCTATTTTGCTCACTTTTTTTATACATTTTATGGGATCATTTGAATATTTCCTAAAATTTTCGAAGTCATTTGTGAATTTTAACTCCGCTTTAAAAATGTTTGAAAAATGAGGTCCCATAGGGCTGAATGTGTTTCATTTTTTCAACTCGGGTTCAATCCAAAACTAATTGAGCGATATTATTCATTTATATTCTTATATGTCCCACAAACCGTTTCACCAACATACTAAAATTTATCATTTTGATAAAGTAATTTTTACTGCAGTTATCGTGCGAGCGAACAGACAGACAGAATGAACGAAGTCATAAACACTTTTCAACTATGTTGTAAAGTGTTAAAAACGCGTATTGTTTTTCGTTTAGTAGAATAGCCTTATTTAAAACAAAAATTTTCGAAGCTAAAGTCAGTTAAGAACTTACTGAACTTCTCTGTAAAAATCAATGATATGTCAATTAGGTGACTATAATTGTTTCGAGGGCGTTATAAGACTCCTTCAGGCTAAAACAGCACAGTCAGAACAGTATGCACGCTTCAAATTTTTTGAAAGGAGCCTTTATTTACCTTAACTCTGATAATCTTGTGAATGATAAATCAGCAGTTCCTTATGTCTCCTCAACACAGAAAAATGTTCTCCATACTTAACTTCAACGATTAGCTCATATTAATTTAAACGTTTTTTTGTGTATTTTTAATTATTTATTTAATTCTTTCTTAATTCATTCAATTTTGGTTTTAAGTTGTTTGTTTGTTTGGTACTGAAATTTCGTTATTGGGGTGAACTCAAATAGCTTCCATAACCGATTACTTCCTTAATTTTTGTTTAGATTCTTATTTTTAGTATCATGTACCGGTAGTAGATTGTTTGTTGATCATTTGACTATGTTGATGAAATCACTATTGTAGCTCTCCAAAACAGGTTGTTTCCCCACTCTACCTCTGTACTTGTTTTCTAACTAAGTTCTAAGTTTTTTATTTATTCCACTCGGATCATCTTGTTATTGATTTTTACTCCTTTGTAGTCAAAGAAGTATTCTTTATACACATCTTTGACTTTAAAAGTTAGCTCATTTAATATCCAAAACTAGTTATTTTTCTTTCCATTTTGTTATATCCTTCTTAAATTCAGTTTCACGAATGTTGAGTAGACGTATAGATTGATATTTTCTTATAACGGATGAAGTTAGCTCATATAGCTCCTGAAACCGTTTTTTCCCCCTTCTTTTTCGTGTTATATCCTTTTTTTGACCTGGTCATAACCACTGTTAATTATTTAGTAATTTGATAGATGAATTTAACTCTTGAAACCAGTTGCTTCCTTTCGTTATTTTCGTTTTAAACACTGCTTCATTCCCATGTAATTTTCTCCCTTTTTTATTTTAAAAGGGTTTAACAATTTTTTTTTTCTCAGAAGTCTTTCATTTTATTTTTTACCAACCATTTTATCAGTTCATATATGTATTCTCTGTTTTTTAAAATCTCATATCAATGCTTAAGATTTCATTCTCTGTGCCATCTTCTTTTGTCATTGTGGGTGGGACAGAGACAATTTATTGTTTCGTGTTGATATGTTTATGGGTATTTTTCAAATGCCGATATTAACTGTTCTGTAAATTTTTTCGCTATGTGTGTCCCTGCTCTTTTGAATTTTTCATCACTTCTCTCTTCATAGTTCACTCTCGCTCAGTTTTTGTTAAGGGTGTATACTATTCTAACTGGCCTGAAGAAAGAATACAAGTTTACCACAATGAAATAAAAGATTATCAATAAACTCATTGATAAAATATAATAATAATAATAATAATAACAATAATAATAAAAACGTTGTCTGCTGTAACTACTTTGCTTACAAATGAAATTAAAAACAGTCAGAGGGAGATGTAAACAGATCCAAATTTTAAGTGGGACCTTACTAAGGCTATCCACCAGAACTTTATCAAATTCAGTGCAGCCGTTCTCCCTTGATGATGAGATAAACAAATAAACAGACAGATTTTTAATTTTATTTATACAGATATCCTTTCAACATTCACGTCCAATGTGGCTAGACAACTTAAGCGCAAGGATTATCTTACAAAATAGACAATTTTCAGAGTGATGCAGAAAATAAGAAGCAATAAGAAAAGTAACAATTTATGAGTGTGCATTATCAGTAGCACGGGATCATTTCGAATACAGGTGAGTCCAGTGCTTGGAAAAACTATTTTATTTTTGTACTAAACTACAACTACTTTATGACACATGTAGTTAACTACGACTACTTTTTTAAAAAAGTAGTAACACACAACTACTTTTAAAATAGAGTCACTACATAACTACTTTTATAAGACGAATTTTGCCACAGCTTCAATTTACACAAAAGGTTGAGGATATGGGTATACTGTAGTCATTTAACATACTTATTCTGAATAAGTAAAATTGACTTATTCAGAATAAGTAATAATTGATCAACTTACCAATCTTTACACTTTTATCCACTTCTGAAAATAATAAAATAAAATAAAAGTAAAACTATATAAAAACATGTTTGTTCATGTTTAGTAGAATTTGCATCTCAAAATTGCAATCAGTTAAGCAGGATCTTTTGGGAAATAACCCATTTGAATATATCCGTATAAAAAATCAACTTCATGAGGCAATGGTCTTCCTAACCCTGCAGTATCGAAAACCTTATGTAGTTTCTCCTCGTTCTCTTTCAGAAACCGGCATACGCGTTCGAGGACAGAATGTATTAAGTTCCATCTCGTCTTATTTGGTATTATGAGACGAGCACTTAGCTCCTGAAGATGTCTCGTCAGCAAAAACAACCGACATTTTTTATTTGTTACAAAGTGCTTGGCACTTTGCCAATCGTACATCGTTGCACAGAACACTCAATTTCGTACAACGGAAGAAAGGATAATCACATGATATGTAGAATGGCACCTTGTTTATTTACTGAAGTAACGTTAAAAGTAGTGTCAAAACTCGATACAAACTAGTGATTTATTGTATCACGCTACTCGCTACACTACTTATTTTTTAAAGTAGTGCGTTACACTACAAACTACAAGAAAAGTAGCGACTACTGTAGTTTCGCTACTTGTAGCGCACTACTTCCGACCACTGGGTGAGTCGTTTCAAATACAGGGGAATTATATTTCTGAAAGAATGGAACACAGCCCTTTCAAACCGAGTCTGTAGAATACTTTTGATAGAGCCATTCCAACTTTCGACCCACATTTTTTCACGTCATACTTTTGATATGTTTGTTCTAACAAATGCCTTTTTCCCCCCTACAGAGTAAGCTTTTCATCCCCAAGCTGCCGAGCCTCAGCATCGGATCCTCCTAGTGGAGACGAAATTTATTCTATTTTGGTAAAACAGTCATCCGAATCAAGAATCGTTCCATGCAGCGCGAGAGAGAAAAGTTCAATGCAAGAATTATTAATTGGATGGTGAACCTATTTTGGAAGCATGTTGTGAAGCCAAGCGACTTACTAATAAAACCATTTGTTTCCAAACTTTGTGCCTTACCTTGAACATTCGAGGGAAACCCCTATCCATTCCAGAATCGAAAATTTCAAAGTTGTAGATCGCCACGGCTTGAACACAATGCGTAAAAGGAAGCAAGGTTCTACTTTATCTATACTAAAATATTTCTTAATATGTAACATTTTTAACCTTTATATGAACCTATAGGATACTAGGTCATATGGAACATTTAAGACCCAATAAAGTACATGTTGCTATTTGCCATAAACAGAAGCGTTCTAAGAGCCAAGTAACCCTTTGGGGCCTTCTGTTTGAAGACCTCAAATTTTTGTACATTTTTTTTTATTAGATCTCTTTTGAATATTTTTTTCAGATTCATATTTGCATGCTAGCTAATCCAACATTATCTCATATTTTATGTAACTCTGTAATTTAACATTAGGCAGGCTACACATTCGGAATGCACACTGCATCATGCAAAATGTGGTTCATTCCAATCCAATAATGGTTGCTACCTACTGTCTGCACACTGAAGATGCATAGGCACATGCTGCTTTAGAGACACAGAAACGTATGACACATGAGAACAACTGCTTTCTAGTGCACATACAAGATGCAGAGCATAGCATACAGTGCATCCTGAATCCTGAGTGTGTGGCCTGCCATAGTCACTCACATGCTTGTTTTCACTTATCCTTCCATATAGAAATTTGGATATGATGTTTTTATTTAATTGTAGTTAAGCATATTAAGATAATGACACTCTAAACCCAAATGTATGATTTCAGTATGGTTTGGTGGTGTAAATATAGGCTCTGTGGTATTTTATTAGTTTGTGTCTCTTTGGGTTTCAGTATTTTGTGATTTAGAGGGCACCCTACTGCTTATTGAACCTCAACCTAAAAACCTTTGTCTAATTAGTATTCCTTTTCCTCTATGCCAGAGCTATAACTTTAGACCTTTAACTATTTAGATAGTAGAAGATCTATAAGAAAAACATAGATATATAATTGTAAACAGTGCCAGATTATCTATTGAACCAAAGTAGATCCAGGCCAGATAATTTCTTATTTTAAAGACACAGTTTGTAAACTCGTTAATTTAAATTGATGAATTTTTTAAACTTCAGAGAATTTCAAAATATTGTTGGCCCTTTTCATCCCAAAATTCTGAATTCAACATTGACTATGATGTTTCATTGTCTGAAGTGCAGCACTGCAATGACTATCCATTAGGAAGAGCTGGACGGCCTGGGTAATAAATGATTGTTTATTGAGCTGAGATAACTCAATGGCGCTGGTAGTACAAAGCACTGGGTCCCTGTGGTTAAGGTGCTGAGTCCCTGTGGTTGCCAACTCCATTGGGTTCTGGTCTAAATTGGGTGGTACTGTTCCAGCTGTCCAAATAGTTACCTTACACTTTCGGGTAGGTTGGACGGTTTGGGCAGGTAAAATGAAAAAAAAAAAAATGATTGTTCATTGTCTGAAATTTCACTTTGAAGTGAA
The DNA here is from genome assembly GCA_951213105.1 of Amaurobius ferox. NCBI lineage: Eukaryota > Metazoa > Arthropoda > Arachnida > Araneae > Amaurobiidae > Amaurobius > Amaurobius ferox. The sequence goes on from OX578150.1 coordinate 134,779,018, forward strand.
TTGGTTAACTCTCACATATGAAAAGTCAACCATTTAAAAAATAAGTCATCTGGAGTGATTGGCTTTACAATCTTATTACCTGTAATAAAGATTTTGATCTTTTTACAGCGATTAATATAAAGGTCTTCTTTCTGGGTTTTGCTACATATCTGAATTTTTCCTGTTATGATTGTCAGATATTGATTTTATATCTCATTGTTTACTTTTTGAAAGTCTATGTTAGAAACTAAAGTGATAAGACTGAAGTGACAAAGTAATATTAAAAATGTGTTTGCCTTGAAGGCAAAAAAAAAGAAAAACATGTAATATTTCGGGGAAAAAAAAAATGCTTGCTGGTGTTCTTTAAACCATGTCATTTACTTTTAAATAAAAATTAAATATAAAATGACTATTTCTGTATCAATTTTTAATATAATTATTTTTTTTAAATGTTCAAGAAACTAAGGGTCTTATCCAAATCTTCCTGCAAACCAATGGGGCTCTGATATTTATTAATTAACATAATCATTCCCAATAACATACAAATTGCTTAATATTCTTATATAATTATACTGACAAGAACACACAGTAAAATAGCACCGAGACATACACATCATTGAAAATGTGGTTGGTATTTACGGATGCTCAAAACACGCAGATCCATATTTTTACTTATACTACATCATACTTTTGACTCATCGCAATACTTCATGTTCATATATCGTGGGAAAAGTAGTAAATTTGAATAAAATTATTCAACATGCATTTAATATGAGAAAAAAAAATTACTCTAGGGCACAGATTAACAATACTAAATTTAATGCCAATTGGAGAAATGATAAAATATTTAAATATACTAAAAAAAGGAATTACTTTTTCTGTAGTCAAACTTTCTACAGCAAGTTTGCCAGGTAACTGTAAAAAGTGAAATATGTTTCATGAAAAGTGAATAATCCAATTTAGAAGCAACTTATATTGAAGATTTGAGCATCTAAATGCTCCAATTGTAGATGAGAAACATATGTGGTGACTCAAATACTTTCAACTTTCACATGATTTTGAACTTTCAAACTTTATTGTATGCATAATAATTTGTTTTTCAGCATGTGCATAATGTGGAAGTTGTGCCTGTCACCATTGGCAAATCACTTTTTTGGTGACATCAGGCATGTAAAGATATTTAACTGTGGGTTTTGCTCCCGTCTTTCTCTGCTCTTTCTGTTTTGAATGCATGAACACATCCAGTGGGTTGGCAAATATGCCGTACCATGTGTTATGCAATGCTTAGTCAGAAGCTCATTTTATTTTGATTTATGTATAATTTTAATTATCCTGTTTGTATATACAGGGTGTGTACACTTTCCTTAAAAAATTTTCAAGGACTTTCAAGTACCATGCAATTATTTTTAAAGGACATCATTTCTTCCATATTATGAAGTTGTGTGCGTTTCTGAGAGGAAAAATCACAGTAAACTAACATTATTGTTTAATGTTGAAACTGTTGAAGAAATTTTGGGGGAAAAAACAATGTTGTTTAATAGAATTTCAGTGACAGTGTAACTTCTAGGGAAATTTCCAGAGAAAGCAGAACTTCTCAGAAAAAACACAATGCTGTGAATCTGTAGAAAACTTTCAACCTGGTCTTTTTCAAGCACTTTCAAGGTCTTGGGAATTATCAAGTACGTTCAAGGCCTTGAAAATGTTAATCTAAAATGCAAGTACTTTCCCAATTTTCAATCACCTGTATGCACCCTGTATATAAAAAGTTTTTTAAATATATTTTATTTCGTGGAAGAACATGAATTCAGGAGGTGGGCTCAACCACAGATTGACTTAGAAAATATGCAGTCACGAGAGATGTTAGTGAATTTTCAGTCGAGATATGTAAATTTTAAAGCACCATGATGACTGATGAGTATAGCAGTGGGTGTGACACGAAATGATACGAAAGTAAACATCAGTAAGTAAAAATAAAAACAGAATTTATTACTCACGAAATGATATATAAATAGAAAGGATAATAGCTTGCATCGGTAACTTTGATGAAGCTTACATAAAGTACATCAGAAGAATATCGCTTCAATACTGTACTGAGCCTAACCATAACATATCGTAAAAATAAAAACAGAATTTATTACTCACAAAATGATATAAAAATAGAAAGGATAATAGCTTGCATCGTTAACTTTGATGAAGCTTACATAAAGTACATCAGAAGAACATTGCTCCAATACTGTACTGAGCCTAGCCATAACATATCGGCTATTTACTTGACATAGCTTAACACCAGCTACCAGTTCAAAGCTTATCAAGAGCCTCAACAACAAGCTCATCCAAAACTACCTCTGAGCAACAAGTTCTACAAGTACATAGCTTCTCAAAGCATATTATGAGCAACAAGCTCTGCTTCTGCTCAAGCTTAGACTAAAGTGCCATTACCGGCGCCAGGCATTTATACCCATCATCTGTTATAACGCTTCCGGAGTATGCTAATTTCCAGTGATACGGAAAATTAGCATAATCCAGTCAGCTAAGATACAATCAGCAGGAACTCAAATGTAATTCAACTTGGACACTAAACAAATGATCTGGGCCACGGTAGCCCATTGGTTAGCGCGCTGGAGTTGCACTCGGTAGGCCCGGGTTCGATTCCAGCCACTGCCAAAACTGCCGCCGTGTTCATGCGGAGTACGATCACGTTAAACATGTGGGTCCGAAAGTCCTTCCGAGAGGTTGGTGGTAGGGGAAGGAGGGTACGGTCCCTGTGGATGCCTCCCCCACTGGGTTCCGGTCTAAATTGGGTGGCACTTCCCGACCGTCCAAACTGTTACCTTACACCTTTCTGGTAGGTCGGACGGTCTGGGTTTCAACAACAACAACAACTAAACAAATGATCTGAAATCCAAACAGTTAATCGAAATATCCAATACTTTAACTTTTGACCATAAGGCTATCGTGATACGTCATTTGTTTACTTTTATGGTGTCTAAAAAGAGGAATGCCAGCTGCTCAGTAAGAGCGCTGACAAATATATAGTGCCTCTGTAGTAGAGACTTTCAACTAAGCAACCTCCACAATCTGTCTATTGCAATATATATGGCAGGGCTACTAATAAATGTAGAGCCATGTCTGCCACACATATGTTAGGAGGTACTGAGAATCTACCAGGGAAATTTGATAAGGACCAGACATTTAAAATTTGAAAGTCAACAAACTTCATTGAAGTGAGATTTCACAAAAGCGATGAGTAAATTATAAAAGTGCTTAACTGATCATCCTTCCCTACCTGTGGAGTATCCAGTATGAGCTTTAGTCACTGATTATTATTGGTAAAATAAAGAGAATTCGTATTCATTTCTGTGTCAAACCACTTTGTTAAAGTTCGTACTCAGAGTATGCGAACACATGCGCATATCAACCAGTTTTTTATTATACTGCATGGTCTGATAAGTGTGATGCCCTCTATTGGGGCACTCTAATTAATACAATCTAAAAATGTGATTATTTATTCGAAAGAGAAGTTTTTATTACTGCAGAGTAAAATATTTCTCAGTAAATAGGGTTATCTAGCCTGGTGCATTTTGGTGCTGTCTGAGGCAAAGGTAGAAAGGGTAGGAGTGGGGGTCCCAAAAGTCAACATAGCATTCGCTAGTTTCTCACAGGTGGTCAGACCGTAGTTTCCATCAAAAATTTAGAAACTTCTCTCACACCCCCAGGGGTGCACACATCCCAGGTTAAGAACCACTGCTGTGGACCATAGATAGTTTCATATTTGTGTCAAAGCAGGGCAGGTAATGAGATGATCAATCAATACAAAACTTTTTAAAGCCCAGATTTTAGAATTTTTGAATACAAGTATTTAATGCGAATCCATCAACAATGAGGGCATACTATAAAATGCTATGAATAAATGTTTGGAATGAAGTCCATTTACCCAATTCATACCTTTAGGAAGAACTTCTTTTCTGTTTATAATGCATGATCATTCACGATTATTGTTTTTATTTATGCTAAAATGAATATTTGAAAGTTTTAAACAATACCTTGAGGAGGTATAAAGTGAACTAGATCTTCAATTGAAATCCTACAATGGTTTAGAGTTCTGTTCCTGAAAATCATCTGAAAAGGTTTAAGAACAGTATTTTAGAATTCTTGGACTATTTGCATATGTGCATACAGCCAATATGTAAAAAAAATACAGCCTATAGCAGTGACTAGAACAACTTACCCAACATTGTTTGAATCCATTAAATTGAATTGTTTTTGTGTCATGATTCATCAGATTCATCATGACAGAACCAAATTCCATTTATACTTGTTTATCAAAAGTGAATTATCACATTCATTTTAAAATGGCAGAAACTAGAGTAACCATTCATAAATATAGCCTTTAAATTTTATCTGAGGAAAGCTGTAAAAACTCTGATTTTGTAATAGAAAGTATTTAATTATTGCTATTTGAAATTAATTTTATGGAGTGAATCCAGAAATCTGCATTAGTTTTTACTGTCGATCCATTTTTTCAGAGAACATATATTTTCAATAATGAACTGGTTTATAACATAAAATGCAGTGCAAATCAAGATAAATAAGCAATAAGCAAAATATATATTTTTGTTAATTTATATCATACCTAAGTTTAATATTTTAGTTATTTTACAGACTGGAATTTTCTTTGGGACCACTAAAAACACCCTAAAATGCGTGGAGAAAAATGCAGCTCAAATTTTATTTGAGGCACAGTGACAAGATCATAGACAAGCGTCTCTCTTGCAAAAAGGGAATTCCAAATGGATAGTGTTTTAGTAGTTAGATTTAAAATTCAGAAATTTAAAATCAGATAGAAACTTAAATTTTAAGATATAAGATTGTAAAAGTATAAGCATTCCCAGAAAAAAAAATCATGTTTTTACGATAATAACTTCTAAAGTTAACAATTAAGATTTTAAATGGCTGTAAAACAAAGACTTTTTGATGTACATTCTTGCCGATTTTTAAAATCATTAGCATTCTAATACTGATTTAATTCTTTTATTCAAAATTTAATACTTTTTATAACCATTATTTTTATTTTAATTATTTAAATTTCTATCTTTAATTATTCTAAATTACTTTATTCAAAATTGCTTTTATTTTTTTTACTTTCATTAATAAGTCTTTTGTTCCATTTTCCAAATGTAATTGTAAGTGCATCTTTATTCGAATTACAACAGCACACTCTTCTGGCAATTGACTAACTTCATTTCCGGTTGAGATGAGAGTTTGTTTAGATCACTTGGGTTGAATCTGACCCCTGATCGTGATCTCGCCCATTGAACTTGTCTGAAAAGATTGGGTGGGATATTCCCTTTCACTATCCTACTTACTCTCCTGAAAATTTGTTGAAGGTATCGGTTGTATGTTTAGGCGGGGGTGCTTCGGCATCCCTTGTCTTTACAATTTTTTTTTTATCTAGGCCTTGCATCACCTCTGCAATATAAATTTTTAAATCAAGTTTCCTATGAAGTATTTTGTTGTTATTCATACATTATCCTTTATGTGCTTGTAATAGGAGATTGAAGGGAAATTTTAATAATCTGATTTTATTAATTTAATTTTCCTTTCATGTGGTCTTTTATTACAACAGGTTCATCAAAATCTTTTATTTAGTGGACTCATTTAAAATAAATAAACAGAAGTGAACAATGTAAACCTGTCTCAAATAGATAACCATACCTAGCACAGTGTATCCTCAGAGTTTACAAAATGACCCTCAGTTTCAGACTTGGCTACTTTAGAAGACTATGTTAGAGAGTTAGAGATAGATCACTAATGCAATTTTAATCTGATGATCAGAGCCTGAAGTAAAGCACCATTGAACTAAACATTTGGAAGGAGAGGATAATAAAAATTAAGAACTTTTAAAAACTTTGTAAATTTCAAGCACTTTTTCTGAAACCCTTGAAGGGCTCTTGAAAATGAAAGTAAATTACTTTTCAAGGATGTGGGAACCTTGAAATCTCTTCAACCAATAAAATGCAATGCAAAAACATAATATATTTTAATTTATTTATAAAATACATGTATGTAAATGATTTTGTAGCTATTGTATAGCATCTCCTAGCAATACTTTTAAGTATACAAACATTTTTTTTTCACTACATATGTTTACAAATTCACTGTTTTAACTAATTATGCGATCTAAGATTTTTCTCTTGGCAACACATCTACATGCATTTCAGTCAATATGCATTGTAATTTGTTCACTGACTCATTTGTTCTATGCATTGTAATTTGTTCACCGACTCATTTGTTCTATGCATTGTAATTTTCTCAATTAAAGTGGCATCACAAGTATAAGTCACTCTAAATTAATATATAGATCCCTTAAAAAAACACATTCATCATATTATAGTGATTTTCTGAAGTGTAGAAAACTGTACATAAATCAGCATATAAACTTTTATATTATCAAAATCTAAAAGAAAAAACTTTTAAGCAGGGCACTGTAATGCCAGAAATGTAAAGTAATAAATATTTGGAAGGATTAAAAAATAATGGAACCAGGAATGCGGGCGGATTATCCCCACGCTAAGCAGATGGGCGATAATATACAGGTGGCCCCATATCTTACATACCACGCCCATGTTTACATACCACGTTAAGCCGTTTGGCGGCAACCGAGACGGCGACGCCATGTCTACGGATTAGCCCTCAGCTCTAGATTTCAGCACGTGGACCGCCGACCAAAAAAGGGATATAAGTGAGAGTTGCTCGAAGTGGGAGTCAGAATTGGTCAAGGCAGGCTGTTGGAGTTAGACTAGTCAAGAAGAAGCGACGGTAGCAGAGTTAAGAGTTGTGTGTGCGTCTCTGATATAGGAATTCGAAGGAGAGCTCATGTTCATCTAGTATTGCAAGTGTAAAGTGTGACAAAGCATCGGTGTTACCCAAGTTATATGAAAAGAAGATCAGGTACCGTACAATTAAACTATATGAGGATAACCTCTTTGTCTAAATTTGTGTTTTTAAGGAAAAGCTAATTAATGCATCCCACCACGTGCTCCAACCAAATATCAATTCATCTGGCATTACATCCCCCGAACTACCATTGAGATGTATTCCACTATGTGTGATATTTATTTAATTTGTAAAACTAAAGAGTGTAAATTGAGTATGTGATAAATAAATGTTTGTTCCTTTACTATTAACCTTAATTTTTAGTTTGTTAACTTAGTATCCCGTTAAGCACAGAAATAGGTGGGTTTTGCGGCCACCAACGCAATGTACACAGCAGTAAGTTAGAACAGATTACATGTATAATTAATATACTAATAAATAATTAATTTAATGTAAAATGCATTTTTGACAATATTAATTTTAATCAACAAAAATAATAATCGGCACAGGTACGATGAAATTATTAATTACTACGAAATTAATAATAATTAAAAAAAATATTGTAAATATCTTATTTTATTTTTCCCATGTTAATTTATTAAAATAGTCCTTAACCTCTCATTCATTTAGTTTTAGAGATTCTTTCCCTACTGTTTTTAGCCAAGCATAGATGCTAAAAAGATGAAGGTTTATGCTCTTTTTAAAAAATGGGCAAAATAGAAATATTTTTAATACTTATCAAAAAGTAATGCATTCATTTTACAAAACTATTAGAAATACTTCTAACTATATTATTTATTTTTTAAAAAAGCTTCTTATTCTCAGTATCTATGCTCGGCAAAAAACATTGGAAAAAAATTCCCAAAACCAAACAAATTAAAGGTTAGGGACTATTTCCTATGGGTTAACACGTTGAAAATATCCATTTATGGGTACTAAATATTTAAAACTAAATTTAAGGATTTTAAAGTACATTTAACTAGTAGGAGCACTGTATGAGATGTAGCTTTACATTCCTTAGATTGTATTTAACTTTTTTTTTATACTTATGGATATAAATATAATTAAGAAAAACAGTGCAAGTTTATAGTTCTGCACAACTAAAAAGTATCACATCTATGGCCAAATCATTTCTCATAATTGTTTGCTAAAACTGAACAGACATTTTGTGTTGACTGAAAAAAATCATACCAAATTTCACCCAAATTGCTGCATTCTTTCAAGAGATGTTGTGCATACACACGGACTTCATTTAAAAAATGGCTTATTCACAATCAGATGTCCCATACAGTAAACCAACTAAAATTTCACAGCCACAATTTTAACTCAAAACAATACATTCTTTTTACATATACTATGTAGATGAAATACAAAATAAAAAAAAAAGCATTTCTCTAAACATTTATTCTGAAGCTCATCTTTACATAAATAATTGGAATCCTACAAAAATATAACCTACATTTTTGACAGAGGTGTTATTCCTAATATTTCAAAGCTCTTTTTCAACACTAATTGAGCAGAGTGAAATAACAGCAGGCGTGCCTAAAAAGATAATGATTTAAAATAAATTGTAGTACAATATGTTAAAAAAGGTAAAAAAATGTAAATGAAAATTTTTCTCATAAGTTTTATCAATGCAATATATATATATATATATATTACCGAACCAGGTATGGCCCTTGATAATGTACATGGTTTCAGAAATACATTTCACATTTCTAAATTATTTTCTTTTTCATCACAAAAAATTTTGGAAGCCAGGAAAGGCCTAACTCCATTTGTAATTTTTTCCATTTGAATCTTTTCATCTATTACACTATTCATGCTTTTACACCATGTATGTTAATGCAGGGAACGAGGGTATTAGTACCTTAAGTACTTGTATTACATATATGAGTTATTACACTTTAAATAATAATTTAATCATTAGGTGTAGTTACAGGCTTATATTTACCAGACGTTTACAAAAATGTAATCCAATTTTCAATCAATTACCTTATATATGGAACAAGGAAAGGGGTATTTAATACCTATTTAGTACCTGTTTTATTTATAATGGATTTTTCTCCAACTTATCATTGAGTCTATTTAAATTTTCCATATGTTCTTCCACCCTTTTTTTTTCACATATGCTCTACAGACCATTTTCAATAAAAGATAAGTCACTGGTATTTATAATACAAGGAAATAAAATTCTTACAATATATATATATATATGAACAGGAAGAATTGTACCTAATCTGCCAAACAAAAGGGGGTGATAGAAGAACTCATGTGCAGTATAAAACAACATAGCAACTCTGTCCTATCTCTAACCATTTCCGAGTTATGATGGATTGAAGGAAAGTGCGTCAAGTCTGGAAAAACTCAAATTTGCGAAGTTTTTGAAAGGTCTACATGCAAAATAAGCACATAATTAGAAAGAGCAGAAAAAATCCTGAAGATGACACTATTTCCATCAGGATATCTGAATTTAATGGCGAGTTACAAGCGCTGAAACATTGGCGAAGTGCAAAATCGAAATGTTGCCAAAATCTGTAAATCTGGTCAAATTTACCAAAAACATTTTTATTCCACCAGCTTTCGAATGAGCCTATAATAAACTAAATCGGTGTTTTAGTTCAGGAGAAATTTAGCTTTTCACTTGCAATATATCACTGAAATCGGCATCCGGGAAAGTGGACATTCGCCGAACATGGGGCAAATGAAACAATGGTGCATAAATGGAAAGTATGGAAATTGAAATGGTGTCATCTTAAAGGATTTTTTCTGCTCTTTCCAATTATGTGCTTATTTTGCATGCAGACCTTTCAGAAACCTCACAAATTTGGGTTTTTTCAGATTTGATGCATGTCTCTTCTATCCATTATACCTCAGACACGGTTAGAGATAGAACAGGGTTGAAATACTGCACATGGGCTCTTCCATCACCCCCTTTTATTTGGCAGATTAGGTGCAATTCACCCTAACGTATATATATATATATATATATATATATATATATATATATATATATATAATATATAAATATATATATATATATATATATATATATATATATATATACAGGTATACCTGTATATATATATATATACAGGTTAGCCCAAAAAGATTGAAACACGCTTTAATTCTTTACCTGTTGAAGATAAGTGGTCAATGTAAATTGCAAAAATGTTGAAAGTAAGGTAGAAAATAAGACTAGTCCTATTAATTTTCAAAAGTTACACTTTTTAAAATTTTATACAACCCCCTTAGACAAATTGGGTCAATCAGAAAATTTTCATTTTTAATGCAACAAGATCATAAAAAAAAAAAAAAACTACATATCTGTATCTTTAAAATCAACTGAATTATGAAATAGGAAAAAATCTGACTTATGTCACTTTTCCGTACCATGTGAAAGGCTGTTTCATCAGTAAGAATAGGGATCATAAAGAAATGGACGATGAAATTGTTTAGATCAAAAATCCGTTAATATGTGCCGAAATTTTTTTATCACAAATGCATCTAAATAAAGCATTAAGCAGACAGAAATCATATAAAATAATGGTACTCACTAAGCGGTTGGGTATCCTATGTATTATCATCCAGTTTTATCTTTTTTTGTGATATGTCATAAATTTACATTTCTAATTTGTTGTATGGTCCCCATTCACAATGGTCAATTTTTAATTAAATATAACTCGCTCACTTTTAAAGATACAGATATGCAGTTTTTTATGATCTTGTTGCATTAAAAATAAAAATTTTCTGTTTGACCCAATTTGTTTAAAGGAGTCGTATAAAAATTTAAAAAGTGTAACATTTTGAAAATTAATGGGACTATTTCATTAACGTAGTCTTATTTCCTACCTTACTTTCAACAATTTTGTAATTTACATTGCCCACTTATCTCCAATAGGTAAAAAATTAAAGTATGTTTCAATCTTTTTAGGACACCCTGCATATATATATTTAACCCTCATGAATGAAAATTGATAAAAATAATTGCATTCTGATACAGATTAAGTCTATTTGTATTCTGATACAAATAGACGACCTAAACAATATAGAATATTAATGTACGAAAAAGTCGAGTGAAGATTCACACTTCAGATTTAAATTGAAAAATGAGTTAGGATTAAAATAACGTGATGCAACACATCTCTTATTTAGTGTGTGCCACATTTGGAGGCAGAGATATTATTAAGAGCTAAGAAGCCATCACCATCTCTAAAAACATACCAAGTCTCAAAATATAGTCTTCAGCAAAATTAGGTAAAACACCAACAGGTAGCATGTTAACTTACTTTTGCAACATATGGATTTGAATTTTTAACATGTAGCTCTTGAATGGCTCGACCCACTTCATTCCTGCAAAGATAATAAAAATAAAACAAATGATAACAATGATAAAACAAATGATAATAATAATAAAATATAAAAACATTCTAAAAATTAAATATATTTCAAATTTGGCATGAAGAACAGGGTTCTCACTCTTTATATCCATAAAAAAAAGGACTAGCCATGATTGCCACCACTAACAAGATTATAAAAATGTTCTGGAAAGGAGAGCACCAGTTCTATAGCATCAAATGATTAAAGTTTTACGTGCTAATTTAGAATACCGTGCAATGAATCTTCTTCTATTTTGAATACAATTAGATTTAAATTTCTATTTTCTTGTGCAAGTTTGATTGAAATTTCAATTTTTTTCTTTGTAGCGTGATTCGCTACAATAAAAAATTACTCCGGTTGCTTTTTATTAGAATTTGTACCTTATATGAAACTGGAACCAATAATAATACTTCCACTAAAACTCGATTGCTTTTGACTATGAGAATAATATTTTAAGCAAGCTCCAAATATACTTGAACCAAATATTATTATTGGTTCAGAAATATAGATGTACACATACTGAAATCAGGTGTTGGTGAGCACAGTGAACAAAGGCCAAGTGGCCTAGTCTAAGTTAAAAAAAATGGCTTTCCCCTTAGTATAAGTAAAAAATAATTCCAAATGCATTTCACAGCCATGCTTATGATTTTTAAGGCATGGAGTTCAACATTAGAAAAATTGATAAAGATTACATTTCCCACACATTTAAAAATAATTCCAAATAAGAAGAAAAATATTAAAATATGATACTAGACTTTTATAGATTTTTCTATTAAAATGTTCAAGATGCAAGTAACTTCCTACTTTGTAGACTATAAAATATTATTGATTTTGAGCATTTATCTCAATATACAGGGTGTCCAGTGCTATCGGTGCCCAATGGCTATTTCCTCAACAGTTAGTCATAGAGATATACATCGAATTGCAAAAATGTTTTAAATTTTAAAATCTATTATCTTAGAAACAGTTTAAATCAATAAATGCATTTTTGAAAGAAATATGAAATATAAATTTTTATACGGTACCCCGGTCCTACCAGTAATATTTAGGAAAATTATCTTCATATAATTTCATGCAAAATAAAAGAAAATCACCCTTTTACGACCAAAATTGACTGACTTATAGCTGCTTAAAGTTAGAGCACTTTTTGTGCTGAGAAATGGGGGTTATACACAAAATAATTGTATACACAAATCTGTTATTTTTTAGATGTTATATGCCTTTATTATTTTAGATTTAATGTGCATAATATTTTATTTGCGTCTGCAGGTACGCTGCAACTGGTCTCATGACTGGTCTATTACCGTATAAAAATTTAAATTTCGTAATTTTCACAGAAATGCATTTATTGGCTTAAACTACTTGACTTAAACAATAATGTGTTACCTTATTTACAAAAGATCTTAGACCCCTAGAAAATCTTAATTGAGCCCTGACTATAATACTCTTCTAAACAAATTACTATTTAATAAAAAGCTTTGTTTCATTTTCGACATTATGTCAGCAAATGTAATTGAAACATAATACTTTGAATACGGAATTTCAATATTTATATGGTCCCTTAAAGGTTGCTAGAAATGGGCCATTTTTATGAGTGGAAAAGCGACTTAAGTCATAAAGTTTAATGCTTCATAGCTCGGTGAATTTTGGTTGTAAAAGGATGATTTTTTTTTTCCATGAAATTGTATGAGGGTGATTTTCCTAAATATAACTGGTAGGATAGGGGACAATATAAAATTAATATTTCGTATTTCTTTCAAAAATGCATTTATTGATTTAAACTGTCTCTAAGATAATAGATTTTAAAATTTAAAACATTTTTACAATTAGAAGTATATCTCTGTGACTAACGGTTGAGGAAATAGCCATCGGGCACCAATAGCCCTGGACACCCTGTATATATCACTGTCAATACGATTATTGAAACACATGTTACATTTCAGCTATAACAAACATTAAATATATCATAAATTATCCTAATTTGCATACAACTACGTTTTTGTTTAAATTATTGTCAATTTTCACTGTAGTAACTATTTTTTAAATTTTTGATGAAAAGAGGGGGAATAATTTTGCATAACTTTTGAAGGGGGAGGGAAGGGGAAAAAAAGTACTTTCAAGGGACTTTGATAGTTAAATTGTGAGACTTTCTTAATATAAAATTGTACGTATAAACTAATATAAAGATTTATTAAAATAATGTAAAAATAAAAAACCATGGCTCAAAAATATTTGTTGTAGAAATTATTTGAGCTAGACAACAATATTAATTAGTATGGATATAAAATTCATAAATTCGTCTCTTTTTATCAAAGTTTTCAATGTTTCCAAAATTCCCTGTTTTTTTTCAACTCTATTCATAGCACAGCTTGGAATTTTGGGAACTTTTAGTATGTTCATCAGAATCACTAAATGATTATGTAAACCCAGTGCCATACATGGTTGTATTTATTCTAGATATAACACTATATTTACTGGATTAGCTCCTCATTGTTAAAATGCTGAGGTTGAGGGTTGTTTATACAATTTTGCACTTTTGTCACACTTAGCATGGAAATAAAACCCGTAAATTAGTTTATTTTCATTGTTTATACAATTTTGCACTTTTGTTACACTTAACAGTTAATTTAAAAATGTTAATATAATTTTTAAATTAGTCAACTGTAGTTAATGGATTGAAAAAAGACTGTAATGCTATAAATGTATATGGAGTAAAAGAAACAGAAAATGAAAAATAATTTTGCTATAATAACAGAAGGAATAGTGAAATAAATCAACATTATACAAATATATATATAAATATATATAAACTTTAAATAAAAGTACATAAAACAATTCAAAATATAAAATAAAAAAAATTCCTCAAATAACAGATATAATTTATTTTGTTTTCATGAGCAGCATAAATTTAAATTCAAGTGAGCAGTCGTGGGCTACAAAGAAAAAAAAACCCTGCATGCAGCCAATCTTAGCCTAGTTATTATGTCGAATCTTAGCCTAGTTATTTAATTTAATTTTTTCTTTAATACATAGAACATTATTGCCAAAGTATATAAAAAGTAGGATATTTTTAACAAAATTAGGAATTTTCCTTAGCAGGCAAAGTAGAAAGAATGATGTCTGGGTGTTATTTTTTCAGAACACATAACACAATAGAAAATTACATTATATGCTTTATTATGTAAGTAAAAAAAATGTAGGGTGTCTCATAGAAATAAGACATTTTAGGATGATTTTTAATTCCTATCAATACTTTATGAACTCAAAAATGCACACACTTTGTAGTTATAACACAAATACAGAAATTGCCACAAATATTTTTAAGGGTATTTTTTCACTTTTCCTAAAATTTGAGTTGCAACTTTCAAAAGTGGGAAGTATTATCATAATAATAAAATGGGTACTAGTATAAATCATTTTCTTATATTAAAAAAAAAACATGACTTATTTTCAAAAATAATATTAATAAAAACATATGTCTATAGATGTTTTTATGCTCTTATTCACAAATACAGATATATTTTATTTATAAATAATTAATTTTTATTACTATACGTATAACTACAATATATGTATACTGTTTGAAAAACAATAAAAATTAATTTCAATGATAGATAATACAATTGCACAAGTATTATTCAGTAATAAAAAATTGTCACATAAGCGTGCTACAGAAATACAACTTTATAACACCACACTGAAACTTAAAAGATGTTTATTAATATATCAATTCAAATTTTATAGCGGTAAATTTTTAAAAATGGAATAGCATTATGGTAAGAATCAAAATGAAAAATAAGAAATAGAAAACTCATAAAAAAAATTACATTTTTGCGTTAAAAATATTACACATATTTTTATGCACTGGTAAAATTTCAAAGGGTAAACAGGTATTTCAGTGCATACCAGATGCTTAATAATGCATTTTTGCGAACTTTGTATGAATCCATATAAAATAACTTACCTAAGCACAAACAAGTAATGAACTATTACACATGGTTCCATAGACGTGTATGCTTGATATATCACTTCTTCAAATCTGAAAAAATGTATATATAGATAGATAGATAGATAGATAGATAGATTAAGCCTGAGCATAGATAGAAGCCTAAGAATTTGCACAAATATTAAAGCAATCGATGACCACAGATTATTGGCTTAACAGATAAAAAAAATGTTTTAGTAAGACTAAATGTTTTAAAACAAAAAAGTTTTCTGAGAGGAAGATATTGAGAGAACAGAAAAAATTATTTCCATTCTGCAGAATTTTTGACATTTTCAGTGTAATTGTTCTGCATGGTTTGACTAAGATAATGTATATTTCAATTCATTTTAACTAAGAGATACATCGGGTCTTGCTTGTGATTTAAAATAAGTGCAAATTCTAGTAGTATGCTAAATGATATTGTTTTTCAAAAAATTCTATTAAATATATAATTTAATTCATGTAAAAAAGAAGTATATAAGAATCTCTGCTCATGATAAACAAAATTATCTGCACAGACAAATCTGAAGAATAAAATGTCCTGGTTATGTTTATAAATACATTCACAAAAAAGTTTGGCCAACATTACATATGAAGAAAATATGTTAAAATGGTAGCAAAAGGTATGCCCATATTATTTTTAACTTATTGTAATAAATAGTTAAATGCAATAGAAAGAATTTAAAAAATCTCTGCTAAAATAAAACAGATGACATAAGAAATTGAAAATATCAATCATTTCTGCAATATTATATCCCGAGATAGTAACTGACATAACCCAATAAAAAATATAATATTTTAAGGGAATGCTTTTTACAAAATTTCATTGAGAAATAGTTATTTTGGATACAAAGTAGCACATAAAAAGGTGATTTGAAGTTGAAAAAAATTATTCTTAATAAAAAGACTATTTCAAAATGAGTGATTACCTCTTAATATAAATGAGGGGTCCCCAAAGTGGTCGATATGATATTGTTAGGGATCAATTCAGGATCGGTGGTCGATGGAAAAAGTTAATTAAAAATCACTAATATAATAAAAAACTAATATCTCTTAGTATAATGATAAAAAATACTGGAACAAACTATCTTTAGAAATAATAAAATTTAATATGTAATATTTTTACAAAATAAGCACTAAAATATTAAACTGTCACACTGACTTGACACAACACACACTGACTTGACTGTCACACAATTGTCACACTGACTTGACACAACACACACTGACTTGACACAACACACACTGACTTGACTGTCACACAAATGTCACACTGACTTGACACGGGGGCACGGTAGCCCATTGGTTTGCGCGCTGGAGTTGCACTCGGTAGGCCCGGGTTCGATTCCAGCCACTGCCAAAACTGCCGCCGTGTTCATGTGGAGTACGATCACGTTAAACATGTGGGTCCGAAAGTCCTTCCGAGAGGTTGGTGGTAGGGGAAGGAGGGTACGGTCCCTGTGGATACCTCCCCCACTGGGTTCCGGTCCAAATTGGGTGGCACTTCCCGACCGTCCAAACAGTTACCTTACACCTTTCTGGTAGGTCGGACGGTCTGGGTTTCAACAACAACAACACTGACTTGACAACGTCAATCAATTTTTCTAACATTAATATAATGTGTGAAAAATGCGCATTTGATTTTTGGCTGTCTGCTAAGAGTAATGCTAGTGCCACGTGCAATGTCACATGCACATTTTTGCTCTTTGCTCGGGAAAAAGTCAGTTTTTCGCTGACACTTGCCTGTGTATGCTGAAGAGCAAATGCTCTTGAAATAAAGGAAATTCAATAAGGATTAGGCAGTCTAGTGATTACTTGTATGAAATGACTACTACTAATCATGTGATTAGTTAGTCTTAATATAATGCATGTAATTAGATATAATTATATTAGATGTAGTAAGTACTATAAATAATAAATACTGTATGATTAAGGGATTAACAATCTACAAGATCACATAAGTGTCTTTTTGCTTGCCCTATTATAATTATGTAATAGTAAAGTAGAGGGGGGGAGTCAATAAGAAGTTGATAAATTGTCAAAAATGTCTTGAAAGGGTCGATGGCCAAAACCATTTGGGGGCTCCTGATGTAAATCAATGTCAAGATGTGACTATCTGCAAAACAATAAATAAACTAAATCATGACATAAAATGCTGCACAAATATTGTAAAGTTAACAGACATGCATTTCAGAAATCATTGGATTTCCTTTTTCAGTGTTGAAGACCCAGACCGTCCGACTCGTCCAAAGGACTAAGAGCAACTATTTGGACGGCCGGGCCTTTTTCAGTGTGAGCAAGTCAAAATTCAAATGCTAAAAAAAGCATTTTTGCGAAAGTATAAAGTGCGTTAAAAGGAAATTTGCAGAATATTTTCAGAGTGTATAACAGTAAAATAACTAATAGAGCAATTGCAGAAACTTATTTGAGAATCAATGCCATTTACTGATCTTCACAGACCACTTTTACTTTTCATGTAAAATAGTTTGTGTAGGCCCTGAAAAAATAATTAGTGGCCCTTTTTATTCATGTGAAATATTTTCATATATCTAAGGCATTGTGCCTATTCAAATAAAACAGCACTGTCGAGAAACATAGTTTTCAAAATTGACAGAACTAGTATACTACAATTAAATGCGAAGAAAAGAAACAGCAAAATTTGTATTTTGCTTGAAAAGTATTTTCAAAATTAACTGCAATTTGGATATAATATGTGTACATACTCAGTATGCAATACATTTCATTAATAAAATATATCTAAAGTTCTCTCATGTTATATAATCTGAAAACCTGTCTATAGAGGTTGTGGCAGCAGCCGACTCTGCTCCTGTTAAAACATCAATCGAAAATGCTAGGGATCAGTACCTGAATTATAAGTTTAAACCCAAAGTTTGGACTCTTTTGGTCTAATCTTATAATGGCGATCTTAGCACCAGGTCCTGAGTTCGAACCTGGTTCGGGACCAAATATTATCAATACCTACAATGATGAATTGGACAATTAATACACATAACCAACACACCTTTCTGGTAGGTCGGACGGTCTGGGTCTCAACAACAACAACAACATAACCAACACGAGATGGCATTACCACACTGAGCCAGAGGTGCTGAGCACTCCTTTCCTAGCTAACAATGATTGATGCCATGCAGCTGCACGATTGAGGTACGACATGCCTCCTGGCTGTGTCTGTGCTAGAACAATGGTGGGCTCGGTGAGTGGCCCCCTCACCATTTCTCACAGACTGACCGAGCACATTTCTAGGGGAAGGAGTGTGTGGCAGCAGCCGAGTCTGCTCTTGCTAAAACATCGATTGAAAATGCTAGGAATCAGTACCTGAATTATAAGTTCCGACCCGAATCTAGCTTTCGGTCCAATCCTATAATGTTAGTCTTGTAAGCACCAGGTTCTGAGTTCGAACCTGGCTCGGGACCAAATATCATCAAGTCCTACAAGAGTATTCCTAAAGATAAGATTGTGTTCCCATTATAGATAACAACCTCCATGCACCGGTCTCCCCCTCCCCCATTTTATGAGCTCATCAGTATGAAATACCTGTTATTGGCATTGACAGCAAGAAAACTTGCCATATGAAGCAACTTCTACGGGAACTGACAAATTCAGCCCTGCTAAATAGCTGGCACCCAATTTTATAAAAAATAAGTCATAGTCCCAGAACCCATTTATAGGGAGCATTGCTACTGTAAGCACATTCTACAACTACTATAAACGGTGACTATGAACTTGGCTTTTGCAACCTCAAGCAGCCTGAGCTAAATTTTCAAGAAATTCAAAGCTGGCTATGTGGTAGGGATGAATTTGTCAGTTCTCATAGAGCAATTATCAGTTATTCTATGTTGATGAACACATAAGTGTGAAACAGAACCATGGATGCTGTTGTCAGCAATAAGAGCATAATCCTTCATGTATTCTATACACATTTTCAAATTTTGAATGGGATGAAAACTTTCAAAAGATTATTTACACAGGTGTATCACTAGAATGTATTCATAGTAAAGCCCTTAAGAACCCCAAAAACTTTGTAAGAAAAGGTCTATGAGTGCACACGTTAGGCCTATCTACAGGAAAGTGAATATGCCCAATAATTTAAAAGTGACTGCAGCACCCCTAGGAGAGTATTTAAAAAGTTAGGACAATGAACTCAACAACAAAGTGATATAGACAAAGAAAAAAACAAATGACAAAGTTGTAGAGCATTTTCTAATCAATAAGAATTGACACCAGGAACGAATAATGCATACATACCGACGGCAATATACCAGTTATACTTTATCAGTTACTAGATGTGCAGACATGGTGAAACCTGCAATGCTTATCAAACTATGTGGTCATATTTTTATTTAAATTTAAATGTGCATTGTTGCTGATGAAGGGCCTTTTACAGGCTATATGTTAGATTCCAGTAAATGTAAGTGTTTATTTTAGCATTCCAGAATAGGATGGTCATGCACCCATAATCCTATTGTGTTAAATAAATGTCTTAGACAAAGCTCTACAACTTTGTGAATTTTTTCATCTATCTTGCTTTGTTGTTGAGTTTGTTATCCTAACTTTTTAAAATTCTCTGTTAGAGGAGCTGCAATCCTTTTGATTCGATCAAGCATGGTCGCTTTACTATAATAGATAGATCTAATGTATACAGTCATGGCCCTTTCCTTACAAAGTTGTGCTTAAGAACTTTCCTAGGAATTCTGTTTAACTTTATACTCACTTGGCAATGTGTGCAATCAAAGAGATGGCTTCTGGTTCTACCAGAGACAGCAATTCACAGTTGGAGTTTACTTCAAAACCACAGTTCCTTTGGATACTGAAAATAAAATGATTTTTTTTATAGCCTGATAAAATTTCATGAGTACATTAAAAGCAAAGTAATAATATTTTGATTGAAATCATGGACCCAAGTTCTATAAGCTGTCGCTCTTGAGCAACCTAGTGCTCGTACAAATTTGGTGCTTTTTTATTCATGAAGTAATGTTTGTGAATAGGTGGAATTCACATTCAGTTTCACAATTATATTCAAGAAAATGTTTTATAAATACAGGGTAGTTAGGTACTATTTTAATGAAAATGGTTAAATTTGTAAGATTTCTTCCCTTAAGATGAATAAACAAGAGTGTGAAGCAATAGAGCATGGGCATGTGACGTTACACGGACCCTTTTGCCCTTACGTTTCCAAAACAAAATACTCGTTTGCTTAGCAGTATGGAAATTTTCATTATTTCTGTAATTAAAAACGGCTACTTTAGAAGCTTACAATCATTTAACCTCTCATTTTAGTAGGATATATCTAAATGTATCTTTTTCGATGGATATTTTTAATTAGCCGAAAAATAAAATATTCACTTTCATTAAAATATATACACGAGTTTTTTAAGAAAAATTGTTATGTACCTTTCTTTTCTCGTTTGCATACCCATTGTGGAATTTGCTATTAAATGTATACATCTTTAGAACGCTAGTCAGTGACTATGGTAAAAATGAGCAGTAGTGTACATTCACTTAAAATCCCTTAAAGTGCATTTCAGCAAATGAAATCTTTAAATATATATTGTTATTCAAGTATTCTAAATAACTTATTTTCATCACAAAAATAAATTTCAAAGTTTAATGGGTTTAGTTTCAATTTTCATTTGCCATCATTGTCCATTTACTATGACACGCTATGGTAAAAATAATGCCCTTATGTTTCTCAGCATTCTACTACACAGGTTGCTTATTTACGCTCGTGCCCATGCTCTATAGTTATCTGGAAAGTAAATCAAGCAATAGTTATTCAGTTATCGAGCAATATAGTTATCAAGCAATAGTCATCCAAGGAAATAAGTGCAATGAAATCAGAAATAAATTTGAAAGAAAATTAAAAAAAGCAGAACCAGTAGATAAGATGATAAATAAACTAGCAGACAAATTTTAACAAGCAGGTTCTGTACATGATGAAAGATGAAGTAGACAACTGCATATGTCAGAGGATAATGTGAAAGCTGTGATAAAATCATCAATGAAAATTTTGTATGTATGTCTCCTTGTGCAGCAATGCAAAGACTCTTCCAAAGGCAATGATATGCATTATTCTGAAAGTCAATTTGCATGATAAAAGCTATCATTTGCAGGTTTACTATTAATTTTCCATTTTGTAAATAAATTATTTATTATTTCAATGTGCTTCATTAAAATAGCACCTGACTTTAGGTCTACCCTGTACAAAACAGTGTAAGTAGTGCCTTAAATAAAAGAACTTTTAGCTAAAAGCTCTTTATGCATAAATTAGATCTGTAAGTACAATAAAATCAAAACTGATATGTTTGTGATGCATGAATAACTTCAAAATTTCGGTATAGATGTAGTATAATCCCGATTTAATTTTTGGCGAATTTAGGTGAGATTTTGGCAATCCCTGCAATGATTTGGAGAACATTCTATTCTGGCAACCCTTTCCACCACTTTTGTTGTGTTTTGTAGCAAAAGTAAAAATCGCAACATTCCATTCTGGTAACATTTTCCACGTCTTTTGTCGGCCTTTTGTCAGCAAGGTAAAAATCAGAAAATTTTCTGATTTTCATGTCGTGCTCTATAAGCCACAGAACACCTGTTGCACAAACAGCTATTGCTATGTGTGACCTCCAACAACCAGTGGAGTCGGATTCTGTGATGCTTTTTTAACAGGCGTAGGTAACTGTTTGAATTGCTACTGGAATTTAAATTGCCATGTTTGAATTGCAACAAAAGGGCGACAAAAGATTAAAAAAATGTGGAAAATGTTGACAGAATGGAATGGTGCAACTTTTACCTTGGCGAGAAAAGGTGCAGAAAGAGTTGCCAGAATGGAATGTTCTCCAAATCATAGCAGGGATTGGAAGAATCTCACCTGGAATCGCCAAGAATGAAAAAGGGATTATACTATATCTGTTCCAAAATTTGAATAAAAATTTTACCTTTGACTGATAATTATCATAGTTTTTTTAAAAATTCAAATAAATATAATAGTACAACAAGATTCATTTCTATATATATTTTGTAGTTTTATGGACACATGTTTTATATAAACACAGTTTTCAGAATTGAATTCTATCAACAGGTTATAAAAAAGGAAAGAAAAATTACAGGGAAGAATTTACAATAATTAAAGATTCTATTTAATAGCACTCTATTAGAGTATATAATAGGTATTTCAGTTATTAGAATTTTAAAAAAAAAGTTGAATAATCAGAGTTCAAGTTCATTGTGTCATAAAGATTGTAAAATTATGGAAGTTCAAATAATAATTTAAATTAATGCAAAACGTTTTATATATACATGTCTCCATCAAGTAAGTGTTCATTAATTATTACCTGAAAAAATTAATATGTTGCTAGTGCACTCTTGATTAATTTAATATACTGCTGGTGCTTTCGGGAAAAACTTAATATAATGCTTGTGCTCCTTGATAATAAAAGAACGTGGATCCCTATCATGGAGTAACTCCATTATTCACATTGGGCTCATGTTTAGCTAGTACAGAACGGATAAAGAAAAAATAATATACACTCCATGGTGCATGAGACTGATGGTAGTGCCAGAATCTACTGAAGCCAAGGTGAGTAGACTTCCCTTAAAAAAGATTTCAATCCCTTTCCAAGGACTTTTCAATCACTTTTCAAGTACCATGCAATTATTTTTCAAGGACATCATTTCTTCCATATTATTTTGTATACATTTCTGGGAGGAAAAATCACAGTAAACTAACATTATAGTTTAATGTTGAAGCCGTTGAGGAAATTTTTAGTAAAAAACCATGTTTAGGAAAATTTCAGCGACAGTGTAACTGCTACGGAAATTTCAGAAAAAGCAGAATGTCTCAGAAAAAATACAATGCTGTGAATGTGCAGAACATTTTCAACCCTGTCCTTTTCAAGTACTTAACCAAGAAAATAGGAATTTTTAAGTACTTTCAAGGTCTTTAAAATGTTAGTCTAAAACTGAAGTACTTTCCTAATTTTCAAGCACCCATATGCACCCTGTGAAGCAGAAGGTGCTCTTCCCTTCATTTAAAGTGAGTTTTTAACCTCAGAAAGTAGAGAAAGTAGGACATTTAAACTTGACTTGATGCATAATCTGAAAAATACATGTACTAAAGTTAACTTGAACATGCTGTGCAAGTGAGATGGACTAATGACTCAGTTTTGCCTTAATATACTCATTATGCAATAAACTAGATGGTTACCATGGTAATAGAATATTTTTAATTCCCATTTAGAATGTTTTTAATTGAAATATGAAAAGCTATGACTATAATTTTAATGATAGGAATCAATCAATCTAGACTGAAACCATTGGTTCGATGAATTTTTTTTTAGCTTTAATTGTTAATAGCATTTAATAAACTCAATAACTCAGTGGGGGGGCTATATCAGGGTGGTCACAAGAAATTTATTTTGAAATTCTCTGATTTTTCCCATCGATCACGTCGCCTGTTGATGAAAACTCTCTCACCATCCTCTTGTTCAGTTCAGAAGTATATTTAAAGGAGATGAGTGATGGGTCTTGTGACACAAGATGAAAAATGTGACATCATGGAATGAACAAGCATTGTTTATTCAGCTAAAAGGAAATTATAAGGTCAGAAAATGAAAAAAAAATTGTAGAAAATTGCAGTTTTCCCTGACCTTCAATGGAATTTCCAGATTCACATATAAAAAAAATTAGCATAAAATTCCCTGATAATTCCTGGTTTTCCAGGTCTGTGGTCACCTTGTTTATAATTTTCCCCAACAGTCGTGTTAGCTCTGCTACAAATATAGATTTAGGGATGTGGTAGCCCAGTGGTTAGAGCAAGGGAATTGCACTATGTAGGCCAGGGTTCGATTCCCTCAGCTACCAAAACTGTCGCTGTGTTCATGTGGAGTACAATCAAGTTAAACATGTGGGTCCATAAGTCCTTCCAAGAGTTGGTGGTAGGGGAAGGAGGGTGCGGTCCCTGTGGATACCTCCCCCACTGGGTTCCGGTCTAAATTGGGTAGCTGTTCCTGGCCGTCCAAACAGTTACCTTACACCTTTCTGATAGGTCGGACAATCTGGGTCTCAACAACAACAACAAATATAGATTTAAAAGGCATACAGAATTGAGAATATAGGCAAGAAAGCAAAAATTCTTTTCGTATAGTAATTCCATAAAACAAATTACAATCATATGCACTACCTGCACAGCCTAGCGTGACAATGTTGTAAAGATATTCCTGAATCCTCGGTCATGCTTAAAACTTTATCCCAACTGAATTGAATATCTTTCCGCCGCCTGCAGCTGAAATCATTGATGATGAGACACGAAACGCCCAAGACATCTGCAACTTCTTCTAAGTTATCAGTCACCTTGATAGCTGAAAATATTACAGTCAATTGAATATAGAGATAGGAAATGAACTTGATTTGGCATGCATTCAAATTTTGTAGAAAGGGATAATTTTACTCTATGTCAGTGACCTGTTTAATTTTACCTACATACCTGCCAACATTAGAGAATAAATATCCAGTAGATAGCATAGTAAGTACTTTTTATGGTGCTCTACAAATCAGCATATAACCTGTTCAATATCACTTAGGGGGAAAAAAGGATTTATTTTAACATCACATAAAAAATTATAATTGACTATAACATTGAAAATGCCTGTGGCATAAGAAAAATGTTTTTACATAGTGTATAAAAAATAGTGGCATAAACAGAGATTAAACGAGATAATTTTTTGGGAGAGGCTCACAGAAAAAAAAGATGTTCAGTTGTAATTTAGTTAATTAGATGAATATGGATAGGAAAATACTTTTAGAACTCTATTGCCTAGAAAACAAGGGGAAAATGACATATTTTAAAGAAAATAATCCTTCATTTTTGTGTAAACTGCAAAAATATAAAAGTACTATTTAATTAATTTGAGATTTTATCAAAAATAAGATGGATGGAAAGGGATGCTTAAATATTACATGGGAATTTAATATATACAAGTGAAATCCCATTTAAAAGATAAATATTTTGCAAAAATATTAATTAATAATGAAACATACTGCAAAGAAATGAATGTTGTGCCTTTTTTAATTTACATAATTTGAAACTAAACATGGATAAAAAAAAGATGTTTCAACATTGAGCAGGAATGTAATCTATACCTGCGAAATCGCACTTACAAAAATAATCAATATTTTAAGAAAATATTGATTAATAATGAAATCTACTATAAAGAAATGAATGCTGTGTATTTTTCATTCACATAATTTGAAATTAAACATAGATGGAGATGGATGTTTCAACATTAGACGGTAATGTACGAAATCACACTTATTTGAAGCAGTATCTATCGATAAAGGGAAAATGATGCAACTTAGTACTGGTACTAGGTTCATATACAGACGAAACAAGATGGCGGCTGAAAGTTCGATAGAAATTACCTTTAGCAGAGAATTTTCTTGAAAAATTCCAAACTTTAGGTAATTTTTAAAAAAATGACAAAAACCAGGAAAATTTCGTCTAAAATCAGGAAACTGGGAGAAATCACCAAAAACTGGGAGTTTCCTAGAAAAACCAGTAGAGTTGGCAGCTATGTACTTAGTTAGTGCCAGGTAATAACATAGACCAGGCACAAAAAATTTACTTAATTATATTGCCAAGTGTTTTAAATTGCTTTACAAGTCCCTTTAGAAAAGTTAATCACCAAATGACAAGTGGTGAATGCTAATCTCTAACTTTCTCTTTTATATTTTTTATGAAATAATGGATATTCTTTAATGATATTATTATTTAGATCATGAGCAAGTTAGGTGCCTCTTCTAGTTTGTTTTGACTGAATAATTTTAGAAATAAAATAAAAGTAAAATCAAAAACAACAGCCGAATTTATCTTATTAAAATAACTACATATTATTTTTAAAGATTAATAAAAGTATATAAAAACAACCAAACTTTAAGACTGGATAAATTGCACCAAGCAAAATAAAAAGCCCTTATTTGCAGCTGCTTAAAATTGTTCGAACATTTAAGTATAATGTGCCATTTGACATGAAAAATTAGGAGTATAATTTCCATTAATTTGGGAATTTTTTAAAATGACCCAACTGGCAAAAAAAAGGGGGGAACAAATATTAAAATTATTATATTACTTTATAAACTGAATAGACAATGAAAACGGATTTTGATTAAACAAACATATTATAAACTCTTTATTTTATATTGTAAAATATGATATTTTAAGGACTATTTCTTTTTCTATAGATATACATAGATGGCATAGCAAGTTTAAACCTTAAATATTTAAATTTAAAAGACAAGACAAATTTTACATATAATTTTATTGACAGGTGGCAATTATATCAAATAAAAGAAGAGTTTGAAAATAACTATTTTGCATATTAAGTCTATCATATGTTTTTCCTTTGTACTAAATTTCAAACCACCATTCTGACAAAAATTTATTTGCTCAATAGCAAATTCCAACTTTTTGCTGACTAATCAGACCTATAGAAAGCATATAAAGGATTTTTGAAAGAAGGTATTCTAGGGGCTGTAAGGAGAATTACATTGTTTAAAATTTTCCTTTTAGTATTTACTAAAATACAACTTCTTTTAATATTTACAAAATATACTTCCAGATATGGTGGAGGCTTTAAATTGAACAAACAGGAAATAATCAGAAAAGCTCTCCCGGCAATGTACATTTCATCATTATCACTCATCGTGCCTAGTGGCACATAAGATCTTCAGCTTGCATCGGCAGCCTGGTCGAACCTGTGCCGTAGTCTTTGCTTCTGACCAGCTCGCCCATCCCATTAGATTTCTCTCTTGTTCTATTAGTCTCCAAGTTAGTTTGGGTTGACCCAGAGATCTTTTTCCCTCGGGTGTCCAAGTAAGTGCCATAGCAGGGATATTATGCTGTGGAATTCTTAAGACATGTCCAGTCCATTTCCATCTATGGTGTTCTGTTGCTTTCTGTATAGTACTCTTGTAGGATTCGGTGCTAGTAATAACATAAGACCAAAATACTCTCAAAATTTTCCTCACACATTTAGTCTGCCAGACATTCAACTTGTTGCATTGGTCCTTTGTTAATTTCCATGTTTCAGCTCTATACAAAATGTATACTTAGCAACCTCAAAATGTTTGTAAACTAACACCATTGTTTAGAAAGTCTTACTTGACTATCGACCTTTCTCATATTTCAACCTCTACCATATCTGGAAGTGTATTTTACTGTAAATATTAACAGCAAAAAATTTAAAACAATATTTATCATTCCATATACACCCATTGAAGCATAATGTCAGCTTCCTGAAACCACACCACATGCTTCCTATGGGTCTAATTAGTCAGCCTGCCAGAGTTGGCTGAGATCGGTTAAACAGTATGTATTGGCATAGACAGACACACACCGATTTTTAGAGTTATAAATATACTCTAGGATAATAATGCACTCAAGGATTATAAATCAACCCTAGGATCATCATCAATATACCGTCTGTTTTTGTATTATATCCATGAATTACAACTGTTAATCTGATTTGCAATATCTAAAAATTAAAATTTTATAAAAATTTTAAAATTCTGAATAATTATTACTGATAAATTTAGAATGAGGACTTTTATGTTCCTGCCAATAGTTATTTTTAAATTTCAATGTATACAAAAGATTTAAGCGCAGGTGAAATTGAGAATAAAATTTTCCCAATTCATAGAATTTGAAAAATAATACTGGGAAAATTAAAAATAATTTTAAAATATCAAAAAGTCCAGTTAAAATAATTAAAAAAAAATAGAAATGTCCCAATATTAAAATCTAAAAACACATAAAACTAACAGTAAAAGAAAAAAAAATGATAGAAAAGTTCATGAAAGAAAAATCTTACTACTGAAATATAGAAAAATTACAAAAGAAATATTGGCCTTAAGTCTTTTCAAGTAATGTACAAGCTGTAAAATATAACTGATTAACAAATAAATATCACAAGTAACTGAAATATAAGCACTGCAGGTATACCATAAGAATTTAGCAACTTTAAAAACAAAAATTGAAATAAAACCCAACAAATAAGAAAAATCAGTTTGTCGGGTAAAAAGTATAAAAACATTCAATGTGGTGATCCTACAAACTTGCTATAAAACAAGTAATTTGCAGATAAAAAAAAAGGAAAAAACTGTTTCTGCTTAGATGCATAAGATTGAGCTTATAAATTCTGACATACACATGTACACACCAGCACACACTTATATCAGACAGTGACATTATCAATAAATATTTGGTAGTTTAAGAATGGATACATACTAGGTGACTGGCACATCTTTTCCAGAGTTCTGTCTTGGGCTTCATTTAAAATATCGTGAAGAAACACGACATTTCCTTTGCGGGTGCTGAAGTTAACCACACGGCCAAAGGGAGTATGATGCACATTACTGAAAATAAAAACCAAATGTTCACCAATAGAGGAATAATAAAAAAAATGTATCAAACAGCAATTTTTTTCAGAAATTTTAAAAGCTTTGTTGTAATAATTGCTCTATTTCATTTATACTCCTCTGTTATGCCTTTGAAACCAGTCGACACACTTAATCAACTGTTTATACTATTTCTTCTAAAGAAGCATTTGTATTTTTATACATTTTAAAATCAAAAGTAGACAAAATATTGCAATTAAAAGTAATTAAAGTAGAAGAATCATTCTTTACTTATCTTAGATTTTGGTACAGGCTCAGGGAAAGATTTAAGGCCATATATCGACTATGGTCGATTAGATAAAACCAGAAAAACCAAATTCTTTTCTCTGGCAATCCCAGAGGAGCACATTGAAGCTGTTTCTATGAAGAATACATATCACTTTTAGATCTCACAAGAGGATATTGGTAGATACCAGTAAGGAAAGATGCTCAAAAATATGCTCCTTTTGCAATAAGTTTGTAAAGAAGTAATCATCCTCGTCAATCCTTTAGTTGCAGGATTTGGGACTCTTGTCACCAGTTCTCTTTTGATACTCATTTTCCTGCTGTATTTGTTGAGCTTCTTTGGATCTCACTGGGTTGTCAAATAAGGTTTAGCATTCCTAGCTGTGTCAGCAAGAAGGTTCTTCTTTTAAAGTAATTGACCCAGAGTCTTTTATCTCCTGATTTTAATGCTCATTTTAAGATTTTTATCAATGGGTCTGTTGATCTTGACAAATCCATTGCTGGAGCAAGTTATTTTATCGAAGAATTAAATGAAGTTTTTCTTTTTCCAGCAACCCCATGTTCGAGTCTTGATGCAGAGCTTTTGGCAATTAATGCAGCTTTAATGTGCTCCCTTTCCTTGGAGAATTGCCCTATATGTATTTTAACTAATTCTATGGTCGTTCTTCAGTGTCTTTGCCAACACAGACCAGGCAACTATTACTTTAGAATTGAAAAAATCAAACATCTTCTTGTTAAATTAAAGGACAAAGATATTACTTTGCAGTGGGTTCTCGTACATTGCAGTGTGCATGGTAATAAAATTGCAGATAATTCAGCTAAATTGTCATCCACAATGGGTCTAGTCCTACTGCCGAAAGTCATCCTCTCTGGGTGTTTCAGTAAGATCAAAAGAGAGGTTTGTGTGCTGTGGTGTGATTCTTGGAATAAAATGGAATTAATCATCACCTGTTTTGTTTCCAAAAGGATCTAAATGACCTTCATTATTTCAGAAACATCCCTAGAATGGTTGCCACTTTTGCTGTTAAAGCTAGGACAGGTCACATTGTCACCCAAGTCTATTTGAATAGATTTCATCTAGCTCACTCCAACAAGTGCCTTGTTTGCTCTGTGGAAGGGGGGACCCTGGAACACATCTTGTTCTTCTGCTCTGGTGAGAACTTTTTAGAACTGGCTTAACAAAAATGTGTCTCTTTGTCTATTTTATCTGTTTTGTCCAATGTTCATTTTATGCGTATTGGATTTTTAGTCTATAGAACAAACACATAATAAAATTGGCCTCTAATGCGCTGGACTCACGTTTCAAGTTATATGTGACACGTTTAATTGCTGTTTCATTATGTCTAACATTTATTTAGTGATTTTGTAAGATAATTATCAGGCATATTGTTCCCATTTATAAGTGCTTTATAATATTAGCTATCCAGAAATTTGGACTTATTTTTGTATCTTGAGAGTATACTCAAGATCTCAGAGGATACGTCACAACAATATGATTCTTGCATATATTACTAGGGTGGTCACAAGAAATTTATTTTGAAATTCCCTGATAATTCCCTGAAACTTTCCCCCTCGGAGGATGTTTATCGAGGTCACGTCACCTGTTGATGAAAACTCTCCCTCCAGCCTCTTGTTCAGAAGTATATTTAAAAGAGATGAGTGATGGGTCTTGTAATGCAAAATGAAAAATGTGACATCATGAAATGTGACATCAAGCATTGTTCACTCAGCTAAAAGAAAACTATAAAGTCGGAAAACGAAAAAATCACTGAAGAAATATGCAGTTCTCTCCCCCCCCCCCCCAACCTTTAATGGAATTCCCTGATATCCCTGATATTTCCAGAAGCATAAAATTCCCTGATAATTCCTAGTTTTTCAGGTCTATGGTCACCCTGATTACACAAAATGCACCACATATAAAAAGTAAATAACTAAAATCAGTAGCACAAGGTAAATGAAATAATGTATTCTCGTGAGCCTGTGCTGTAATAGGTCATATATTAAAAAGTAATATATGGCCTCTTTAGAATAGGTCATATATTACTTTTTAATATATGACCTATTCTAAACAGTGCAAGATTCGCTATTCATCTGTTTCACATAACAGAAACTTGACACAGAAAACAACTAGACATTCTTGATAGATATAAAAAATAGAATACCTCTCCCAGTCCAATTTCATAGACTTCAAGATATTTTTCAGATTGCTGAAGTGCTTGCTTTGAGAAGTATCTACCTATACTTAAATAAATTTGCATTTTAATACAATACTCATGATTTATAAACATGATTACATTTTGTGAAAAAAAAAAAAAATTATTTATAAACACAATTATATAAAAAAAATACATGTAAAAAAAAATTACAGCAAGTGTAGAGCAGAACTTTTACTAAAAATCTAGAATTAAATTCTTCCAAACAATGTCATTAAAATAGATAACAGAAATTTCACTAACAGTTCTTGCACATTTTTAAAGTACCTTTAAGGACTACAGAATTTTTTTTTAAATACTGTGGAAAAAAAGTAAATTACATTATAAAACATTATAGTTTTATTGAATTTCACATAATAAAATATCATTTTGACTATACCATTACTATATCAGAAATCTAGAGGAATGCTAAAAATTTCTGTCATCACTAATACTTTTTTTTCAAATTTGAGCAAAAGACAGACTTTGGATCTCTGGATCTTGCTAATTTGAATATATTTGACTATATTTTCATGCAACTGATCACAAGTAACAAATGGTGAGCTTTATAAATTGACAGAAAATAGTTATCTGTTGAAAATAAAAAATAAACTTAAAACTGTGATAAATATACTAGGTGTTGTTATTGTTGTTGTTGAGACCCAGACCGTCCGACCTACCAGAAAGGTGTAAGGTAACTGTATGGACGGCCGGGAAGTGCCACCCAATTTAGACCGGAACCCAGTGGGGGAGGCATCCACAGGGACCGTACCCTCCTTCCCCTACCACCAACCTCTCGGAAGGACTTACGGATCCACATGTTTAACGTGATCGTACTCCGCATGAACACGGCGGCATTTGTGGTAGCGTGCAAATCTAGCGCGCAAACCACGGGGATACCGCACCCGAGATGGCCAACAGCACGCGGTGTTCCGAGGTGGTCACCCACCAAGTACTAACCGCGCCCGATGCTGCTTGACTTCGGTGATCTAACGAGAACCGTGTTTTCAGCACGGTACGGCCGTTGGCCCCAAATATACTAGGTGTGATTTGTTTGATAATTTTTAAAGCATTTTATTGGACATAGTTAGCTTTGCACTGAGTGTATACAAAATTAATAAATTTTAGTTTGTTTGATTGAATAGCATGAAATATTTATCTAATTAATAATTACAGGGTGGTCACAAGAAATTCATTTTAAAATTCCCTAATATTTTTGCTTATTTTTCTCTGATAATTCCCTGAAACATTCCCCTGCGAAGGATGTTTATCGAGGTCATGTCACCTGGTGGTGAAAACTTTCAGAAGTATATCTAAAGGAGATGAGTGATGCGTCGTGTGATGTGAGATGGAAAATGTGACATCATGGAATGAACAAGCATTGTTCATTCAGCTAAAAGAAACTATAAGGTCAGAAAATGAAAGGAAAATTACAGAAATTCGAAGTTTTCCCTGACTTTCAATGGAATTCCCTGATATTTCTAGAAGTATAAAGTTTCCAGATAGTTCCAGGTTTTCCCGGCTTTCCAGGTCTGTGGTCACCCTGAATTAGCAGTACACTTCTGAGCAACCAGAATAAAGGTGAATAATCAAGAACTCATAAATCAGTCCGTCATAGAGATAGTATTCATTTGGTAAATAATGTAGTGAGTTTCCAGGAGAAGTTAGGATTGCACAAATTGATGCATAATGCACTGAGTTAGTGATCCAATCCAGAATTACCAATTATTAGTTATTAGTAAAGCCTGGAAGTTCAAGCAGTAAAAAAATACTAAAATAAGCAGGCAAATAAACAAAATAAAATATCAAACTAGGCATTTATTACGTATACAGTATTACAAAAACTCCAAATTATATAAAGAATTTTACAAAATTACTTCTCAGAACATTTATTTATTTTCACAGTTACACATAACTACTAGATTTTTTTTTTAAATAGTCGAAAGTTACACTTTGCCTTATGTCACTTAGAATGTGTTTAAAATTAAAAAAAATGATATTTCAAATTCTACAGAGATAATAGGAGCATATTTAAAACATATGACATTTGTAAGGATCTAATTAAAAGATCCTTACAGACATTATATATATATATATGTGTGTGTGTGTGTGTATATATATAATATATATATATATGCTATATATATTATATATATATGTGTATATATATATATATACACACATATATACCCATATATATAATAATAAAAGTTTAAAAATCCAATGAAAGAATAGAGAGAAGCTTCAACTCAAAAAACCCTAACATTAAAAAATGCCTTATAAATAAAAGTAACAAATAGAGAATCATCAATCAAGTGGAAAATAAAATGCAAACCTCTAGTCATCAAATTGAAGACAAATAAAAAACATCAATGGAAAGGAATCGATAAAATAAAATAAAATAAAATCCAAGCATGAAAGTTTTATATGTGGACAAGCCCTAGGCCTAATAATGAATTGTTCATTTTGATAAAACTCTTTATCAAGTCCAAGTATTTTATAAAAATGAACACAAAATGCATGTTTCTGATATCAGTGATAGATTATATCTATAAACACTAATAAATTGGACAACATGCATAAAGATTGAAAAATAATTGGAAACAAGAATACCTGTAAAAACACTGCATACGTTTGAACCATTGAAGCCTTGAATAAAGAGACCAATGTTGCCAATTGCAAGAAATAAAAAGTTGAGAACTGCTGTTGTCAATCGTGAGAAAGAATTAACACTAATGCAAAAAGACGATAAATGGTGATATTTAACAGTAAAAATATGTAAATACATAGTAATGCTTATTCAAGAGAAAGTGGATGTTTGGCTAATATAAGATACTAAGGAGAGAATTTAAGTATAATCAACCATTCCAAACTTTTTAACTATACTATATCATGTACTAAATTAGCTGGATATTTATATAATTTGCTAGTAATTTTACGTTTAGCATGAAATTTTTTATCAGATAATCTATAAATTCTAAAAAGCTGATTAAGTATAATATTTCTGAACAATTGAATCGAGTTACAGGAATTAAAAGGTAATATTTTATTAATGTTAAAGTTAAAATAGTCTTTTTTATCATATAAATTAGTAACTATCCTACTAGTAGGTTCAATAATAAGATTTAAGTCCAAAAAATTATATATATATATATATAACAAATAAAAGAGACAAGTGAAATTCAAAATTGAAATTTTCACCCATACATCATCATCATAATCACATCCTAGACAGTAAAGCTGCTTTAAACGGGAGGGGGAGTTGCAATCCTCCCCAACCATTATATGCAAAGCATTTGGTTATCCCTTTTTCCTCATATTTCTTTGCTTATATATATATCTTCTATATAATAAAAGGCA
The DNA here is from genome assembly GCA_951213105.1 of Amaurobius ferox. Lineage (NCBI taxonomy): Eukaryota > Metazoa > Arthropoda > Arachnida > Araneae > Amaurobiidae > Amaurobius > Amaurobius ferox. Next base: position 134,813,482 of record OX578150.1, read on the forward strand.
ATGTCTGTGTGTGTGTGTGTCTGTCTGTCTTATACACTATACGTTTCGCGACCGCGCATCGGAGAGCTACGAAATTTGGCAATCGGAGACCCGGGGGGGGAGGGAAGGGGACACATGAAAACCGATTTTTAAAATTTTAATTATTTTTTTATTTATTTAATGTTTTATGCGATTTCGATCGTTTTTTGCCCTTTTTTCTCCACGATCCAGACATCGTAGAAAAAAATAAATCACACCATCGGAAAGAGCAGAGAATTTCGAGTAAAAATATATCAATTTCAAATCTGAATTTCGATTTCTAATATTTTTTAAAGATTTTAAAACAAAACTCACTTTTGGCTCAAAAAATCAATTTTTTGTTTTTAAATTCTCGCATCGTGAAAAGTACTCATAATTTCGACTAATAATTTACATTTTTAGAAAGCTGAAATATCTGGCATTCTTACAAGTCTAATGTGGTCCAGAAATAATGAAAATTGCCTTCAGGATGGCAATTTTAAAGACGCCATGATTTTAAATTTCTCGGCGTTCCGTTCGTTTCTCCCCCGCTGAAGCAGGGAAGGTGGTGGGTGGGGACGTCAAGGTGGAGGTGACGTCACGGTTCTGAATAGAGCGCCTTTGCTCTATATAAATTATTATATTTATATTTTAAATGATGGGACGATCTGGATTTTTTAAATGTATATTTTAACTTTTGGATATTTTAAATGGATATTTTAATTTTATGGATATTTTAAATGATAGAACAATGAAACAATGGAATGAGGATGATGGAATTAAGCATATGGTCATTTTAAATTGCAAATTAGCGTGCGGGAAGTTAGCGGTAGGCCCGGGTTCGATTCCCGCCACTGCCAAAACTGCCGCCGTGTTTACTGTCGGCTGCTATTGCTGTGTTAGCTGAGCGACTAGACTAGAAAATTTGAAAGTCATTTGCAGATTTAGCAGTGTTTTGTCATAGCCCTATCCGAAGTGCTGGTAGAAAAAAAATTTTGTAGCAGATGATATGCAGTAGTGATGTGTTTTCTCAAGAAAACAAGCTCGTTAAACACAAACACAATTTATTTGTTGTGAGATCCATTGCATCAGATGAAGTTACAAAATAAAACACTGTAACATTCGTTGCAAAGCAAAACTATATACAATGAGCTAGCAAGCTCATGAAAAAGGTTTTAAACAGTCTATGACTAGGCACACACTCTCAGTTACTATAACATCGGTAAGTAGAAAAAACAGCTACTGTACCACACATGCCGTGTACGTTAATGAAGCCACCATCATCAGGTCACACGTCATGGCTTTAGAAGTTAGACTACTCTCTACCGATCAAGGTCTGCCTTCCATACAAGGTCTTTCACCGTCGATCACCGTCTGATCGATCTGACTATACGTCGAGTCTTAAGTCTGCATAACTACAAGATCTTAAACTCTGAAAAGTCTCCCACGTCTACTACATGGTCAGTCAAGGTCTGTAAAGTCTCTGAATAACTGAGAATGTGTCCTATCATATATACACTGTGATGGGTACGCTCCGGAACACAACCGTTGACGGCAGCGCCCTCACTATATGCAAATCAGAATGCGCGCGCGGCGAGATGGCGATTTGCATGAATGGCATGTTCTGTTCCCGTCACGAGTCGTTCACGAGAACGGTAGAACCATTCTAAAAATGTAAACACGTTCTCGCGATAACGAGAATCGCGACGAAAACAGAACCAAGTTTCCAACAATCGGCCCCCTCATGCAAAACCCCAAATCTCGGCGCACGTGCTATCAATCAATGAAATTATTCTAAAAAACATAACAGCAAAAATGTCAAGTTCTTTAGTATCCAGCAAAAACATAAAGTATATATATTACTTTTCATGTTAAGCAAAAAAAAATTTATCATTGAAAGAAAAATTTAGATATCATTGAAACACTAAGTTCCAAAAATTTAATTTAAGTCAAAATTTAAGTTTTCAAGAAATTTAAGTATAATAATTTAAATTTAACATTTAAGATTAAAAATTTCACTATAAATATCAAATTCAATTATGTAGAAAATTTTATGTATAATTATTAAATTTAACATTTAAGATTAAAAAATTTCACTATAAATATTAAATTCAAGTATGTAGAAAATTTTATGTATAATTATTAAATTTAACATTTAAGATTAAAAATTTCACTATAAATATCAAATTCAATTTGTGTAGAAAATTTCATGTATAATTATTAAATTTAACATTTAAGATTAAAAATTTCACTATAAATATCAAATTCAATTTGTGTAGAAAATTTCATGTATAATTATTAAATTTAACATTTAAGATTAAAAATTTCACTATAAATATCAAATTCAATTATGTAGAAAATTTTATGTATAATTATTAAATTTAACATTTAAGATTAAAAATTTCACTATAAATATCAAATTCAATTATGTAGAAAATTTTATGTATAATTATTAAATTTAACATTTAAGATTAAAAATTTCACTATAAATATCAAATTCAATTATAGCTGTTCATTATCTCTGTCCAAGACCAGTATACTTAATTAATACTAATAGCAGTGACACAGATAATGAAAAGATTTTTCTTTCTGTATTGTATTCATATATAAATTTAAAGAAGTGGTTTGTCTTCAATGAATCATAACCAAGTGTATGATAACAAGGAGTAAACACACAAAGATAATACACATAAGCATAACTGTCTTATGCGGGAATTGAAAACATGGATATATATATACATTCAGTGTAATGTGAAAAATTTTAGAAAGTTCATTGTAAACAATACACATATATATACTCTAGATACAATTATCTGCATCACAGAGGGAGGAGTAATTTATACGATATCCTAACCATATTTTGTAAAAGAAAGAAAAAAAATTTAGAAGTTACAAATTTAATCATTTTTGTTTTTGGAAATTTGATTACAAAAATTTAATGCTAAAAATTCCTCAAACATTTGGCAAATCTTATTAATGTACTGCCTATGATGTATAAAAATTTTGTTATTGATTTCAGCAAATTCCACACCTAACAGTTTTTGGACCTTCCCTAGAGATTTGATATCAAATTCTCCCTTTAGCAAAGAAACTACATGATCAATATCACCTATTATTTCTATGTTGCTTGCCTCTGGCCTGGATTTGATATCCCTCTTTTCTCTGAAGTTAAACAAATTTTGGTCATAATGTATGTTAGCCTTAGCACAGAATTTTTTAACATCATTATGACTTCTCAGCCTATGTTTATCACCCCTCACTGAGTAGTAAACATCAGTTCGAGTTCCATCAGGCCTGGGTACAGCTTTCCTTTCCCAATCTATGTTTGAACAGGGGGTCAGATCGGAATCAGCAGGAGAGTCCTCTTCCTCACTAGTATGACTAGTGTCATGGCTCTCACCTGCTTCTTCCTCTGACTCACTATCCAAACATCCCGATCCTGAATCTGATGTTCGAGTAAAACCCGATTTCTTTTGGGTGAAGTTTCTAGGTCGAATGGGGTCCAGGACGCCTTCCGCTGCTTCCATCTCCTCAAAACGGACATTGCTTATTTCTAATATTTTTCCTTCTTTCACAAGAAGAATTCTATAGCCCCTGGTATTTTCTGCATATCCTACCATAACTCCCAGTTGAGCTCTTAGGTCTAGCTTCTTCCTAAGCTGTTTTGCAATACCAGCATAAGCCTTACATCCAAAAACTCTGAGATGGGATACAGCAGGCTTCCTCCCATAGTACAATTCGTGTGGAGTTTTAACTTTAAATTTATGGCAAATCCTGTTCTTTGTATAAGTAAAACATAGGATTGCCTCTGCCCACATTTTGTCACCAACTTTGCTTTGATTAAGCATTGCCTTGACACAATCTAACGCTGTCAGGTTGAATCTTTCAGATACCCCGTTTTGTTCGGGTGTATAAGTGTTAGATCGTTCATGCTTAATCCCTAACTTTTTCAAAAAAGCTTTAAATTGACCGTGACAAAATTCCATGCCGTTATCAGTACGGATGCACAAAATCTTTTTGCCTAATTGTCTCTCCTGACAAGCTTGAAAATCCTGAAAAACTTTGAACACATCTGATTTTTGTTTTAAAATAAAAACAAACACCTTGCGGCTAAAATCGTCTGTAATAGTCAAGAAGTATTTGTTTCCCCCCAATGAAGCTACAGGCATTGGACCACAAACGTCCATGTGCAGTAATTGCAAAGGTTCTGTAGATCTAATCCTGCCTATTGGTTTGTACGAAACTCTTTTAGATTTTGCAAGTTTGCAATGAATGCAATTTACTTTTGCATATTTTAATTTTGGGAGTCCGTTTGCCGCGGAAACTTTACTTGTTTGGTGCAAGTAGTCTGAGTTAATATGGCCATATCTTCTATGCCATAATTCAGTTTTGTTCAGAATTTCAACTGTTGAACCACTAATTTTATTTGACTTTGATTTTAAATCAGATTTGTTTTTCGTTTTATTCAAGTTAGGCCTAATTTTGTTTTGACTTTGACTATTTGTTGCAGGGGTTTTTCTAACCTGTTTAGAATTTTTGTCCCTATCCTGATCTCCTTTACGGCCCTCAACACTACTATTTAAACTTTTAGTTGAGTACTGTGGTTTTAAGAAATACAATCCTTCTTTACGTTTAGCGTAAAAGAAATTTTCTCCCTCAGGAGTCTTAAACCATAGAATACCTTTGGCTGCACTAAAAGAATAGCCCTGCTCTTCTAATACAGATGCGGCCAACAAGTTACGCCGTAATTTTGGTGAATACATAACATTTTGTAGCACAATATTATTTGTATGATCTTTAAATTTAACATACATGTTCACCGTTCCAATAGCCTCAACTGGGCTTTCCATATCACCCACTGCTAGCGACATAGATGTATCCTTACATTTATCAAATTTTGAAAACATTTTAACATCATTACAAAAGTGTCGCGTAGCAGCGGTGTCAATCACCCAGCTGAGCCTATTGTCAGGATTATCAACAATATTAGCTTCTACATTTATATTTGAAAATACTTCAATAATACTAGAGCTAGTCATCTTTTTCAATTTTGGGCATTGTGCCTTTACATGACCATTTTTATTACACATAAAACATGGTCCTATGACCTTAATAGACTTTTTAACTTTGGTGACATTTTTACATTTAGCGTTAACATTTGAAAAATATACAGATGAATTGGAACTTACATTATTATTGTCATGATCCTTCCTCAACTGTCTAATCCTGCCCTCCTCCAAAGACAGTTCTTTCTGAATTTTATCTAGTTTAAAATCCTTATCGCTCCAGCGATAAATGATTTGGATGATACTCTGGTACTGGGCTGGGAGATACCGGATGGCTTGGAATGCCACGTACACATCCTCCACGGGGTGATTCACGTTCTTGAGCTTGGTGACAGCTTTCCTTATCCTCGTACAGAATATGTCGATGGGCTCCTCGATTTCCGGGCGTAGACTGAAAAACTCGTCCAACAGATGAACTAAATTAGCGCGCGTTGGGGCCTCAAAATGCGCCTCCAACTTCTCCCACGCATCCGCCGGGCTGTCGCCGATGTCGAGCAGTTCTCTGTACTCCGCCGAGATATTTCGAAACAGGATGGAAAGTGCGCGGTCGCTGCTGCGCATGTACTCCTCTCGCTCGCGGCGTGACGTAGATTCGTCGACTGGTAATGCAGTACGGTTGATGTGGCCGTAACATCCTTCTCCTTTCAGGATAAATGAAATTTCATTACGCCAGGTGACGTAATTGTCCCTGTTTAACGCTTCTATGCCGTTGCTCACCTCCATAGTCTTTAACTGTGACTAGAGTGCGTTGTTTACCTTTCTGCTTGATGCAAATGGCGCCGGTCGCGGCCCCCGTCGATGGAATTCACAACTCTTCACTGCTGCTTTATCACGGATAAAAGTTATGGCCTTGACATACTACGGGCCCATAACCAAATGTCGGCTGCTATTGCTGTGTTAGCTGAGCGACTAGACTAGAAAATTTGAAAGTCATTTGCAGATTTAGCAGTGTTTTGTCATAGCCCTATCCGAAGTGCTGGTAGAAAAAAAATTTTTGTAGCAGATGATATGCAGTAGTGATGTGTTTTCTCAAGAAAACAAGCTCGTTAAACACAAACACAATTTATTTGTTGTGAGATCCATTGCATCAGATGAAGTTACAAAATAAAACACTGTAACATTCGTTGCAAAGCAAAACTATATACAATGAGCTAGCAAGCTCATGAAAAAGGTTTTAAACAGTCTATGACTAGGCACACACTCTCAGTTACTATAACATCGGTAAGTAGAAAAAACAGCTACTGTACCACACATGCCGTGTACGTTAATGAAGCCACCATCATCAGGTCACACGTCATGGCTTTAGAAGTTAGACTACTCTCTACCGATCAAGGTCTGCCTTCCATACAAGGTCTTTCACCGTCGATCACCGTCTGATCGATCTGACTATACGTCGAGTCTTAAGTCTGCATAACTACAAGATCTTAAACTCTGAAAAGTCTCCCACGTCTACTACATGGTCAGTCAAGGTCTGTAAAGTCTCTGAATAACTGAGAATGTGTCCTATCATATATACACTGTGATGGGTACGCTCCGGAACACAACCGTTGACGGCAGCGCCCTCACTATATGCAAATCAGAATGCGCGCGCGGCGAGATGGCGATTTGCATGAATGGCATGTTCTGTTCCCGTCACGAGTCGTTCACGAGAACGGTAGAACCATTCTAAAAATGTAAACACGTTCTCGCGATAACGAGAATCGCGACGAAAACAGAACCAAGTTTCCAACATTTACGTGGAATACGATCACGTTAAATATGTGGGTCCGTAAGTCCTTCCGAGAGGTTGGTGGTAGGGGAAGGAGGATACGGCCCCTGTGGATGCCTCCCCCACTGGGTTCCCGTCTAAATTGGGTGAATATGTAGAAAGTTATGGAGATTGTCGCGGAGGGCGCGGCAGCCCAGTGGTTAGCGCGTGGGAATTGCACTCAGTAGGCCCGGGTTCGATTCCCGCCACTGCCAAAACTTACGCCACGTTCACGCAGAGTACGATCACGTTAAACATGTGGGTTCGTGAGTCCTTCCCAGAGGTTGGTGGTAGGGGAAGGAGGGTACGGTCTAAATTGGGTGAATAAAAAGAAAGTTATGGAGATTGTCGCGGAGGGCGAAGTAGCTGTCGGCTGCTATTGCTGTGTTAGCTGAGCGACTTGACTAGAAAAATTTGAAAGTCATTTGCAGATTTAGCAGTGTTTGGCCATATCCATATCTGAAGTGCTGGTAAAGAAAATTTTGTAGCAGATGATATGCAGTAGTGATGTGTTTTCTCAAGAAAGCAAGCTCGTTAAACACAAACACAATTTATTTGTTGTGAGATCCATTGCATCAGATGAAGTTACAAAATAAAACACTGTAACATTCGTTGCAAAGCAAAATTATATACAATGAGCTAGCAAGCTCATGAAAAAGATTGTAAACAGTTTTTATGACTAGGCACACACTCTCAGTTACTATAACATCGGTAAGTAGAAAAAACAGCTACTGTACCACTCATGTCGTGCACGTTAATGAAGCCACCATCATCAGGTCACACGTCATGGCTTTAGAAGTTAGACTACTCTCTACCGATCAAGGTCTGCCTTCCATACAAGGTCTTTCACCGTCGATCACCGTCTGATCGATCTGACTATACGTCGAGTCTTAAGTCTGCATAACTACAAGATCTTAAACTCTGAAAAGTCTCCCACGTCTACTACATGGTCAGTCAAGGTCTGTAAAGTCTCTGAATAACTGAGAATGTGTCCTATCATATATACACTGTGATGGGTACGCTCCGGAACACAACCGTTGACGGCAGCGCCCTCACTATATGCAAATCAGAATGCGCGCGCGGCGAGATGGCGATTTGCATGAATGGCATGTTCTGTTCCCGTCACGAGTCGTTCACGAGAACGGTAGAACCATTCTAAAAATGTAAACACGTTCTCGCGATAACGAGAATCGCGACGAAAACAGAACCAAGTTTCCAACAATCGGCCCCCTCATGCAAAACCCCAAATCTCGGCGCACGTGCTATCAATCAATGAAATTATTCTAAAAAACATAACAGCAAAAATGTCAAGTTCTTTAGTATCCAGCAAAAACATAAAGTATATATATTACTTTTCATGTTAAGCAAAAAAAAAAATTTATCATTGAAAGAAAAATTTAGATATCATTGAAACACTAAGTTCCAAAAAATTTAATTTAAGTCAAAATTTAAGTTTCAAGAAATTTAAGTATGATAATTTAAATTTAACATTTAAGATTAAAAATTTTACTATAAATATCAAATTCAATTTGTGTAGAAAATTTTATGTATAATTATTAAATTTAACATTTAAGATTAAAAAATTTCACTATAAATATCAAATTCAATTATGTAGAAAATTTTATGTATAATTATTAAATTTAACATTTAAGATTAAAAAATTTTACTATAAATATCAAATTCAATTATGTAGAAAATTTTATGTATAATTATTAAATTTAACATTTAAGATAAAAAAAAATTTACTATAAATATTAAATTCAATTTGTAGAAAATTTCATGTATAACTATTAAATTTAACATTTAAGATTAAAAAATTTCACTATAAATATCAAATTCAATTATGTAGAAAATTTTATGTATAATTATTAAATTTAACATTTAAGATTAAAAAATTCACTATAAATATTAAATTCAATTTGTAGAAAATTTCATGTATAACTATTAAATTTAACATTTAAGATTAAAAATTTACTATAAATATTAAATTCAATTATGGCTGTTCATTATCTCTGTCCAAGACCAGTATACATAATTAATACTAATAGCAATGACACAGATAATGAAAGATTTTTTTTTTTTTTCCTTTCTGTGTTGTATTCAAATTTAAATAAGTGGTTTGTCATCAATGAATCATAGCCAAGTGTATGATAACAAGGAGTAAACACACAAAATAATACACATAAGCATAACTGTCTTATGCGGGAATTGAAAACATGGATATATATATACATTCAGTGTAATGTGAAAAATTTTAGAAAGTTCATTGTAAACAATACACATATATATACTCTAGATACAATTATCTGCATCACAGAGGGAGGAGTAAAATATACGATATCCTAACCATATTTTGTAAAAGAAAGAAAAAAAAATTTAGAAGTTACAAATTTAATCATTTTTGTTTTTGAAAATTTGATTACAAAAGTTTAATGCTCTATCTTTGGTCATTGGTTTTGTAAAGTAATCTGCTACATTTTCCTTGGTATTTACAAAGATGATTTTAAAAGATTCATTCTCAACTAAATTCCTCAGGAAATGGTACTTTATATCAATATGTTTGGTTCGGTTATTCTCTATTGGGGAATTTGAAAAATTAATTGCAGCTTGGTTATCACAGTAGATTATGCTATTATTTCTGTTAAATTTTAACCCTAGCTTCATACATTCCTCAATGATATTTTGTAGCCAAATAACTTCTTTCGCAGCTTCTGTCAATGAAACATATTCCGCTTCCATCGTTGACAGACTAACACACTTGTGTTTAAATGTACGCCAAGAAACGGGTACTCTATCTATAAGAAATAACATACCCCCGAGTGACACCCTGTCATCCCTATTGGCGGCAAAATCCGAATCCGAGTAGCAATTTAAATTTAAGTTACCAATGCCTGATAAGTTTAACATGTAATTCTTTGTTTTCTCAAGATATCCTAAAAGTTTAAGTAATGCGTCCCAATGTTTCATGCCAGGATTCTCTTGGAATTGAGACAGAATATTTACAGCGTAACATATATCTGGTCTAGTTCTACTTGACAAAAAGGCTAAACATCCTATCAAACTTCTGTATGGGATATTTTGCATTTGTTTTAATTCTCCATCATTCATTGGGCAATCATTTTTACTCAACGTGATTCCTTTTGTAATAGGGAGTGAAGAAATAGGATATTTGAATTCTTTAAACATTTGGCAAATTTTATCAATATACTGCCTTTGATGTATAAAAATTTTGTTATTGATTTCTGTAAATTCCACACCTAACAGTTTTTGGACCTTCCCTAGAGTTTTGATATCAAATTCTTCCTTTAGTAAAGAAACTGCATGATCAATATCACCTTGATGTTTTGAAAATAAAACTATGTCATCCACATATACCAACATTAATACTTTGTTCTGGTAAAAATATGCACAATTGCACCATTTGAGTTTGAAGAAATTTAATTTTCTCAAAGTGGTGTCAAGCTCATTATACCACTCTCTGCCGCTCTGATGTAAGCCATATATTGCTTTTTTCAGCAAACAGACATGATTTTGTTGGTTCGGATCGACATATCCAGGTGGTTGTTTCATAAACACTTTGGCATTCAATTTAGCATAAAGGTATGCTGACTTGATGTCTAATTGAAAATGCTTCCAGTTAAGCAAACATACAAAAATTGCAAAAAAAGCTCTTATTAAGCAAAAATTTATAACGGGGCTAAATACTTCGTCATACGAATCCCCCTTCTCTTGTGAATATCCCTGAGCCACTAATCGAGCTTTGAATCTCTTTACTATTCCATTTTCATCCCTTTTGATGGTGTATACCCATCTGGATCCGATTATCTTTTGTGAGGTGGGTGTAGGCACCAAGTCCCAAACACCTCTCTCTTGCATTATTGCTATTTCATTATTCATGGCTTCTTGCCATTCTTGCGAGTGCGGAGATTCAATTGCCGATTTATAGTTTTTGGGAACTATTATCTCTATGTTGCTTGCCTCTGGCCTGGATTTGATATCCCTCTTTTCTCTGAAGTTAAACAAATTTTGGTCATAATGTATGTTAGCCTTAGCACAGAATTTTTTAACATCATTATGACTTCTCAGCCTATGTTTATCACCCCTCACTGAGTAGTAAACATCAGTTCGAGTTCCATCAGGCCTGGGTACAGCTTTCCTTTCCCAATCTATGTTTGAACAGGGGGTCAGATCGGAATCAGCAGGAGAGTCCTCTTCCTCACTAGTATGACTAGTGTCATGGCTCTCACCTGCTTCTTCCTCTGACTCACTATCCAAACATCCCGATCCTGAATCTGATGTTCGAGTAAAACCCGATTTCTTTTGGGTGAAGTTTCTAGGTCGAATGGGGTCCAGGACGCCTTCCGCTGCTTCCATCTCCTCAAAACGGACATTGCTTATTTCTAATATTTTTCCTTCTTTCACAAGAAGAATTCTATAGCCCCTGGTATTTTCCGCATATCCTACCATAACTCCCAGTTGAGCTCTTAGGTCTAGCTTCTTCCTAAGCTGTTTTGCTATACCAGCATAAGCCTTACATCCAAAAACTCTGAGATGGGATACAGCAGGCTTCTTCCCATAGTACAATTCGTGTGGAGTTTTAACTTTAAATTTATGGCAAATCCTGTTCTTTGTATAAGTAAAACATAGGATTGCCTCTGCCCACATTTTGTCACCAACTTTGCTTTGATTAAGCATTGCCTTGACACAATCTAACGCTGTCAGGTTGAATCTTTCAGATACCCCGTTTTGTTCGGGTGTATAAGTGTTAGATCGTTCATGCTTAATCCCTAACTTTTTCAAAAAAGCTTTAAATTGACCGTGACAAAATTCCATGCCGTTATCAGTACGGATGCACAAAATCTTTTTGCCTAATTGTCTCTCCTGACAAGCTTGAAAATCCTGAAAAACTTTGAACACATCTGATTTTTGTTTTAAAATAAAAACAAACACCTTGCGGCTAAAATCGTCTGTAATAGTCAAGAAGTATTTGTTTCCCCCCAATGAAGCTACAGGCATTGGACCACAAACGTCCATGTGCAGTAATTGCAAAGGTTCTGTAGATCTAATCCTGCCTATTGGTTTGTACGAAACTCTTTTAGATTTTGCAAGTTTGCAATGAATGCAATTTACTTTTGCATATTTTAATTTTGGGAGTCCGTTTGCCGCGGAAACTTTACTTGTTTGGTGCAAGTAGTCTGAGTTAATATGGCCATATCTTCTATGCCATAATTCAGTTTTGTTCAGAATTTCAACTGTTGAACCACTAATTTTATTTGACTTTGATTTTAAATCAGATTTGTTTTTCCTTTTATTCAAGTTAGGCTTAATTTTGTTTTGACTTTGACTATTTGTTGCAGGGGTTTTTCTAACCTGTTTAGAATTTTTGTCCCTATCCTGATCTCCTTTACGGCCCTCAACACTACTATTTAAACTTTTAGTTGAGTACTGTGGTTTTAAGAAATACAATCCTTCTTTACGTTTAGCGTAAAAGAAATTTTCTCCCTCAGGAGTCTTAAACCATAGAATACCTTTGGCTGCACTAAAAGAATAGCCCTGCTCTTCTAATACAGATGCGGCCAACAAGTTACGCCGTAATTTTGGTGAATACATAACATTTTGTAGCACAATATTATTTGTATGATCTTTAAATTTAACATACATGTTCACCGTTCCAATAGCCTCAACTGGGCTTTCCATATCACCCACTGCTAGCGACATAGATGTATCCTTACATTTATCAAATTTTGAAAACATTTTAACATCATTACAAAAGTGTCGCGTAGCAGCGGTGTCAATCACCCAGCTGAGCCTATTGTCAGGATTATCAACAATATTAGCTTCTACATTTATATTTGAAAATACTTCAATAATACTAGAGCTAGTCATCTTTTTCAATTTTGGGCATTGTGCCTTTACATGACCATTTTTATTACACATAAAACATGGTCCTATGACCTTAATAGACTTTTTAACTTTGGTGACATTTTTGCATTTAGCGTTAACATTTGAAAAATATACAGATGAATTGGAACTTACATTATTATTGTCATGATCCTTCCTCAACTGTCTAATCCTGCCCTCCTCCAAGGAGAGTTCTTTCTGAATTTTATCCAATTTAAAATCAGTATCGCTCCAGCGATAAATGATTTGGATGATACTCTGGTACTGGGCTGGGAGATACCGGATGGCTTGGAATGCCACGTACACATCCTCCACGGGGTGATTCACGTTCTTGAGCTTGGTGACAGCTTTCCTTATCCTCGTACAGAATATGTCGATGGGCTCCTCGATTTCCGGGCGTAGACTGAAAAACTCGTCCAACAGATGAACTAAATTGGCGCGCGTTGGGGCCTCAAAATGCGCCTCCAACTTCTCCCACGCATCCGCCGGGCTGTCGTCGATGTCGAGCAGTTCTCTGTACTCCGCCGAGATATTTCGAAACAGGATGGAAAGTGCGCGGTCGCTGCTGCGCATGTACTCCTCTCGCTCGCGGCGTGACGTAGATTCGTCGACTGGTAATGCAGTACGGTTGATGTGGCCGTAACATCCTTCTCCTTTCAGGATAAATGAAATTTCATTACGCCAGGTGACGTAATTGTCCCTGTTTAACGCTTCTATGCCGTTGCTCACCTCCATAGTCTTTAACTGTGACTAGAGTGCGTTGTTTACCTTTCTGCTTGATGCAAATGGCGCCGGTCGCGGCCCCCGTCGATGGAATTCACAACTCTTCACTGCTGCTTTATCACGGATAAAAGTTATGGCCTTGACATACTACGGCCCATAACCAAATGTCGGCTGCTATTGCTGTGTTAGCTGAGCGACTTGACTAGAAAAATTTGAAAGTCATTTGCAGATTTAGCAGTGTTTGGCCATATCCATATCTGAAGTGCTGGTAAAGAAAATTTTGTAGCAGATGATATGCAGTAGTGATGTGTTTTCTCAAGAAAGCAAGCTCGTTAAACACAAACACAATTTATTTGTTGTGAGATCCATTGCATCAGATGAAGTTACAAAATAAAACACTGTAACATTCGTTGCAAAGCAAAATTATATACAATGAGCTAGCAAGCTCATGAAAAAGATTGTAAACAGTTTTTATGACTAGGCACACACTCTCAGTTACTATAACATCGGTAAGTAGAAAAAACAGCTACTGTACCACTCATGTCGTGCACGTTAATGAAGCCACCATCATCAGGTCACACGTCATGGCTTTAGAAGTTAGACTACTCTCTACCGATCAAGGTCTGCCTTCCATACAAGGTCTTTCACCGTCGATCACCGTCTGATCGATCTGACTATACGTCGAGTCTTAAGTCTGCATAACTACAAGATCTTAAACTCTGAAAAGTCTCCCACGTCTACTACATGGTCAGTCAAGGTCTGTAAAGTCTCTGAATAACTGAGAATGTGTCCTATCATATATACACTGTGATGGGTACGCTCCGGAACACAACCGTTGACGGCAGCGCCCTCACTATATGCAAATCAGAATGCGCGCGCGGCGAGATGGCGATTTGCATGAATGGCATGTTCTGTTCCCGTCACGAGTCGTTCACGAGAACGGTAGAACCATTCTAAAAATGTAAACACGTTCTCGCGATAACGAGAATCGCGACGAAAACAGAACCAAGTTTCCAACAGTAGCCCAGTGGTTAGCGCGCGGGAATTGCACGCGGTAGGCCCGGGTTCGATTTCCGCCACTGACATGGAGTACGATCACGTTAGACATATGGGTCCGTATGTTTTTCCGAGAGGTTGGTGGTAGGGGAAGGAGGGTACGTTCCCTGTGGATGCCTCCCCCACTGGGTTCCGGTCTAAATTGGGTGGCACATCCTGGCCATCCAACCAGTTACCAGGCCCGGGTTCGATTCCCAAAATTGCCGCCGTGTTTACGCGGAGTACGAGCACGTTAAACATGTGGGTCCGTGAGTCCTTCTGAGAAGTTGGTGGTATTGGAAGGAGGGTACGGTCTAAATTGGATGAATAAAAAGAAAGTTATGGAGATTGTCGCGTAGGGCAAAGTAGCCCAATGGTTAGCGCGCGGAAATTGCACTCGGTAGGCCCGGGTTCGATTCCCAAAATTGCCGCCGTGTTTACGCGGAGTACGATCACGTTAAACATGTGGGTCTGTAAGTCCTTCCGAGAGGTTGGTGGTAGGGGAAGAAGGGTACGGTCCCTGTGGATGCTTCTCCCACTTGGTTCCAGTCTAAATTGGGTGAATAAAAAGAAAGTTATGAAGAATATCGCGGAGGGTGAAGTACCCCAGTGGTTAGTGCGCGGGATTTGCACTTGGTAGGCCCGGGTTCGATTCCCAAAATTGCCGAATAAAAATAAAGTTATGGAGATTGTCGCGGATGGCACGGTAGCCCAGTGGTTAGCGCGCGGGAATTTCACTCGGTAGGCCCGGGTTCGATTCCCGCCATTGCCAAAACTGCAGCCGTGTTCACGCGGAGTACGATCACGTTAAACGTGTGGGACTGCAAGTCCTTCCGAGAGGTTTGTGGTAGGGGAAGGAGGGTACGGTCTCTTTGGATGCCTCCCCCATTGGGTTCCGGTCTAAATTGTGTGGCACTTCCTGGCCTTCCAAGCAGTTACCTTACACCTTTCTGGTAGGTCGCGCCAACGAGTTTGCCACGGTCAGAATTTTCAAGGGTAGCGAACAGGCTGGTCGCCAAAGGCGGCCGAGAGGTTTGTGGTAGGGGAAGGAGGGTACGGTTTCTTTGGATGCCTCCCCCATTGGGTTCCGGTCTAAATTGTGTGGCACTTCCTGGCCTTCCAAGCAGTTACCTTACACCTTTCTGGTAGGTCGCGCCAACGAGTTTGCCACGGTCAGAATTTTCAAGGGTAGCGAACAGGCTGGTCGCCAAAGGCGGCTAGTAAATAATAAAAGGCAATGTCTGTGTGTGTGTCTGTCTTATACACTATACGTTTCGCGACCGCGCGTCGGAGAGCTACGAAATTTGGCAATCGGAGACCTGGGGGGGAGGGAAGGGGACACGTGAAAACCGATTTTTAAAATTTGAATTATTTTTTTTGTTATTTAATGTTTTATGCGATTTCGACCGTTTTTTGACATTTTTGCCCTTTTTTCTCCATGATGCAGACGTTGTAGAAAAAAACAAATCACACCATCGGAAAGAGCAGAGAATTTCGAGTAAAAATATATCAATTTCAACTCTCAATTTCGATTTCTAATATTTTTTAAAGATTTTAAAACAAAAGTTACTTTTGGCTCAAAAAAACGATTTTTGGTTTTTAAATTCTCGCATAGTGAAAAGTACTCATAATTTCGACTAATAATTTACATTTTTAGAAAGCTGAAATATCTGGCATTCTTACAAGTCTAATTTGGTCCAGAAATAATGAAAATTGCCTTCAGGATCGCAATTTTAAAGACGCCATGATTTTAAATTTGTCGGCTACCGGCTCAGTTCTTCAACGGCATTTTCCCCCCATCCGCAGTAGTTTCTTCCCCGTCTCCATGGAGACCGCGCTTTCGGTTTTAAATGAATTACGAGCATAAGTGTTGTATACATCGGGCGAAATTATTATATTTATATGATATTTTAAATGGATATTTTAAATAATTTAAATGATTGAATTATGGTGGTTTGAATTGTGGTGATGTATTTGAAATTATTATATTTATGGATTGGTGGAACGATATGGATGATTTTTTGATTTTAAATGGATATTTTAATTTATCGATATTTTAATTTATAGATATTTTAAATGGATATTTTAATTTTATGGCTATTTTAAATGATAGAACGATGGAACGAGGATGGTGGAATTAAGAGCCTAGCATATGGTCATTATAAATTTAAATTAGCGCGCGGGAAGTTAGCGCGCGAGAATTGCACTCGGTAGGCCTGGGTTCGATTCCCGCCACTGATGCGGAGTACGATCACCTTAAACATATGGGTCGATAATTCCTTCCGAGAGGTTGGTGGCAGGGAAAGGAGGGTACGGTCTCTGTGGATGCCTTCCCCACTGGGTCCTGGTCCAAATTGGGTGAATAAAAAGAAAGTTATGGAGATTGTCGAGGAGGGCGCGGTAGCCCAGTGGTTAGCGTGCGGGAATTTCACTCGGTAGGCCCGGGTTCGATTCCCTCCACTGACAAAACTGCTGCCGTGTTCACGCGGAGTACGATCACGTTAAACATGTGGGTCCGTAAGTCCTTCCGAGAGGTTGGTGGTAGAGGAAGCAGGGTACGGACCCTGTGGATGACTTTCCCACTGGGTTCCGGTCTAAATTGGGTGAATAAAAAGAAGGTTATGGAGATTGTCGCGGAGGGCGCGGTAGCCCAGTGGTTAGCGCGCGGGATTTGCACTAGGTAGGTCCGGGTTCGATTCCCGCCATTGCCAAAACTGCCGCCGTGTTCAGGCGGAGTACGATCACGTTAAACATGCGGGACCGTAAGTCTTTCCGAGAGGTTGGTGGTAGGGGAAGGAGGGTACGGTCCCTGTGGATGCCTCCCCCACTGAGTTCCTGTCTAAATTGGGTGGCACTTCCTGGCCCTCCAAACAGTTACCTTACACTTTACTGGTAGGTCGCGCCAGCGAGTGTGCCACGGTTAGAATTTGCCAAGGTCAGAATTTTCAAGGGTAGCGAACAGGCTGGTCGCCAAAGGCGGCTAGTATATATATATAGGGATGAGATTGCCAAAAAAGCAAAAAAGCTGAAAACAAAGCTTTGAGAAATTATACACGACAGACTTGTTAAGTGTTAAAATATTTGAACAAATGTCGGCTGCTATTTGCTGTGTTAGCTAAGTGACTTGACTAGAAAATTTGAAAGTCATTTGCAGATTTAGCAGTGTTGGTCATATCCCTATCCGAAGTGCTGGTAGAAAATTTTTTGTAGCAGATGATACGCAGTAGTGATGTGTTTTCTCAAGAAAGAAAGCTCGTTAAACACAAACACAATTTATTTGTTGTGAGATCCATTGCATCAGATGAAGTTACAAAATAAAACACTGTAACATTCGTTGCAAAGCAAAACTATATACAATGAGCTAGCAAGCTCATGAAAAAGGTTTTGAATAGTCTATGACTAGGCACACACTCTCAGTTACTATAACATCGGTAAGTAGAAAAAACAGCTACTGTACCACACATGCCGTGCACGTTAATGAAGCCACCATCATCAGGTCACACGTCATGGCTTTAGAAGTTAGACTACTCTCTACCGATCAAGGTCTGCCTTCCATACAAGGTCTTTCACCGTCGATCACCGTCTGATCGATCTGACTATACGTCGAGTCTTAAGTCTGCATAACTACAAGATCTTAAACTCTGAAAAGTCTCCCACGTCTACTACATGGTCAGTCAAGGTCTGTAAAGTCTCTGAATAACTGAGAATGTGTCCTATCATATATACACTGTGATGGGTACGCTCCGGAACACAACCGTTGACGGCAGCGCCCTCACTATATGCAAATCAGAATGCGCGCGCGGCGAGATGGCGATTTGCATGAATGGCATGTTCTGTTCCCGTCACGAGTCGTTCACGAGAACGGTAGAACCATTCTAAAAATGTAAACACGTTCTCGCGATAACGAGAATCGCGACGAAAACAGAACCAAGTTTCCAACAATCGGCCCCCTCATGCAAAACCCCAAATCTCGGCGCACGTGCTATCAATCAATGAAATTACTCTAAAAAAACATAACAGCAAAAATGTCAAGTTCTTTAGTATCCAGCAAAAACATAAAGTATATATATTACTTTTCATGTTAAGCAAAAAAAAATTTATCATTGAAAGAAAATTTTAGATATCGTTGAAACACTAAGTTCCAAAAATTTAATTTAAGTCAAAATTTAAGTTTTCAAGAAATTTAAGTATAATAATTTAAATTTAACATTTAAGATTAAAAATTTCACTATAAATATCAAATTTAATTTGTGTAGAAAATTTTATGTATAATTATTAAATTTAACATTTAAGATTAAAAATTTTACTATAAATATCAAATTCAATTATGTAGAAAATTTCATGTATAATTATTAAATTTAACATTTAAGATTAAAAATTTTACTATAAATATCAAATTCAATTATGTAGAAAATTTCATGTATAATTATTAAATTTAACATTTAAGATTAAAAATTTTACTATAAATATCAAATTCAATTTGTGTAGAAAATTTGATGTATAATTATTAAATTTAATATTTAAGATTAAAAATTTTACTATAAATATCAAATTCAATTTTGGCTGTTCATTATCTCTGTCCAAGACCAGTATACATAATTAATACTAATAGCAGTGACACAGATAATGAAAAGATTTTTCTTTCTGTATTGTATTCATATATAAATTTAAAGAAGTGGTTTGTCTTCAATGAATCATAACCAAGTGTATGATAACAAGGAGTAAACACACAAAGATAATACACATAAGCATAACTGTCTTATGCGGGAATTGAAAACATGGATATATATATACATTCAGTGTAATGTGAAAAATTTTAGAAAGTTCATTGTAAACAATACACATATATATACTCTAGATACAATTATCTGCATCACAGAGGGAGGAGTAATTTATACGATATCCTAACCATATTTTGTAAAAGAAAGAAAAAAAATTTAGAAGTTACAAATTTAATCATTTTTGTTTTTGGAAATTTGATTACAAAAATTTAATGCTAAAAATTCCTCAAACATTTGGCAAATCTTATTAATGTACTGCCTATGATGTATAAAAATTTTGTTATTGATTTCAGCAAATTCCACACCTAACAGTTTTTGGACCTTCCCTAGAGATTTGATATCAAATTCTCCCTTTAGCAAAGAAACTACATGATCAATATCACCTATTATTTCTATGTTGCTTGCCTCTGGCCTGGATTTGATATCCCTCTTTTCTCTGAAGTTAAACAAATTTTGGTCATAATGTATGTTAGCCTTAGCACAGAATTTTTTAACATCATTATGACTTCTCAGCCTATGTTTATCACCCCTCACTGAGTAGTAAACATCAGTTCGAGTTCCATCAGGCCTGGGTACAGCTTTCCTTTCCCAATCTATGTTTGAACAGGGGGTCAGATCGGAATCAGCAGGAGAGTCCTCTTCCTCACTAGTATGACTAGTGTCATGGCTCTCACCTGCTTCTTCCTCTGACTCACTATCCAAACATCCCGATCCTGAATCTGATGTTCGAGTAAAACCCGATTTCTTTTGGGTGAAGTTTCTAGGTCGAATGGGGTCCAGGACGCCTTCCGCTGCTTCCATCTCCTCAAAACGGACATTGCTTATTTCTAATATTTTTCCTTCTTTCACAAGAAGAATTCTATAGCCCCTGGTATTTTCTGCATATCCTACCATAACTCCCAGTTGAGCTCTTAGGTCTAGCTTCTTCCTAAGCTGTTTTGCAATACCAGCATAAGCCTTACATCCAAAAACTCTGAGATGGGATACAGCAGGCTTCTTCCCATAGTACAATTCGTGTGGAGTTTTAACTTTAAATTTATGGCAAATCCTGTTCTTTGTATAAGTAAAACATAGGATTGCCTCTGCCCACATTTTGTCACCAACTTTGCTTTGATTAAGCATTGCCTTGACACAATCTAACGCTGTCAGGTTGAATCTTTCAGATACCCCGTTTTGTTCGGGTGTATAAGTGTTAGATCGTTCATGCTTAATCCCTAACTTTTTCAAAAAAGCTTTAAATTGACCGTGACAAAATTCCATGCCGTTATCAGTACGGATGCACAAAATCTTTTTGCCTAATTGTCTCTCCTGACAAGCTTGAAAATCCTGAAAAACTTTGAACACATCTGATTTTTGTTTTAAAATAAAAACAAACACCTTGCGGCTAAAATCGTCTGTAATAGTCAAGAAGTATTTGTTTCCCCCCAATGAAGCTACAGGCATTGGACCACAAACGTCCATGTGCAGTAATTGCAAAGGTTCTGTAGATCTAATCCTGCCTATTGGTTTGTACGAAACTCTCTTAGATTTTGCAAGTTTGCAATGAATGCAATTTACTTTTGCATATTTTAATTTTGGGAGTCCGTTTGCCGCGGAAACTTTACTTGTTTGGTGCAAGTAGTCTGAGTTAATATGGCCATATCTTCTATGCCATAATTCAGTTTTGTTCAGAATTTCAACTGTTGAACCACTAATTTTATTTGACTTTGATTTTAAATCAGATTTGTTTTTCCTTTTATTCAAGTTAGGCCTAATTTTGTTTTGACTTTGACTATTTGTTGCAGGGGTTTTTCTAACCTGTTTAGAATTTTTGTCCCTATCCTGATCTCCTTTACGGCCCTCAACACTACTATTTAAACTTTTAGTTGAGTACTGTGGTTTTAAGAAATACAATCCTTCTTTACGTTTAGCGTAAAAGAAATTTTCTCCCTCAGGAGTCTTAAACCATAGAATACCTTTGGCTGCACTAAAAGAATAGCCCTGCTCTTCTAATACAGATGCGGCCAACAAGTTACGCCGTAATTTTGGTGAATACATAACATTTTGTAGCACAATATTATTTGTATGATCTTTAAATTTAACATACATGTTCACCGTTCCAATAGCCTCAACTGGGCTTTCCATATCACCCACTGCTAGCGACATAGATGTATCCTTACATTTATCAAATTTTGAAAACATTTTAACATCATTACAAAAGTGTCGCGTAGCAGCGGTGTCAATCACCCAGCTGAGCCTATTGTCAGGATTATCAACAATATTAGCTTCTACATTTATATTTGAAAATACTTCAATAATACTAGAGCTAGTCATCTTTTTCAATTTTGGGCATTGTGCCTTTACATGACCATTTTTATTACACATAAAACATGGTCCTATGACCTTAATAGACTTTTTAACTTTGGTGACATTTTTACATTTAGCGTTAACATTTGAAAAATATACAGATGAATTGGAACTTACATTATTATTGTCATGATCCTTCCTCAACTGTCTAATCCTGCCCCCTTCTAGAGACAGTTCTTTCTGAATCTTATCCAGTTTAAAATCCTTATCGCTCCAGCGATAAATGATTTGGATGATACTCTGGTACTGGGCTGGGAGATACCGGATGGCTTGGAATGCCACGTACACATCCTCCACGGGGTGATTCACGTTCTTGAGCTTGGTGACAGCTTTCCTTATCCTCGTACAGAATATGTCGATGGGCTCCTCGATTTCCGGGCGTAGACTGAAAAACTCGTCCAACAGATGAACTAGATTGGCGCGCGTTGGGGCCTCAAAATGCGCCTCCAACTTCTCCCACGCATCCGCCGGGCTGTCGTCGATGTCGAGCAGTTCTCTGTACTCCGCCGAGATATTTCGAAACAGGATGGAAAGTGCGCGGTCGCTACTGCGCATGTACTCCTCTCGCTCGCGGCGTGACGTAGATTCGTCGACTGGTAATGCAGTACGGTTGATGTGGCCGTAACATCCTTCTCCTTTCAGGATAAATGAAATTTCATTACGCCAGGTGACGTAATTGTCCCTGTTTAACGCTTCTATGCCGTTGTTCACCTCCATAGTCTTTAACTGTGACTAGAGTGCGTTGTTTACCTTTCTGCTTGATGCAAATGGCGCCGGTCGCGGCCCCCGTCGATGGAATTCACAACTCTTCACTGCTGCTTTATCACGGATAAAAGTTATGGCCTTGACATACTACTGGGCCCATAACCAAATGTCGGCTGCTATTTGCTGTGTTAGCTAAGTGACTTGACTAGAAAATTTGAAAGTCATTTGCAGATTTAGCAGTGTTGGTCATATCCCTATCCGAAGTGCTGGTAGAAAATTTTTTGTAGCAGATGATACGCAGTAGTGATGTGTTTTCTCAAGAAAGAAAGCTCGTTAAACACAAACACAATTTATTTGTTGTGAGATCCATTGCATCAGATGAAGTTACAAAATAAAACACTGTAACATTCGTTGCAAAGCAAAACTATATACAATGAGCTAGCAAGCTCATGAAAAAGGTTTTGAATAGTCTATGACTAGGCACACACTCTCAGTTACTATAACATCGGTAAGTAGAAAAAACAGCTACTGTACCACACATGCCGTGCACGTTAATGAAGCCACCATCATCAGGTCACACGTCATGGCTTTAGAAGTTAGACTACTCTCTACCGATCAAGGTCTGCCTTCCATACAAGGTCTTTCACCGTCGATCACCGTCTGATCGATCTGACTATACGTCGAGTCTTAAGTCTGCATAACTACAAGATCTTAAACTCTGAAAAGTCTCCCACGTCTACTACATGGTCAGTCAAGGTCTGTAAAGTCTCTGAATAACTGAGAATGTGTCCTATCATATATACACTGTGATGGGTACGCTCCGGAACACAACCGTTGACGGCAGCGCCCTCACTATATGCAAATCAGAATGCGCGCGCGGCGAGATGGCGATTTGCATGAATGGCATGTTCTGTTCCCGTCACGAGTCGTTCACGAGAACGGTAGAACCATTCTAAAAATGTAAACACGTTCTCGCGATAACGAGAATCGCGACGAAAACAGAACCAAGTTTCCAACAATATTTGAGAATTTTGCGTATCTAAAAAAAAAAGTACTACATTGGAAAAATGATTTAATTCATATTATATTTAGTATAATGCAAACTTGGCATTAATGTTTTTTTAAACATTAATTAGGGTTGTTTAAATACATGAGCAAATTTAATTTTAATGCATTCTTTCATATTAATTCTAAACTATGCTTTTGTTATCTATAATAACTCATGCTTTTATTTTGTCAGTTTTATAGGAATTAAATCATTACAATAATAATAATAAAAAACACAAATTTTTCACAATTGACAAGACACAAAGTTTTTGTTCTTAAAGTGCAGTATATTTTTAAACATATCTATAAAATTATCATGTATTGTTAAAATGTCCATTGTTTAGCGTCTACACATAAATAAAATTTGGTGGCAGTATCTTATGTTTTAAAGAAAATGTTTCTTTTGTTCATAAAAATGTGGCAGAAATGGCTTTAAATATTTTAATGAGTTTCACATAAATAAAATTTGATGGCAGTATCTTATGTTTTAAAGAAAATGTTTATTTTGTTCATAAAAATGTGGCAGAAAAGGCTTTAAATATTTTAATGAGTTTACTTTAACGAATGTTAAAAAAACTTCCACTGGTCATATCTTTAAAAATAATACACTGTTATGAAAGGGGTAAAAGTAAAACAAAGATTTTGATTCAATAAAAACGAAAAAAAAAAAATTGTCATTTTAACTTCACTCGGGATTCCTATTAAGGTAGAGAC
The DNA here is from genome assembly GCA_951213105.1 of Amaurobius ferox. Lineage (NCBI taxonomy): Eukaryota > Metazoa > Arthropoda > Arachnida > Araneae > Amaurobiidae > Amaurobius > Amaurobius ferox. The sequence goes on from OX578150.1 coordinate 134,837,544, forward strand.
TGCTAGAATATTGAGCAATAACAATTGCTGCGTGAATTTTTTTCCTGGTATGAAGTAAGATACTAACTTCACTGTACCTCTGTTTTCCCTTTGAGTCCAGTGATAAAATATATATTGATGACAAATACACATCTCGGTAATTACGGAGACAAAAATTTACAATTTGCTTTAGATTCCCCTTCTGTTTGAGATTTTGTACCTCCACTTCCAGGTTAGACAGACGAATGTTGTCTGCCGTCCGTTTCTCCGATGCTGCATGATGGGAGCACTAGAATAAATGAAGCATGTCACATGAGAACATCTGTGTTCTCGTGTGACAAGCTCCATTCATTCTTTCACCTCCAGCATGCAGCATCCAAACAATGGATGGCATACAGTGCTCATCTGTCGTAGGCCAAAGTTCAATTAAGATAACAGCTCTAATTAAAACCAAGGCTAAATAGACCCTTTTTCTTTCAACCCCCCCCCCCCCCTTCTTGAATCACCTTCCATTCACAGATAATTGCAATCCAAGCAGTTAACCGACCTTGACCCCAGACTCTAGTAATTTATCTCCCAGGAGGAGTGTTTGTTCCGTTCTTCAAGTGGAGTCATAATATCAGGCAACTTTGAAAAGTGTGCTTGAATAAAAGTTAAATCATAAAAGATGGAATCTTTAGATATACAGGGTGAGTACACTTTCCTTAAAAACAGTTTCAAGTATTTTTCAAAGACTACCATGCAATTACTTTTCAAGGCCATCATTTCTTTCATATATGAAGTTGTATGCATTTCTGGGAGGAAAAATCATAGCAAACTAACATTATTGATTAATGTTGAAACCATTGAGGAAATTTTTGGAAAAAAACAATGTTGTGTAGGAAAATTACAGCGACAGTGTAACTGCTAGGGAAATTTCCAGAGAAAGCAGAACTTCCCAGAAAAAAAAAAACAATGCTGTGAATCTGCAGAACACTTTCAACCCTGCCTTTTTTAAGTACTTTCAAGAACTTTACAAAGAAAATGGTAATTTTCAAGTATTTTCAAAGTTTTGAAAATGTTAATCCAAAATTCAAATATTTTCTCAATTTTCAAGCACATGTATGCACCCTGCATATTATTCATTTAACAATTCGTATTGAGCCGTATTCTTTATTCTTCCAAATACTTTTAAGGTATTTTGCCTCAACATCTGGGCTTTAGTTAGTGACAGGTATGGGATAAACACCTAAAGAACACCTAGAATTCAGATCACATGTTTTTGAAGATATATATGGAATATACGCTATTCCACTCTTCAATGCAAACTATTTATTTATGTGAATGCGATTGAAAATAAAACTTACCACATAATACATGGAATCAAAATGATATTTCTTTTGACGGTCTATAGCAGCAGCCAAATCTCTGGAAAGAAAATTAAAATGGGAAGTTAAACTATTAAATTTATACAATTTCATTCCTGTACACTATGAACAAACAAGGTATACAATGTTATCTTTTATACAGTCATGGATACACAATAAATTGTTTACAAAGTAAAAGTCACCCATTTTTAGCACATAGATATATCAATGTGCTGAATAAAAATGTTCCAAATCTACACACATAGCCCATTAATAACTTTTGACATGCAGGTGCTTTGTAATGATGTCATAATATGCTAATTGAATAAAGCTTCATTATATAATACAATTGGATCTGAAAAATGTAGAAAAGGGTTAAGTGATCACTGTGTGCTCCAAATAGCTGTAAGTAACTTAGTGAAAAAGTAACAGTAACTGTAAAGTCCAGCTACCATCAGATGAGGATACTTTAATATGGAAAAACTGCTTAGCTGATTTTTATTATTCATGATAATAAATTTGAAGTATTTTTTAAACCATAGGATAATTTTCTTTTATAAAATGTGAAAGCAGAAAACTGGACAATCTGCTCATGAGTAATTTAAAAACCGGTTTATTCATGGGATATTTTTACTGTAATAAAAGACAATACTCAATAACTCTCTGCATAGTTACAACACCAAATGAGGTATTATAATATCCATTGTTGTAAATAAATTAAAAATTAGTCTAATATCTAGCTCCGATTTTAGTATCTGATGATTGGGGGGGGGGGCATTTCACCCCTGCTGTGCCTATGTACATGGACTGCATGCAATTTTCATTGTTATTTATATGAATAATTTTTTTTTTACTTTGTTATTTTATACAACTATCCTGCTTTAACTCCAGAAGAATGCCGAGTATATTTTCTAGTATATAATAAAGGTATTTAGGCATTCTTTCTGAGATAATTTCCTCCTTCCCCGATCTCGTACAAACAATGTAACATAGATACAGAAGTGCATGATTGGGCAGTCACCACTGTAGTGTATGTCCCATTGTCTTTAGGAAGTTCAATTCCATTCTGCATTTTATTTATAAAATGTTTAAAGAGGAAACTGTAATTTAATTATCAAGAGAGTATGAATATGAAGAATTACAATAAATGATTTGAGATAAAATTTTGAAAAAAATAAATAAATAAATAAATAAATAAACTAAAAACTATGTAAGCAAATTAGAAACCACAGATGGATGGGACTTCTCAAATTCTGGACCTATGATTTGTTAAAAAGCTGAAATTAATAGGGGTGAAACATCCTTCAATGCCAGTGGATGCTTAATTGGTTTATATCTTGCCATGAAATTGGACAACCATCAATTAATTATTGGTGAGAAAACTCAAAGTGCTAATGCACTGGCAATTTTTGAAAGAAGTTTTGGGTGACAGCTGAAGAGAATAAAATGTTTATGAAATGTTTTTCATGATTTTTTTTCTGTTGCAATATGCTAAATTTGTCTCTTTTTACCATTAACTGTTGTGTTTTACTTAACCCTTTCGCGACGGCGGTATTCCGCAGCTGCCGCGGCCCAAAAGACGGAACGCTTCACTTCCGAACTGTTCCCAAAGGACGGCAAATGTTTTTCGCTAAGCCTAACTCTAAAAAAAAATTCACTAAAAGTCATCTATTCAACACAGAAATCTACTTTTTTCAGTAATAAAAGAAATATTTATTTTCTATTTGATGTATATTTTTCATACAAATCTGAATACAAAATACACGTTAGTTGCTCCCATTCTTTTATCCGAAATAAACGAATAATTTCACTGCCTCTAAAACCCAAACAAAAAAAAATACTCTCTTATATTCCTATGATTCACCAACACAATCATAATGCTGAAATAAAAATAAAACCCGAAACTCAATTATAAAATTGTTGATGCTGCGAGAATTGCTCTGTCTGTTTATATTACAAAATCATGTTTCACCGCTCCAAATGGAGAAATAATTCATTCGATCCTCCTTATGCCAAGGTCATGCATCTGCAAAATACATTGAAGTTAGTTCCACGGACATTTAACGCCATCTAGTAGACAAATAAAAACATTACACGTGAAGGCACACATACGTGCCACTCTCCGTTTACGGTAAAGTTTCCTCTGTCACGAGTGCATGCTGTCTGTCTTTGAATGCAAGTTCGCAGCCGACACGCTGGCATGCCGATCGTCCCGAAAAGGTTAATACAAGGAAAAAGATAGCTTATCTGACTATTTTGCTTTTCTGTCACACCCCTGGTCCCATGATTGACGGATAATCATGAGTTTACAGCATTTAACTAAATAGAATACAATTCAAAATTGAAATGTACACACCTGGATAAATACAGAGAAGTGCCATCCCTTTTCCTCAAGATGACACCTTCCTCCTTCTCTGGTTCCACAGCCATCTCTACACTTCCATCCCTGAAAGAACACGAAGTTAATTTCTATGAAAACAGCACACATGCAACAGCAATACTGTTCACTCAATTGAAGCTATTGTCTTACTGATTGCAATGAGCCAAGCTGTTCTTCATAAGTCTGGCAATTATTTCCTCGGACGTTTTAAAATACATGGATTCACTGTGGATCTCGTCGAATTTCACTTTTAATCTCTGTAAATAAAATAATAAAATGAAAGTAAAAACAGTTTTTTCTCTTCTTTTCCACAAATGATTTGCAGCTAATTTATATATGCAAACACATATGATCTTAAAAATAACATTTTGCCTGCAAAAATACTAAACTTGCAAAAGAAAAAGCAATCTCATGTGGGCTTACCTGATATGTTTCGTCCATTTTTTGTAGACTAATTTCTCTTAAATCTCTCCATAGCTTTAACACATCACTGTCACCTTTAGAAAATATAAAATAAAAATAAATAAAATGAAATAGAAATACAAAACAATTATGAAGGAAAACTATAAATAGGAGATGCATTAACGAGATATCATTTTTCTAATTTTTACTTTCTCATACTATGGTCATAGAGAAAGTATTGTTTTCACGAAAAGTTCCAATTTTGAGATTTGCATGCCAATATATGTTTTAGGACCTCCTGAACATGTTTTGACTATTTTTAGAGTGACGTCCAACTATCTGTCGTTAATTTCTTACATACACCACAGCTGCTCTAAATATTAATGGACTTTCACAAAACTTTTATCCAGCTGTGTTAACAATAAACCTAGAAAGAGATACAATTTTTTGAAATTTGAGCGAAAACTTTGAAATGTATTCGAAATTTTATAATTTTTTAACATGGTGACATAGGACAAAATTTGACATAATTATGCATAAAAAGGGTTATTTTATTTATGAATAAATGATTACAAAACTTAACAGTTTCAATAATTGTAGTGAAAAATAGACGCAATAAAATTTTTGTGTTTGTACCATCATTAGCACCCCTTGGAAAGGGGGGGGGGGGGTACATTGCCAAACTTTGTATCAAGCAAAAGATTTTTTCAAGCCCTTTAAAATGAAGGGTAACGTGCTATAGTTGTCATAATTTAAACTAACAATACAGATTTTCCAAGGCTTTTTTTTTTTTTTTTGCAAAATTTGCAGAAAAAAAATCACAAGCTATTTAAAAATGGATTCTGGTGTTTAAATAACATTTCTCCATTTTTTAAAGTTCACTATAAAGTTAAATATATACTTTTACATAGAATTACTGATTACCATTTAATTAAAAAATTTTAGCAAGAAAATCTTGTGCAAATACTTTTTGCAATTCTAGAGATTATTATTATTTTTTATTTTTACATTATAACCAAAATATTTAAAGCCTATTTGACAATAACAGTTAAAAATTGCAAAGGGCATATAAATGAGTAGGCTGTATTGATTACAGGTCAAAAAATCGGTGGGAATCAAATATAGAAATCAAGATAATCATCTCAGTAGTTAAGAATCTTGTCTGGCTAACTGGAGATTGGTGATTCTATTTCCTGATGGGACATGTCTTTTACAACTTGATTTGGTTTTGATATAAATCTTAAAAATATTCTCCATTTTCTGAGAAAATATGTTTTGTATAACCTCTAATTAGCGACTCATTTACTAGCATGTACTTACAAAGAAGGGGGGTATGCTCTGTTCTCCAGATATTATAACCATTTTTACTTTCCTTACAATATAGTACATATAAAGGAAAAGTATTGTGATAGGTTGAAAAATCTGACTCTCACATTTTGAAGGATCTACATGTTTTGAGCATCCCTGAATATGAATCAACCATATGTAACAAATTCTGTAATACTATAATGAATCTAGCATTTAACAAATTTACTTTGTCCTTATTCTTACCTTTTATTATAATTTTTATCTTTTGGAAAGCTACGTTAAAGGAACTTTTCTGTTTTGTATTTTGATAATCCATTACCGTATGTATCTATGGCACATTTCTGCATGTTTTAAAAGAAGTTGACAAAATAAATATTTAAAGGAAAAATGATAAATATTCGATAAAAAAAAATATATATATAATATTTACAAATCAAGACATATCAGAAATACCATTAATAAAATACGAATAAATATATAACAGTATTAGAAAGCGAATCTGCTTCAATGCGTTTATAAAAATGAAGAGAACAAACATCCTCATTTTTGGAATTTTCTCTCACAGTTGGCATAGTGCACCATAGTTTTGATATTCATTTTTATACAATATTCTGATATAAATTCTTAAATAATATTCTGATATTCAGTTTTAAACAATATTCTGATATCAATTTTTAAATAATATTCTGATATTCTTTTTTAAACTATATTCTGATATTCAGTTTTAAACAATATTCTGATATTCATTTTTAAACAATATTCTAATATTCGTTTTTAAACAACATGCTGATATTATTCATTTTTAAACAATATTCTGATATTTATTTTTAAACAATATTCTGATATTCATTTTTAAACAGTATTCAGATATTCATTTTTAACACTTTACAACATAGTTGAAAAGTGTTTATGACTTTGTTTTTTCTGTCTGTCTGTCTATTCACACGATAACTGCCATAAAAATGGCTTTTAGTGTGATCAAAATGAAATTTTAGTGTGTTGTTGAGACGGTCTGTGGGACATATGGGAATGTAAATGAATAATATCGCCCAATTAGTTTTTAAGTAAAATAAATTATTGTAGTATTGTGATAATTTTTTAAATATCACCGCTGAATGAAAGGAATGAAAAAAAGTTTATGAATAAAATATTCACTGCTTTTATATAGAGAGCCAGACGATTTATATTTCGATGACGTTATTTGAATAAAGTTCATTTGTTTTTGATGAAGTTTTCAAATATAATAAATTATTGTAGTATTGTAATTTTAAAAATATCACTGTTGAATATACTGAATTTTAGAGATGTTTAAAAAAATTGCATTGCAGTTGGAAAGAGTTCCATAATCAATGCTTTATGCATGATTGATCTTTCTTGTTAAATAATATTCTGATATTCATTTTCAAACAACATTTTGATATTCATTTTCAAACAGTATTCAGATATTCATATTTAAACAGTATTCTGATATTCATTTTTAAACAATGTTCTGATACTCATTTTAAATAATATTCTGATATTCAATTTTTTTTAGTTAAACACATGGAATCCCAATGACTTCTCCTCTTAACAGCCTTCCTGGGTGAAATGAAAGTTGTTTGCTTTAGAGAAGTTTTATTGCACATAAAATGATACATACAAAAATATCGAAACTATAGTAATAATTAACAAATAGTAACTACCTCCTTAACTATATTTTATTAAATTGCTGGAATAGTGTTAAGATTTCTTTCGGAAAAGTTGTATTTGATATTACTAAATATAAAAGCACATCTGAAGACCATTAAAGATATTTAATTAATTTTAGCATGCAGCTAACTCCTTGCAAGCCATAGGCTGAACTATTTTATGGCTTGGTCTGTCTGGAGTAAATAAGCAGGCAAAATTCTTAACATTTTTAAAATTCAACTAACCTTCTTCCATTTTACGGAAGTATTCTTTAGCCCTTTCATTAAACAGAGGATCCTCCAGATTCTTGGCATTAGCATCCCTGTACACCTGGGGAAGAAAAAACAAGAAAGATCAATCATACATAAAGCATTGATTACGAAACACTTTCCAACCGAAATGCAAAATGCAATACATTCAACGGTGATAATTTTCTAATTATCACAAAACTACGATAATTTATTTTACTTGAAAACTTTTAAACTTCATCGAAAAAAATGAACTTTATACAAATGCCGTCATTGAAATATAAATCGTCTGGTTCTCTAGGTAAAAGCAGTGAATATTTCATTCATACACTTTTATTCCAGACTCCAGAGTTAAATAATTTGGCATGAAAAAAAATTCAGCAATTCTTATACAACTCATCTTTACAATCACTTGTTTACATTCTGCATACATTAAAATTACACTTCGCTGTAGAAATAATCAAAGTATGATCATTTAAACTCAAAAATATTGTAATTGCATTGACGCAGAATATAGACGCACAAAAAGTATGCAAAAATAAAACAGTTTTAGGATAGATGCAATACTAAATATAAATCTAAAAGAACTTTAAAGATCATGATTTCAACTCTGGGAAAAAAGATGGATGCCCTATTTTATTTTGAAGTGAGTTACGTGATCTCTTCATATAATATGGGTGTCATTATTATTTTAATTTTTATTTAAAAAACTACCGAACCTATTTTGCTGAAATTTTTTTTTATATATTTTATGGAATAATTTGAATATTTCCTAAAATTTTTGAAGCAATTTGTAAGTTTTAACTATGCTTCAAAATTGTTTGAAAATTTAGGTTCCATAGGGTTTCATGTATTTCACTTTTTCAACCCAGGTTCAATCCAAAACTAATTGGGTGATATTATTCATTTACATTCCCATATGTCCCACAGATCATCTCAACAACATACTATAATTTCACTTTGATAAAGTCATTTTTATAGCAGTGATTGTGCGAACGGACAGACAGATAGAATGAACAAAGTCATAAACACTTTTCAACTATGTTGTAAAGTGTTAAAAAGCAGAATGTTAGCCAAACAATACAAAATTAGGATCAAGTTGTCAATGGTGTAGAGAGAGATTATAATTTCAGACTGAACTTTCCCATAATGCATAATTATTTAAACTTTAATATGTTTAATATATATTTTTTAGAGGAAAAAACAGTTTTGTAAGTTTTATATATTATGCAATCTAGTTTATTGACTTTATATATTAATTAAAATCTATTTGTAAAGTGACACAAATTGAATTCATATTGTCAATTTCATTTAACTTATACTTTTCATTGTTGCATTTAGATGTCTTAAATGGTGCATTAGAAAAATATCACCAAACTTACTAAATATTATTTTCCATATTTGAGTTAACATCCTGGGAATCACAACTGCAACAACGCTCAGGTGTCAGTTCATAAAAGCTATTTTTGAATTTACACCAAATCTAAATGAATACCCATACAATGCAAAATGTAACAAATTGCCAAATTTTATAAACATGCAAATTGCAAGTGAGGTATAGAAAATATGCGTTAACACGTTAATTGTTTATCCCAGAACAAAACATACTGAATAAAAATAATAACAATGCAATGTTGATTTGGCTGAAACATGCATTGCAGTAAAAATAATAATCTATATAAATAAAATTGAAAATCTGTGTGTCTGTCTGTTTGTCTCATCATCATGGATTGTTGAACCAAATGTAATGAAATTTTGTGGGTAGCCTTGAAATAGCCAATTGAGTTTCTAAGACAGGGGGTTGTCCAGATAGTAATTAAACCTTCCATAGAGATAGCATTATGCAGACGATATTTTTTCCTGCCAATTTATTTTAAGAAAATTATATCATGTAGCTTAGCAACAGATTGAAATCCAATGTATTAATGTGGCAGACAATTTTTATTAGATCTTTTCAGATTTAAATAATAAAGTTATGTATATAAAATAAATTTCACCGATATTGCAATTTGGACTGGATTATATCAATTATGGTCTTTGGATTTAAATATTATTATTATTATTACTGATAATTTTGGGGATTACTGATATTTCCAATTTATTATGTAATTGTTTTATTTTTGCAAAAATTATTGAAACTCATATATTGCACGTAGTACGGGTAATCTTTTACAAACGCACGGATATTTCTTCTAATCTACAAGAATATAAGTAGGTATATTGTCATATATTGGAATCAATTAAAGCCTTTAGGTTTAAAGATTACAGGATTATTAATATTTTCAATTTATTATATCATCTGTTTTATTTAGGCAAAGATTTTAGAAACTCATATGTTGTAGTACGGGTAATGTTCTACTAATGCACGGGTATATCTTCTAATATTCACGAATATAAGTAGTACAGGTCCCATACAATTTTAGCACTTTTATTTTGCATATATTAGTGTGACTTCATATTTTTGTAAATTTGTTTACAAACGGAGTCAGGATGTTTTATTCTTCAGATCTGCCCGTGAAGATAATTTTGTATAGTGAGAACAGATAATTCTTACTTCTTTTTAGTAGCATTAAATTAAATATATTAATAGAATGTTTTAATTAACAATGTCATTTAGTATACTATAGGAAATTGCAGATGATCGTGAATTTTAAGTTTCTTCATATTATGTACTCTGTACGAAGAACGGGTATGCTGCTAGTATATTATATGTTCAAGTAATTAGGTATTGCATGAAAGGCGTTTTCTCCTTGTTTGACACTTTGAAGCTGCTACCCTATCTCACTCGATGACCACATATCACGGCCACTTCTACACAATGTGTTCAGGAGAGATGTATTTCAAAGAATGCACCTGGGCATTAGGTGGGAATATGAGGGGACGAGGGGGTGGATAGTCATCTCAACATGCTAAAAGAATGTAGGCTGAAATTTGTACTGTAATATTTTATTACTGACAAACTTATGACTATACAGACTTATAACAAAATATAGAGAAATTTATGTACAATGTAAGAGGATCGTTTTTATATTTTCAGCTGATTTTTTATATGCTTTTGAAATAGAATACAAATTACAAACAAGCCCATTCATTCTTTTATATGGAATCATAACATACATTTTTTCCCCCATTTTTCTCATTTTATTTCCCTTTCGTGACACTAGGTACACTTCCCTCTCATGCACTATTATTCCTTTTTAATCATCATCCAACTAAATAGCTGGATTATAACATATAAGGCTGTGCAACGGAAATGTAGAAAGCAGATGATCTTTACTGAAACACAGACACAGGATGATCAAAAAGTTATGCACACATGATTTAAAAATCATACAACGTTCCGAGAAAGTGAAATAGTAAAATTATTTTCAGTTTTGTGGTACCCTAAAATATATCCAAAATATTGTCTGCTGTTTCTAAATACATCAGGCAATCAGTACAGACATATTTTTTATTAGTCAAAGACCATCGTATTTTCCCAAAAGTGAAATAATTTTTATTTTAAAGCACTATCTTTCTAGCTATCCTTATGAGAGTGTTCTGGGAAAGTTTTAATCTCCGTGTTTAAATATCCATGTTCTAAAACCAATAACTATTCAACCATTACAAAATAAACAAAGCATAAAAGAAACTTGAACAGTATATCTAGAGGTGGCGGGAAAAAGTACATAAGTCAAAAATACCAATTTTTTTTTTATAACATATTTGATTTAAGAAATTTATGATCTTTGTTGTGGGAAAAGCACATAAGTCAATTAGGCTTCTAAGATGTTAAAAAAAGAAAAACTTTAAACACGGATAATTTTGTATGGATAGCAGTGGGGTAAAATATATAAATTAAGAAAAGTTATTATTTATTTAGCTCATAAATGTATAACAAACTCCATAAAAATTAAATTTGTATTCTAAAAACAAAAAAATAAAATTAAAAAAAAGTTCTCCTGAAAACATCAAATCTTTCTTTCCTCGATACTTCAAAATCTTTATTTTTGACTTATGTGCTTTTCCCGCCAGCTCTAGATATATAAGCATAAATAACACAACAATGCAGCATACGGCTGTTTCGAGGATAAGTTGTCAGCGCAGGAGTTTGGTTCTCTTGCACTGATGAAGGAAATCCGGTATATCCCCGAAACAGGTATATGCTGTAATGTATTATTTGTATTTATATACATTGCTTAAGCTTTCCTTATCCTTTGTACAAAGTGTAGTTTACTTATTGATTAGTAAAGCATTTTTGAAAAAAACTGGATTTGTTGCAGATAATGCGAAAACACGCAGGCCTTCCATTTTAACTTAGGATAAACTCTCTGAAATAGAGACTGTATTGATGAAACTCCTCAGGGTGGTCAAAAGAAATTCATTTTGAAATTTCCTGATAATTCCCTGAAATGTCCCCACTGAAGGATGTTTATCGAGGTGACGTCATTTGTTGATGAAAACTCTCCCTCAGAAGTATAAAGAAGATGAGTGATGGGTCTTGTGAAGCGAGATGAAAAATGTGACATCATGGAATAAACAAGCATTGTTCATTCAGCTAAAAGAAAACTATACTGTTGGAAAATGAATAAAAATCGCAGAAATTTTCCTCGACTTTCAACGGAATTCCCTGATTTTTCCAGAAGCATAAAATTCCCTGATAATTCCAGGTTTTCCCAGTTTTCCAGGTCTGTGGTCCCCCTGCTCCTTAATGAACTCATTTCAAATTTCTCACTGACACTCTTATAAAAATGGCTCAAGAAATAGGGCTCTAAATTAAAAATCATTTCACTCTCGAAAAAAGCCATGTTCTTTGACTAATAAAAAGAGGTATAACATGCTACAAACAGCAGACATTATTTATAGTCTATTTTTGAGAGTATATGAGTACCACCTAACTGAAAATAGATTCTACTGTTTTAATTTCTCAATACACTATAGGATTTTAAAATTGTATGAGCACAACTTTTTCATCACCTTGTACTTTTATTTCCTGCTTCAGTACGAACATGTCCACAGTGAATGCTGAATAAAAGCTTAACCCTGCCATGCTAGTGAAATAGCTAAACTACAGAACTTAGTGCAGTAGTGTTACCTAGTATAGCAAAAAAGAACTAAAATGAAAAAACAATAAAAAAAATTCAGAAAATTTTCATGTAATACATTTATTTTCTTTATTTCATTGTTTTTTCTCTTTTGTCTCACTAGGTGGTGCTACCCCACTAATTAGCCATTAGTTTAGCCATATAGCTACCATAGTTTAGCCATTTTACTAACACAGCATTGTTAGGCTCTCCTTTGGTGTTCCCCTGTAGGCTTGTTTGCATCGAGGACGGAAAGCTATTTCAGAAATGATAGTCTGTTTTATACATTTTATTTGCACATAATTCTATGTTATGACACACTAAGAGTTTTGCAAACTTTCATATACTGTATATTGTTAATGTAAATTCAATTTCATAAGAAAATTATTTTTTCGTATATTTACTACCAGTACAAAGAAAACATTTAAAATTCCTCTTAATTATATATATTGGACTACAAATACACAAATAAAATACAGAAAAGTATCTAAACTCGAAAGATAGCAGCAACCTAAAAATAAGTATAAAATATTACCTCAAACAGATGCCCTAATGGATCACGAGCCAGTTTTTCATAAGAACCAAACTCATTGAAGCCAACAGCCAGGATACCTTTAAAAGAAAAAACAACAAAATTTTCATCTTCTATATAGCATAGCTAAATTTGTCACAAAGAAAGTAACTGTTACTTCTTTTATTCATTTATTGTCAACAAGAGGTCGACCTTAAAGCCTTACTACAGAAATTAATATCACTGAATAGTGCTTCTTTTTCTACAATGACATACATTTTTTGTACTTCCTTGATAAAAGCAGACATATGAAAATTCATTGACTACAACTGTTTTAATGGGCATTATAAGCCCTCTTTGTGAGGCCCGAAACAGCATGTATTAATCAAAAGAATAAATGCAACTGCATAGCAGGGTGAGTGCACTTTCCTTAAAAAATTTTCAAGGACTTTTCAAGTACCATGTAATTATCTTCCAAGGACATCATTTCTTCCATATTATGAAGTTGTATGCGTCTCTGGGAGGAAAAAGCATTGCAAACTAATATTATTGTTTAATGTTGAAGCCATTGAGAAAATTTTTAGGAAAAAACAATGTTGTTTCGGAAAATTTCAACAACAGCATAACTGCTAGGGAAATTTTCAGAGAGAGCAGAACTTCTCAGAAAAAACACAATGCTGTGAATCTGCAGAATACTTTCAACCCTGTCTTTTTCAAGCACTTTCAAGGAACTTAACCAAGAAAATGAGAATTTAAAATTCAAGTACTTTCCCAATTTTCAAGCACCTGTATGCACTTTGACATAGGTAAAACGCGACAAATAGGCTGAGTACAATTTTCCTTAAAAAATATCAAGTCAAGGACTTTCAAGTACCATGTAATTTTTTTCAATGATGTCAATTAACCCTTCATTATAAAGTTGTAAGTATTTTTGGGGAAAACATCATAGCAAACTAATGTTATAGTTTCATGTTGATGCTGTTGAGGAAATTTTTGGGAAAAAACAATGTTGTTTAAAAAATTTTCAGGAACAGCACAACTACTAGAAAGATTTATAGGGAAAGCAGAACTTCTTAGAAAAATACAATGTTGAGGATCTGCAGAACATTTTCAACCATACCTTTTTCAAGCACTTTCCAAGAAAATGAGAACATTCAAGTGCTTTCAAGATCTTAAAAATACTAATAAAAAGTTCACAAATACTTTCCCGATTTTCAAGAACCCATATGCACCCTGAATGAGTAAATGATAAGAGTGACACCGACAAAGACTGGCCATTGAAATAAAAATTAGGGAAATAAATATATGAGCTCACATCCACGAATCAGTTGTCAGTCATACCTACACATCTGCTAAATGATATAAAATGAGGATGTACAAATATGATGATTTAAAATAAAATAGAAAGAAGAAATATTAATAAAAACTATAAAATCATTAAAATACTGGCAACAATACGAAAAATTTGATGTGGGCAGCACATGACTTTCCATGCAGACTCATTATTCACATTCTCTTTATTTCTTCAATAATTCATTAAATCGAGTTTAATTGCACAAAATAATACTCATAATTATTTCAAATTACACGGAATTTGCACTTTTAATTTAGTTTTCATTTTTATTGGGTAACTGGACTTATTTTCAAAGATGGTATAGCGAAAATGCGAAAAAACTAAAATATCTGGAGAACGGCTAGTCCAAGTGTTGTTGTTGAAACCCAGACCGTCCGACCTACCAGAAAGGTGTAAGGTAAATGTCTAGTCCAAGTGTTGTTGTTGATGAAACCCAGACCGGAACCCAGTGGGGGAGGCATCCGCAGGGACCGTACCCTCCTTCCCCTACCACCAACCTCTCGGAAGGACTTTCGGACCCACATGTTTAACGTGATCGTACTCCGCATGAACACGAAGGCAGTTTTGGCAGTGGCTGGAATCGAACCCGTGCCTACCCAGTGCAACTCCAGCGCGCTAACCAATGGGCTACCGTGCCCCGTCTAGTCCAAGTGTAATGAAGTTGGTCTTATTCTTTTCATTGTCAAGAATTATGTATAAAACAAGCCTTTAATTGATATATTTGAGCATATGTAGTCTTTTATTTTAGATTTTGACGATTTTTAAAGGCCATTTCGTAAAAAATGGTTATTTTTTTCAGAATTGTACCAAAATCTAATCAGCACCAAGGCAACTCAAAAGTGTGTCTGTGTCTGTCTGTTATCTACGAAATTTTGTAAAATTTGGTCTATTAGTTTTTCAGCTAGAGTGGATACAAGCAATTTTTGCAGCCCATTTCGCAAAAAAAGGTATGTTATTTTATTCCGAATGGTACCAAAATCTAATCAGCACCAGGATCACCCACAAAGGATTTACCTGCCAAATTTTATGAAATTAGTTTTTGAGTTAAAGTGGATACATACATTGCACAGACAGACACACAAACAGACACCATGCTAAAAATAGTGTTTTCGTATTCCAGAGGTCCCAAAACGTGTAGATCCATCGAAAACTCAAGTTGCGATCTTCAGTATAATTTCAATACTTTCCCCATACATTACCATGTATTGCACGGAAAGTAAAAATTTGAAAAATTAAGAGGGAGAAAAAAATAGAAAACTCCCTGTAAAGCGACACCTTTATGAAGTGACTCATTTTCTCTCAGCATTGAAGATGATCTTAAAAATAACTTGTCTGCCTGCACGCTCCATTTTAAACATTGATCCATTCACACATTTATTACTGTCTTTGCAATACGTGGTAACATATAAGGAAAGTATTGGAATCATGCCGAAAATCACAACTCGAGTTTTCAACAGATCTACACGTTTTGGGACCTCAAGAACACAAGAAAACTATTTTTAGTTTGATATCTGTGAGTGTATCTGTCTGTGCAATGTATGTATCCACTCTAACTCAAAAACTAGTGGACAAAATTCCATAAAATTTGGTAGATAATTCACTTGTGGAAGACCCTGGTACTGATTAGTTTTTGGTATGATTCGGGATAAAAGAACCTACCTTTTTTTGCGAAATGGCCCACAAAAATTGCCTGTATCCACTCTAGTTGAAGAACTAATAGATTAAATTTATAAAATTTAGTAGATAAGTCACTTGTGGGTTACCCTTGTGCTGATTAGATTTTGGCACAATTTGGAGAAAAATAATTTGTCATTTTTTTGTGAAATGGACCACAAAAATTGTCAAAAATAAGAAACTATTTAAATGCTTGTTTCATACGCAATATCTAACGATGAAAAGAATAAGACCAACCCCATTATATTAGAACTTGGCGTTTCTCGAGATATTTTTTTTTTCGCATTTTCACCATGACACCTTTGAAAGTAAGTCCAATTACCAAATGAGAACGAACATTGAATTAAAAGTGCAAATTCAGTGTAATTTTAAATAATTAAGGGTGTTATTTTGTGCCATTAAACCCAATATGATGAATTATTGAAGAAATATAGAGAATGTGAATATGAATCTGCAGGGAAAGTCATGTGCTGCCCATATCAGATTTTTGAAATTACAAATAAATATTCTTACCATATTGCAAACCCCAGTCTCCAATGTAATTGAGTCGGGTAACTTCATGACCTACATATTCACAGATATTAGCAAGGAAGTTGCCAATGATTGTTGAACGAAAATGACCATAATGAAATGGCTTCGCTATATTGGGAGAGCTGGAAAAGGAAAGGTAATTTTATTTTTTCAAAAGAGGTCAGAATGTGCTCAAATTATAAATCAAATTTCTGTTAGGAAGAATGATAGTGTAGAAATACTATATACAGAACTAGATAGAATTTTTTGAAATTCGAGTGAAAACTTCGAAATTTTATATTTTCTTAATATGGTAGCATAAGATAAAATAAGACATAAACATGCATAAAAGGAGTTATCTATGGCTCAATGATCATGAAACTTAAAAGTTTCAACCACTGAAATGAAAAATAGCCGCAATAAATGTCTCAATATATAAGTATATATAAAAAAATCAAAATGCAAATAAAATATTTTTAAATAAAGAGGTTTAAGTATCTAAATGTTTAGAAATATTCACAGAAGTTTACAAACATGCACATTTAAAAGTAAAATTATTTAATTTTATACAAAGTAAACACCTACAGTTTAATCATGCCTCTTTGAATACAAAACTGCAAATCATCAATATAGGAATAAATTCTCAGCTTTATAAAAAATGGGGGGAATCACAGAAGTTTGACCACACACAATCGATATTTGTGTTAGTGATGTCATTCACTCCCCTTAGTGGTCAAACTGACCTCCAAGGGGACAGGGAACATTGTCAAGCTTGATATCAAAAGATTTTAAGCCCTTTAAAATGAGTAGTAGCATGCTATAATTTGCAAAATAAATAGATAAAAAACGACGAAAGAAAAATCACAAGCTACTTAAAAATGGATTTTGGTATGAGAAAGTTGAATTGAACCGCACTTAGTAAATTTAGTACCTAAAACAGTTTAAAACCACAAATTTTATAATTTTGTACAGTCTGGGGATTTAAAACATGAATTATCATTGCAGAAAAATGCAAGTTGTCTTAAATGGAAGGTACAGATCTTGGAATAAAAGCAAGGTACAATTTGGCCGGTATCACATAGCGGTACAAAAAATCTGAAACTTTCTCCTCATTTGCCAAAAGGAAACAATTGAAATAAGTAACAAGAAATATCCCTAAATTATTATTTTAATCCTTATCAACAAATAATTAAATACAGTAGGAAATAAGTAAAGCATGTGACTTTGTCCACAATCAAGAATGAACTAGTTCACAATGTAAAATGCAGCACAATTAATAAATGAGTATTCATATGTTACAAAAATCATTTGAATTTGCTTTTTCAGTGCAACACGCCTGAACTTGAATGCCCAAATAAGCTCAAGACTATGTTGGAGTTTAGCCATTTTCAGCTTGGCCGACATAGTCTTGTGCTTACTTGAGCATTCAGGTCCAGTACTTTATAAATAAAAAATCCCAGATGTGCCAAACCTTTTTATGATTTTCTAAAAATTTAGTTAATGCTTTATTTGGTTTTTTGATGACATCCCTATGAGTTACCATTTAATTTATGAACCTTTTTCCTTTTATTGTATTTGTATGTTATAGTTAAATTATATTTTAAATGTCTCATATTTAAAAATGTAAAAAATGTAAATATGTAAATTTTGTCTGTCGGTTATGGCCTATATTTAAGCACATGTTTGCCCCTAATTTTCACTTCGCCACTGATGAAGGACATAGTAATGCCCAAAGGTGCTATGACTGTGTGATTTTTGTATGTCATAAAAAGGCGATTTTAATAAAAGACTTTTAATTGTGACCAAATGTTTTGGTGGTCTTTATTTTTAAAGTAATAACTATTTGACATGTTACCATACTATTTTATTCAGGTCTAGACTTGTTGCATTAAAGGACCCAAAATGTACAAATGCTCATTTGTATGTATTTGTGCTGCACATGAGTCAGTTTATCACAGTACGAAATACCTACAGCTCAGATATCCTTAGCCATAACAGAATCATCAACTACTTAAGTAGTTAAAATTATCAATAAATCTTATATTCTCATTTTATCTTGTAGCAACAACCAATAAAAAATGAGTAAAAAAAATAACCACAAATTTACTACAATTAATTTATCTAAAATTTCCTTATTAACCAAATGGAAAAAAAATTAAATAAAAATTGGTTGCTATAACATTTAATTGCTTTATTTAAAAATGCTGTACAGAAGAAAAAAATATATTTTTGTTACTAAGTAACATAATGTTATCTTCTTTAAGCAAAGTTTTTAAGAGAAACAAATCGTCTGCCTAAACTGAATTTTATGGGAAAATAACATATTGTATATTAATATCATAATAAATTCAGTGCTTTGAAACCGAAAACATAGACATGGTTACCTACAGTAAAATAAAGCACAATCATACCAAATTAAGAAGAAAAAAAAAACTGGTCAAAAGCTACAGATTTGTACACAATACAGACAGACTTTCAATTTCATCTGCTATTAAACTTTAATGTTATTAAATTCTGATGACATTTAAATATAAACAAAATATTTTTAAATATAAATGTCTAGATATCTAAGTATATTTAAAAAATCAAAATGCAAATAAAAGAATTTTAAATAAAAAGGTTTATGTATTTAAATGTTTAGAAAGATTCACATAAGTTTATAAACATGCACATTTAAAAGTAAAATTATTTAATTTCATACAAAGGAAACACCTACAGTTTATCAAGCTTCTACGAATACAAAACTGCAAATCATCAATATAGGAATAAATTTTCAGTGGGGGGTTACAGAAGTCTGACCACACACAATCGGTATTTGTTACAACAGCAACAATGCATTATGAATTATAATCTTAACAACACACTCACTGAGCAAACTGCAAATCATCAATATAAGAATAAATTCTCAACTTCTTAAAAAATGGGGGTCACAGAAGTTTGACGACACATAATCTATATTTGTAACAGCAGCAATGCATTGTGAATTATAATCTTAACTAAATTGATTACATTAACAGCAGATTATAGATAAAAATAACATTTTAATTTGCACATACCTGTATTCAACAATAACATTTTCTGGCGGAATATTTTTGAAAAAAGTACTCTTTAACGGTAAGTCTTCTATTCTGGCAGTTGTATTTAGGAGAACACTCTACAAACAAAAATACAATACATACTATAATTATCAAACAAATTATAAATAACCATAATTTGTACAGTTATTTATAATTTGTTTATAACTGTAGGAGGACCAAAAGACATTGCCAGTTATTCCCTTGGCTTCGGAGAATTCTTTTAGGCCTGATGGCATAACACAGGATCAGCAACCCAAAGGTTCCGAGTTCGAACCTATCCCCGATGAAGGGGGATAGGTTCCTGGGTCCTGTTTCATGAATGGAATGTGCTAACTGTGAGAAATTATGTTAATAAAATACACACAGACTTTCTTAGAAAGTTAGTAGATAAGAAAATGTCATACATCTATATTTTACAACACATTAGCCCTCCATTCACAGCACACTACTGTACCATGGTGCATCGGTCTGAAAGCACTGATTTAAAAAGTTAATCAGTGCCAGGTTTATTGGGCTACAGAAAAAAAATAAGTTAACTCAATTTAAAAAAAATTAGCAGCTAAAAAGTTTACTAAGAAAATGCACATCATGGGCTTTATGAGTGCATATGCTATACAGCATAATAAAAGTTATTATTTCATTTGAGCTGAATATTTCATCATATATGAAAATCTTTACCAACTTTTCTTTTCAAAAGTAATACTCTAATTAAATTTTAACTCCTATATAAACATGGAAAACTTGCATACAGAACTTACCGAGATAAAAATATCTTGTTCGGCAGTAAAAACAATTTTTTCGTGATTATCTACTTCACAGCTAACACTCGTCAAACCATCATCCGTCGGAAAATTCTAAAAAAAGAACATTAAAAATAGTAAGCAATGATTGGTTACATTTATAAACTTATGTATGTATTATATTTTAAAATGGTTATATTTATAACATATTTATAAACTTTCACCAGAATGAAATTACATTATTTATGTTGATATCATGCAAACATGTTTGAAGTTTGTTGGAATTAACGGCTATTTAGTGCTGATGAGTTCCAACAAGGGTGAAACGCTTAACAAAAGCAAGTCAATGCCCAAAAAAGCACAATTTTAAAATGTCAAATACTTCTGAAAATTTGAATTTTCAGGATCATTGCCCTAATCCTGATCTGTAATTTGTTGAACTTGTGTGGTATTCATAATAATCTAAAAGATCTTGCCAGGAAAATTGCATTAAAATGCCAATTTCTCATCCAATTAACCCTTTCCGGACAGCAGTCTTGAATACACATTATCAATTGACACGTGGGCACATCGACCGCCCAGAAAGGGTTAAGTAAATGAAGAGTTCATTTATGTTTTAAACAAGAAAGATCAATCATGCATAAAACACTGATTATGAAACACTTTCCAACTGAAATGCAATTTTATTTAAACATCTCTAAAATGAGATACATTCAGAAGTGATATTTTTTTAATTATCACAGAACTACAATAATTTATTTTACTTGAAACTTCACAAAAAAAAATGAACTTCATTCAAATGACGGCATTGAAATATAAATTGCTTAGTTTAAACATTTCTAAAATGTGATGTATTCCTCGGTAATATTTTTTAAATTATCATAATACTACAATAATTTATATTTGAAAACTTCATCGAAAACAAATTAACTTTATTCAAATGACATCATCAAAATATAAATCACCTGGCTCTCTCTATACAAGCAGCATTTCATTCATAAACTTTTTTCCAATCCTTTCATTCATCACAATACTATAATAATTTATTTTATTTAAAAACTTAAAACCATGGAGGTACAAGTAATTTAACTTTATGCTTAAAACTTCATCAAAAAAATCGTCTACTTCCCTGTGTAAAATCAATGAATGTTTCATTCATATCAGCTATATCTCAGACTCCATGAGCTAAATAATTTTTGCATTAAAGAAATGCATCAATTCTTATACAACTCATTCTACATATTTTGGTGTTTACATTCTCCATAAGTGAAAATAAGGCTTTGTTGTAGAAAAATATTTATAAATTGCAATTCACCATAGAAGTCAGCTGAGCAGTCTCTTATTCATATCAAAATTTAAATGCGGCTTGGCCACTGATATTTGCTACACAGGTGTTATTTATGGCATTCTGGTTCTGAGCTTTTCGACACATACACGAATATTATTTTTCTTAGAATATTTCCACTACGAAATATTTATTCATAAACAAGAAAGATCAATCATGCACAGGGATGTAGCTAGAAAATTTGGAGTGGTGGTTGTTTTTTTTTCAAAAAATGACAAGCAGAATTATTAAGTTTGTAATTGTCATTTTAACGTAAATTAAAGCTATGGTTTGATTTAAAATAGCACAAGTTACACACAACACAGGCTTATTAATTTTTGGCAAAACTACAGAATACGATGCCCAAACGGAAACTCTGATTTCTGATGAATTGATCCCGTCGTCATGAAATAAAAATACCCAATCTCACAGGCTTTTGAAGTAGGCTATACCAGACCAACTAGAACAAAGCTAAAAATGAAGTTTAGATTTGAGCTTCGTATACTGCATTCAAGCCTAATTTTATTTTGCCACATTTTCTTTAAAACGAATTCTTCGGTTTTTTTGCTGCATCCAGTGTTGTACAGCTACATCAAATGGATATTTGCTGATAGCTGGCCCTTCTATAGCGATGCGAGCTAAAGCATCTAAAGTTTTGTTCTTTAATCGGTTCCTTAAACATGTTTTAATAATTTTCACTTGCGAAAAATCTCTCTCACAGTCAGCTGAATGAACTGGAATTGTTCTTAAGCATTGTGCTATAAAACAAATATTTGGGAACGCAACTTTTAAAGTTTCATTCTGACACAAGATTTCTGACATTTCGGATTGGTTTTTCTTCGAAAAATGATCAAACATATGCTGTTTAAAATCACTCCACTCCCAGATAGAAACCTCACACTCCAACCCAAACTGTTTTGATAAAATTTTTATGTTGTCTTCTCCATAACCATAAAATAATTTGCTATTTGAATCAGGGAGGTGTTTTGGGTCAAAAACAGAGAAAGCTTTCATAACATCATTGTCCGTAAAACGAGTTTCAATATTAGAAATGAGTTCAGTTAAATATTGTACTTTAAAATATGAAGAACTCAATGAATCCACTGATTTAGGCCTATTCAAAATTTCAATACCTCGCAATGAACACTTTTCCAAAAATGCAGGAAGTTCCTTAGATGCAACACCGTCCTTATCTTTCAAATTTTGAAGTGTGTGCATTGTTGATGTCACAAATGGCTGTATACTAGTTAAGTCTAAATTTTCACTTTGAAATATTTTAGAAAGACGGTTTATAATTGGAAGTATATCACACAATAAAAATAATATCGAAATAAAAGAATACTCAGTTATAAAGCGATGTAGACCATGGGCTCTAGCATCTGATCGTTCCACAGCTTCTCGTTCCAAACTCAGAACAATGGAACAGTAAATATCCTTGAGTCTCAACACAGACTCTCCATGACTGAGCCATCTGGTACTTGAGGGTTGAATAAGCTTTCCTTGTTGATCTTCAGGAAATAACGATTGCAATTCTGTGAAGCCAGCAAATCTTACAGGACTATTTTGGAAAAAATCATAAAGTTGTCTCAATATTTGACAAAACTTTTTCATTTTGGCTACACTATTGGCTGCTTGTGATACTGCTAGATTTAATCTGTGTCCAGCACAATGTATACTAACTGCCTGACATATAAGTGGTTCTTCAACACTCTGAAGCTGTGATTGTTTTTGTTTGTCTATTATTTGCTTCACTGCACCATTTTTTTTTCCAGTAAGAACAGGGGCACCATCAGTTCCTATGCCACATAATTTAGAATAGGGCAGGGAATGTGTTTCTAAATAATCAATTACTGCTTTTGCAAGAACATCTGAAGTTAATGAAACTTTTAGTTCAGGATCCTCATTCTTCTTGGTATTATTCAATAAATCAATAATTTTTACAAAGTGATTTTTAATATGACCATCCTCATTGTTGATATATCGCACGTGAATAACCATATTCTCATGTACCGAGAGGTCGCTCGAATCATCCAATTCAATTGCAAAGCATGGGGATTCCTTGATTTCACGTAGAATTTTATCTTCTATAACATGTGACAAACTAAATAAAATTTCTTCAATTACTGTTCTACTACTGTATGTGGCATTCTTTGCAACTTGCATGTTTTCTTTTATATTCACTCCCAAAAATGTTGTTAATTCCAGTAATGGTTCTAAATTTGTAGTGTGAGCAATTCTTTGACAGCAAAGAAAGTACAAGCAGGCAAATAAATTTGTTACATCTGTTTTTGGAACTAATGGAAGAATAGCTACTGATACATTTTCTGTGATGGATGATTCGACTTCCATTTTCACAGAGTCTACATGTGAAGCAGAAATTTCATGTGCTAATATGCTTTGCAATCTTAAACGAGTACAAGGTGTTTTTGTCCAAATGTCTCTTTCAAATGGGGTTTTACTATACTTTGTGCATAATATGCAAATCATACCTTTCGAAGATTCATCGTATTTCAGCCAGCTTCTGTTTTTTGTCCAATCTGTTCTAAACTTGTTTGCCTGTTTTAAACGAGGTCTTGATAGAGTTCCTACAGACTTATCTGTTGTACTGGTGGAATCTGTAGGGATTGAAGCAGGCCTAGCTATCACTGCATCAGTATTAGGCCTACTTAGTCCATCACTTTCTTCTAATACAGGATTGTCCTCATCACTCAGGTTTGCACTATAACCTTGCAGTTCAGAAGGGTTAACAGAAGAATTAATTCCAGAAGTTGATGCTTCTGGTTGATTAGGCAAAGAATTATCATCAGAGCTGGGTGCTTTAATTTTTTTTAAAAACAAGTCCCGTATGTTCTGACATTGAACTTGTCTTTTCATTCCTGACATTTTTTACAAATAAAATGCAAGTTCATTCCTAAAATTTGCTGCCTAAAAAAAAATCACGTAAATAATTGCTTAATCGTATTTTTAAAAAAATGTAATAAGATCAACACAACAGCCAAAATGATTCACATAGGCATAAACACTAGCACGTTTTATTTATCCGTTCCACCGAGAGTGCGACTACGCGCGGCTTATACGCAGAAAGTATGAAGAGAGCAGTGACGAATATTAAAGGGGGGGGGGGGCAGGCTTCGGGAAATCGGCAAAATGTAGTCCTTTCGCAAGGACGGCTATTGAAATTTTTCCCCGTCCTCCTAAGAATTTTTTTTTCACTTTATATTCATTAATATATGTGCTTAAATACATCGCACAACATTAATAAATTAGAACCAACTGCCTCACGATGAAGTGCGATAACTCCACCCCCACAGCCCTAAAGCCCCCAATACATTGCAGAATAAAGAGACGAGTTTTATTTCCAGACGGTACGGGAACTACAGGGGGTCTGTCGCCCTCCGTAGACTCCCGAAGTCATCAATCTTGAAAGGTCCGAGAAAGTGACAGAGTGACAGTGTGCTGATTTGGCGGGTTATCGCCAAAGAGTGATAAATAATAACTTTGGTTGTGGCTTTCTGTCGTGAGTTTCGATCGCACTCGGACAATGAAAATCTACGCACTATTGCTACATTCTACAACACACACACACACAGGGGCGGCAAATAGGGGGCGCGGTCGCGCCCCAAATTTTTTTTTATTCTGGACCAAAAAATTCTTATTCTGGAAAACTGAAAAGACGTAAAAAATTCCAAGCGAATTCGGTGAAAAAAATTCCCATGATGCTGTTAAATCATATCACAGAATCAATATTCAATATGAAATTATAGATTCAGTATCTAATGAAATTGAGACAAGATTTAATGAGAACAATATATCCGTTTTGTTTGCCCTTAGTTCAGTATTATCCGGATAAGATGTCGGAAAAGAAAAAGAAAATGTTTTAACCATATGCAAAGTATATAACTTCCGGAAAGACGAATTGCTATGTGAATTGCGACTGTTTTATTTAATGGTGAAAAATGAAAACATAGGACATCCTAATTTTAAAAGTCGCCTAGTTTATTTTAAAGAGCGGAATTTAAAAAATGTGTTTCCTGTCATCACATTATTAGTTAAATTGTTTTTGACTGTGCCAATCAGCTCAGCCAGTTGTGAAAGGTATTTCTCGTGTCTCAGGAGGTTGGAAAATTATTTTCGCAGTACAATGGGACAAGAAAGACATTAATCTTTAGCTATTTTAGCTATAGAACAAGATATACCACTGGATTATGATGATATTGTAATAAAATTTTCTATTCTTCCAGACTCTAAGAACCGGCGTTTAAAACTTCAATAACAGCTAAATGAAATAGATATATTTAGAAAAATTATGTTAATAACAATTATGTTAGCACAATTATGTACAAAAATTATGTTAACAACAATTATTCTTTTCAACATCAATTCAATTTTGTGATCCCTCTCCCCCCCCCCCTTATTAACAAACATATTATTTATTCCATATTGTGGATTTTCATACACATCTTGCACCTCCAAATGAAATGCTGAAATGCCGCCCCTGCACACACACACACACACATATATATATATATATATATATATATATATATACTCGTGTATATATATATATATATATACATATATATATATATATATATATATATATATAGCTAACCAAATTTGAAAATTGGAATACAATACAAAATGAATTGGTTGGAGGAGGGGGGGGAGGGGGGGGGGGTGACCCCCACGCATGCTTTATGCCTCCATTTTCCAGTCCAATTTTCCATTTGGTTAGCTATGTTTATATTCGATTCGATTGAATTCGCCAGCTTAGCGCTATTCTTTATTTAGTAGTATAACAAATAGTATAGTACACAGTATAACAAAATATACTATTCTTTATTTAGTAGTATACTAAATTGCATTACATTTGTATAATATATATATATATATATATATATATATGATGTTCACAAATTTATCGCATAATATTACATATGAAAAGTGTACGTATTTCGTAATATTTAATACTTTTTTAATTTTATGTGATTTTTTAATACAATTATTTAAGAAAAAGCACAGTAAATCAAAACAGGTTTGTGCTAGCGTTTTAAAGTTTGTGTCAATCGTTTTCTAATTAAAAATGATATAAGAAATGATTATTCATGTAATAAATACTATTGAAGGTGCCGATTTTTTGATAATTTTTTTCATTCGAAAATTGGGGGGGGGGGGGAGAGTCTTCCGAACATTTGATTACGTTTTTAAAATCAAGAGACTTATAGTAATCACTGATTGTAGTTTTTGTATCAAATTTCGTTGAAATCGCACCATTCGTTTGTGAGATATCGTCTCCACAGACTCACGGACACACACACACACCTATCATCTGGTAAAAAGGAAAATTAAATAAGAAATTAAATAAGGTCGGATTGAAATGATATGCATTCCTTTTCAATTTATTTTTCATCTTAATCAATAGCTCATAAAATTATAAGTAATATTTTTTTTAAATTTAATTCGAAAATTGGGGGGGGGGGGGGGGGGGTAGTTCAATTCGGTTATGTCCACGATACCACAAGTGTGCAAAGTTTCACTCTACTAGAATTATTAACTTTACATATTTTCGCAGCTGTTTACAGAAGCAAAAATATTTTAGCTAAATGAGTATTTTTTAACCCCAACGAAAAAAGACGCCAAAGGATTCTGAAAGAAGAAAATACGCCAAAGGAAAATAAGTCTGTGCCAAACGGTCATTAAACATACAACCCTTCAACCGCAAGGCCCCCCGCAGACCATCCAAATATCAAGCAAAACGACGGAAAATGTTTCCCTGCGTTCACCACCACATACAGGGAAACTTAAAGCTCGTCCTTTGATAAATTCCGATGTCTGGTAACAATACTCCCGGTGTGTGGCGGGCTTTAACCGCCGCTATCAATCTCGCCGACGCTGAGTCTCCGATAATGGACAGGACCGGCGGAATTCCAATCTATGGGTGGGGGCAGAGGGGTAAGATATGTAAGGAATCGCTCCTTTTTCCAATGCTTGGTAACTAGAAGGCGTGGTAAATAAGTAATCATATAAATCCTCTTCTCTCTAAGGAGTTTAACCTTCATTGACACTCTTAATTTCTAGCAAATATGACTGAATCAAGATTAAAATCTTCTTGGACTGAATAGATGTTTCATACCTTAACTGGACAACTGGAACATATATGCCATGAATGAATTGTAAACGTATTAGTTTTAAAGTTAAAACCCAAGTGGAAAAGAAAAGAAAATACTTCTGGCTGAAACTAGAAGAATCCATTCCAAAAATTAAAACTTGTTACTTACTCCCATCTATTACAGCAAATGACAATTTTATAGTTTGGGTTTTAAAGAGTTAAAAGGGGATTTGGACTTAGGCTCGGGCTGGGCTTGAGTTTTCTATTGTTTCGGGCAGGGTTGAGTTTTTTTTTTATTTTAACGTCCGTTACGACCGTGCCGAACAAATTTATTTTGAAAATGGATTTAAATTAAATACATGAACATATTGCTTTTATTTCAGCTATGTAAAGATAAATGTTTAAGAAAGCAAACTAAATTCTCCGTACAAAATTTTGACAAATTTGTTCTTAACATATTTGAATACAAATCATTTCGGGCCTGCTGAGACGCAATCTTCAGGCCGAGTTCATTCTACATTTATAAATTTCTTCGGGCTTGGTCCGGGTTTAAGCATTGGTATTGTTGGCAGGGACGTAAGTGGGCAATCTTGTCTGGGGGGGTGTGAAGGAAATTTTTCCGACTAATATTGAAAATTTCCGACTTTACAAACAAGTGAGTTAACTTTTGTTTTTGGGCGAGTGCATTGCTGTTCTAGTGACCTTTATGCAGTTCAAAGTCTACATAGCAATTATTTGTTTTCATTTTCGAATGTTTGATGTATATGTCCAAATCATACCCCAATTTAAAAAAGAAAAAGTCTCAAAACCAAATTTTTGGTTTTGAGGGTTTTGTTTTATAAATAATTGTACATTTGTTTAATTATCGGATATGTTATGCAAATGTACAGATCTTTAGCTACCAGTTGAAACAAGGCAAGTTTCTAGGGCAAAGATTAGTGGAATTTTAAATATATTTGGAAAAGTATTAAATTTTGTACATTTTGGGATTTTTCTTCGACTGCACTTGACACATTCCCAGATGATTGCCTGGTACTTAAAAACCCGTGAGTTTCTATACCAATAATTGGTTCGGCCACACAATTTGTTACCATAAACCCCTGGGTTGGTCGTGTGGTCTGGGCCTTCAACCAATAATTGGTTGTGTAAATTTCGGAACATGCATCTTTCTTTTGATAAAATTGTTTCTTTTGTTAGGTTTTTATAAATTATTAAAACTTTATTACTTTTTTCTAATTTCCGAATGCACTTTGCACATTTCCAAACAATTTCCTCAAAAAAGAAGAAAAAACGCGTTTCTAGGCCAAGAATTAGCTTTGTAAAACACGGGATGTGTATAATAGAATACACTGTTCAAAGGAAATTAATATGACATGATTTGCAGTGCTCATAAGGGGTTGCCGTTGTTTCATTTCCTCGATATTTGTTTTCAAAAAATTGTCCAGACACGGACGTAAAAAAAAAAAGAAATTCCAAATAGTCCACCAGAAAACTTACCTACATGTGGCTATACACATATTCTTAAATACATTGAAATTACATTTTTTTAGGTTATCTGATACTTATTTCGCCGCATCTAAAACAGGAAGTTTAGCTTAATTCTGCAGTTTGAATTCTACAGAAAGGTGTATTTATCTTTGCATTCTAACATTTTTTTCAATTACTACATTTTTTTTTAAGAAAACGCATCAAAGCAACAAATGCATCGCCCTTAATGAGATGCATAGGACTGCGGTTTCTCCCCGGTAGATTGCACATGCCTGATTGCACATGCCCGTGCGTTATGTTACGAGTTGGTATAATATATATGTTTTTATAGAGAGATATTATCCTATGAGATAGTAATATTGAATAGGGAGGTGTATGACTCGTTTGTGACTGTGGATATTAGGAGCGGGTGGGAGGATCGGTGACAGTTGATGTCTGCCGGTTCCTGTTTCTGATGTATGGCCGTGGTGTACTTAGCCGAGCTTAGCGCTCGAAGTGCGCAGAACTTTGCTGGTTTATAAAAAAATTTCAACTTTGATCAAAGTCTTTGAGATATAAATAATTCGAAAGAACGTAAGATTAAATAAACCAATTGCAGAGATTGGAAGTCCACAAAATATAAAAACATTTTTTTTTAATTGAACACCAAAATTTTCAGTATAAGTAATTTATTACTGGAAACAAGTGCATATTAAGTGGCGCAAACAGAATCATATTTAATATGCAAGATCATTTCATTACTTTTTTGTTTCCTACTTATAGTGGCAGCTCTAGTAGAAAGGTTGTGACTATTAAAATACCAAATAATGACCACAAAATATCTGAATACAATATTTCGCAACTATCAACTTTAGCTTATTATTTTGAAATAACGCTGTTTAATTTTAAATGATATTTTGGGGGATTTTTATTTGAACAAGAAAGAAATATTTTAATTTAAAAATAAAGTAATAGTAATTATAAATAAATTAATGATTATTTAT
The DNA here is from genome assembly GCA_951213105.1 of Amaurobius ferox. Lineage (NCBI taxonomy): Eukaryota > Metazoa > Arthropoda > Arachnida > Araneae > Amaurobiidae > Amaurobius > Amaurobius ferox. The sequence continues at coordinate 134,867,708 of OX578150.1, forward strand.
TAATAAAAATATAATATATAAAATGTGTCTACAAAATGTACAGCAGTAAAATTATAACTAATGGAAATTTTTATTTATTGGACGCTCAACTATTTAACATATTTTTTTGATTAATAAAAGGTTTATAAAAACATTTCGACATTGTCACCATTTTAGTGTAACATTCTAATTTATACACAATTTAATATCGAACGGTCGAGTAAATGTTGCATTATTATTATTTAGTATTTTTCAAAAAGATGTTTGTTTCTATGTGTGTGTAACGCGTAGCAGAAAATTCAAGCTTTCAACAGTTTTGAAGATCTGAGAGTAAAGTTAGTTGGCATCTTAGCTTATGCAATCTTAGCTTATGCAAATACGCACCTCGCCGGGATTATTTTTCTTTTAAATTTCAATTAGTTTAAAGGTTATGAATATTTAAAATCGAAATTTCGTTGTTTCTAAATCCATTCCTTTAAATATTCAGAACATAAAGTTGCCAACAGATTATTGTTTGAAGAATAGCAGATGTTTATAGACAATTAGCGCGACACAATATGGGTGATAAAATAAAGAATTCTAAGTTCCAGAATTTTACAGATATCATTTCGATTTTTTTAAATGAGCAATTATTTTATTTTTATAAGAATTCGCTCAATAAATATCTTCTATAGCACGAAAATATTCGGAGATAGTATTTAATTATCTAATTTTACTTTTCGGCATTTACTTCACGAAAGTGCAGCAGACGAAAGACATTAAGTGATTTAAATTGAGAAATTTTCTTATTTCTTGAATTTCAAAGATATTATTTATATTTTTCAAAATACAATTATTTGCCATTAAAAGCATTGTGAAAAAATCATTTAAACGGGATTACTACAATCATAATTCCGATTTTTAACTTCTTGCTTTTTGTTCAATCCAAAAGGTGTTGCAGCGCAACGAGAAAAAGCGTGTTTAAGCGCTTATTTAAGGCGTTTTTTTTGCTTAAAGGCGCTTATTTAAGGCGTTAATTTTGTACATGCAGATTAAATGCGCGCCCACATATGCAAACCGACATCGCAATGAATCGTTTAGGTGTTTATAAAGGGCATATTACGCCCGTGTAGCATGTGCGGCCGCACAGTAGACTATCACTGTTATTTGCAATAGAAGCTAAATTCTATTTTCGTCTAGATTAGTCTTACTATAATGGAATTATCAAACAATAGTCTAGGCTAACAATAGGAAAACCAATAAATTGGTTGCTTTTACAGTATAGAAGAATGCATTTTAAAGAAAAACTTGCATGACTTAATGCTCTATCACTAAAACCGTTTATGTTTGCTAGTTCAATTTTGCTACAATATATTTTGGTGCTAGTCATTATAGTATTATAAGACAAGCATGTAACCTAAAATGTTATCTATTTTCTTTTAGAAATTTCTCTGGAAAGGCATTTTTCCTGAGAGCTTATCTGACATAATTCTATTTTTTTCTTTTACTTATTGTATTTGAAAACTCTTGAAATTAACTTTAAATTTCTTAACTTTCAAGTAAAAATTTGTAGAATGTAATAGATTTTAAATCGTATATTTAATAAAAGAAACTTTTAAAAAAATGCAAAGCACAAGTGCTTTTTCTGTGGTGATATTGACGGGAGAAAATTTTCTAATATGATAATTATTGTTCTCTCTCTCTCTCTAAAAAGGTTTAATTACAGTAATTTAAGAAAGGGAAACACCTTAACTTTAAAAATTAAGGAAATGTATTAATTTTGAAAAAATACATTGAAATTTAAATACGGTAGAAATAAAACTTGTAAAATAATACTTTCTTTCGGAATTAAATATTTTTATAAATAAATTTCATCGCAATTTGTACTATAATAGATTACTTAAAAAGATTATAAAGAACATTTTGGGGGGAAGGAGATGAAAAAGATTTTATAAGGCAAAGATAGCATAACAGAGTCCTGCTGCTAAGAGAAAGTTATCTTTCGTGAAGGATTTTATAATGGAAATTGTACTTTATTTGTTTTACTGATCAGATAGTCAAAAAAGAACCTAATACACGCAACATGTCAAGACTATGCGAGCTGGGATAAAACTGAATTTTGAATTTCGACACTATTATAATATTTATTCAATTTTCTACATACATATTACCATGCATTTGATTTATACGACGGAATTAATAAAACATTTTTATTTCAAATCAGAAGATATAAAATTTCATACGAATGACGACCGCATTTAAATATGTTTGTAAATACTTGAAATTCCTTAATCACAAATAGTTTAAATACAAACATGTAAATATTGTTCATTTTTTCTGGTAATATATCAACCAATTATATTCCATAAGGATTGCGTCCCCATTGAAAATCTGTAGATCGTTTTTGCACTTTTTACTTTCCCTGCAATATATGGTAATGTATAGGGAAAGTATTGGAATCATGCCGAAAATCGCAACTCGAGTTTTCGACGGATCTACACGTTTCGAGACCTCTAGAATACGAAAAAACCATTTTTAGCGTGACGTCTGTCTGTGTGTCTGACTGTCTGTGTGTCTGTCTGTGCAGATTTTGTATCCACTCTAAGTTGACCGAATTTCATAAAATTTGGTAGATAAGTCACTTGTGGGCGAATCTGGTGCTGATTAGTTTTGGGTACAATTCAGGATAAAAGAACCCGCCTTTTTTTTTGCGAAATGGCCCGCAAAAGCTTGTATCCACTTTAACTGAAAAACTAATAGACCAAATTTCACAAAATTCGCTAAATAAGTCACTTGTGGGTTACTCTGGTGCTGATTAGATTTTGGTACGATTCGGAAATAAATAACCTGCCTTTTTTTGCAAAATGACCCGCAAAAATCGTCAAAATCTAAACTAAAGAACTAGATATACTCAAATATATCCATTAAATGCTTGTTTAATACGTAATTTTTAACGACGAAAAGAATAAGACCAACCCCATTACTCTAGGACTAGCCGTTCTCGAGATATTTTAGTTTTTCGTACTTTCTCTAGCCCACCTTTGAAAATAAGTCCGGTTACCGAATGAGAAAGAAAATTGAATTAAAAGTGAAATAAATTTAATTAAAATGAAGAGAACGTTAATATAAGTCTGCAAGGAAAGTCATGTGCTGCCCACATCAGATTTTTAGTTCTCTGCAAGTAATACCTAATGCGGAATGGCAACACGAAAACTTGCTATATTCTACAAATTTGTGAACTTTTTAGAGACAGATAAATTCAGTCTTATCACGCAGTCGGCATTAAATTTCACAAAAATTGAGGCCATACTACACAATTTATCTGTGGACTATGACCAAAACCAAGCGTTAATGGTTACAGAACTCGCCTATAGGGGACGTTCCCCAAACTAGGATAACTTTAGCATCTATGTCGGAATCTGAAATGGGACTATCCTATGTTTTGGAACGCCTCTCTTTGGTGGTTTCTGTTAGTATTTATAACTTAAAAATTTACTGCAATTTAAGAGTAACTTTATTTAAGTTATAAAATTAATAACATTTTAAGTTAATTAATCACACTTCCAATTTTTCAAATTTTTCCAATTTTAATTTTTGCCGCATATGCAGCCATAAGTCAAACACAATGTTATTCAATACTTATATTTGTAGAAATAATTTGTTGATATCATCCCTAGAATTTTTTTCTTCCGAGTTCTGCGTTTTATACATTCGTAGCATCCTTTCTTGTAGGTCGGACGGTCTGGGTCATCAACATCAACATTCGTAGCATCTTTCAGGGTTACGAAGCCTAACTTTTTTATTTAATGAATTGGTTTAAATAATTAGTTACAAATATGTATTAATATATTAAACCTGTTTTCACACATAAGTTTAGGCAAATTATTTTTCTTTCAATTTAAAAAAGGAAATACATCATCATAAAGAAAAACAAGCAAAAATAAAAAGCATTATTTTTTCGCCCTCATCAATTTGATATATAATATTCTCCCGAAAAATAATCACAGTATGAAAGGGCAAATTGCATAGATTTTATAGATTTTAATATGAATAACATGGAGTCTCTAGCAGACATCCGGGCGTTACGAAAAATATAAACACTTTGGGCGCTTATATCTCCGAACCTAACAGATAAAAATATCACCAACTTTTACTTGTTTTGTTGGAAATATAGTACCTTTTATGTATATATATAGAGATAATTTCAATATTTTAGTATATTGGCATTTTTTTTCGAAAAACTAAAAAGTTTTTGCCGTAGAGAATTTTAGTCTCCTTGCTTTCACTCGAACTATTTTCTAAATTATGAAAGATAAACCATAAGCGATAAGAATGTTTATTAGGAAATCTAAGTTCTAGCTTAGTAATGGGTTTTTATAGATCTAATGCAATTTTCGAGGAATCGTCTTATCAAGTTTAAAAAGATTGAAATTTTCCTGTTTTTTAAGTTTATAAATGCTTATTTCTCGAAAACGAAAAGTGGCAGCTATGAACAATATTAGGTAATTTGTAGCCCTTTGAAAACCATATAGGAGTGTACGATTGGATTTTGGATAGGTTCTTAGTTTTTGAAATATAATAGCAACAATTTCGATATTTTAATATTTTGTAAATGTGGTCCTAATTTCGATATTTTAATAATTTAAAAAAATTGAAAAAATGGTTCTAATTTCGATGTCTTAATATTTTGAACCATTTTGAAAAAATGGCTCTAATTTTGCTATTTAATTATTTAAAATTATTTTAAAATTGTTAAAAAAGATATAATATCTATATAGAAAAATGTTATTCAGGCGAAATCATTTCGACTCGGGCCGTGCCGAAATTTTATAACGCTGTTTCGGGCCGGGCTCGAACTTTGCTTTTAAAAAAGGCCGAACATATTTTGAAAATTTTTCTGGGGCCGAATATATTTATTTCGCCAGGCCGAACATATTTAATTTTAAAAAATTTTCAAATGAATTTTAATTGAATACATGAAATAATAGTCTTTATTTCACCTATATATAGATAAATGTTTAAAAAAAAATTACCTCAATTCTTCGTAGAAAAATTTCACTCTTTCCCGGCCGTCCAAATAGTTGCTCAAGTCCTCAGGATGAGTCGGACGGTCTGGGTCTTCAACACATTCATGTTTTTAACATATATGAATATAAATTATTTCGGGCCGGATCAAGCCGAGACTCAATGGTCTTTGGGCAGGGTTTAAGCACTGGTACAGTCGTGCCAGATAGGGAAAAAATCTAAATTTTCAGCCCGTTCTGACCCGTATTGGAACCACTGCTGATCTTTTTGTATAGTTTAGTGTTTCATTCACAATTTGTGATTTTATTTTATCGCAGAAAATTTATTTAAATGACGTATGAATTGTTAAATGATACCTTTAAAAGCACAAAAATATTATAACAAAATTTAAAAAAGGAATAAAAATAAATAATAATCATTATGAGAAACGTATATAAACAATTCTTATGCATGCCTTTAAATAATTTATAAATACTACCTTACTTTACGCGGTCCCAACCCAGCTCTGCGAAAAATTGAAGCAATCTGGGCTGAATGAAGATTCCTTGCTTTTCAGAATTATACAGGAAATACATTCACATTTTCTGAGCGTCATAAATTACTTGCCCAATTAAAGACATTTTTAAGGGAATGCATACTGGGTTTGCTTTCCAAATCCCTGGACAATGTGTTTTAGTATTTTTCTCCTGCTGTTTTGCCGATTGCACAGCGAAGAAAAGTGATTTTTTCCGAAGAACTCTTACCAAACCTAATTGCTCTTGCATGGTTTTGTCCCCACATATGGGTACTACAAATGATCTGCACCCTCCGGGTGAAAGGTCTGCTTCTTCGAATTTCCTCAAGTAAAAGGCCGAAAAAGATTGGGGACTTCCTGCCCTGGTTGTCATCGCCCTTCCAGGTGGCTCAAATGTATTTAAATGAGATTTATGATACCGCAAAGAAACCATTTGCCCGACGTTCGTCAGATGGCTTTACTTTAACATGGACTTCAAGGATTTTGTTTCACAAGAGAATCGGTGATTTTGTAGTGAACATTTAGAAATTGCAGTAAAATATAAGTTTTTGAGGTGAAATTTATGGTGAACAAAACTCACACTTTTCCGAGTGATTGCCAAATTTTCCGACTTTTTTGAGTCAGGGGGTGTGTGACACCCCCCCACACCCACACCCCCCCCCCCCCGGTACTTACGTCCCTGATTGTTGGTCTTGTGAAAATCCGAAATTTCGGCACATGTAGACCGCGAAAAGTAGAACAGAACATGTCACTTCGATCGTGAGCGCGCTATCGCATTTTCGTGCGGTCATCGGATTCACTGGGTGGAGGATGAGGGGAAAGAAAATAACTAGCGCATGTGGTTACAATGATCTGAGGGCTCGTCTAGAAAGAAGGCATTGATAATGCACACTAGCTAAGTTTATGGATTGGGGGTGTAGGGATTTGCAGATGACAGCATTTCAATTTTCATTCATGGCACGGGAAAGGGCGGCTTTGGCCATAATTTTACAATGACAACAATTTGTTATTTATTAATTTTTTTTTACGGAATCTCTAACCTCAAGGACGGCAACTTCCGAAAATTGGCCGTCCTCGCCGAATTTTAACCCGGCGAGGACGGCAGAACGCGCGATTTCCGGAAGCATGGGGGGGGGGGGGGGATCTTGCTTTTATCTAGTGTTAAAAAAAAATAAATTTTAAAAAGGGAGGGGAGTATTGGTCGGCAATCGTGAGTGGTGGTCGGGGCCGACCACTGCCGACCAGTGTAGCTACATCCCTGATCATGCATAAAGCATTGATTATGAAACACTTTCCAACTAAAATGCAATTTAAACATCTAAATTGCGATAAATTCAGCGGTGATGTTTTTTTAATGATCACAGAACTACAATAATATATTTCACTTGAAAACTTAAGACTTCATCAAATAAAATGAACTCTATTCAAATGACGTTATCGAAATATAAATCATCTGGCTCTCTATGTAACAGCAGCAACTATTTCATCCATACACTTTTATTCCAGACTACAGAGTTAAATAATTCTGTGCGAAAAAAATTCAGCAATTCTTATACAACTCATCTTGCAATCACTTATTTACATTCTGCATCCATTAAAATTGGGTTTCATTGTAGAAATAATCAAACTTTGGTGATCATTTAAACTCAAATATTGTAATTGAGTTGGTGCACTGAAAATACACAAAAATAAAGTGATTTTAGGAGAGATGGAACACTTAAATATAAATTTAAAAGAACTTTAAAAATCACGATTTTTACTCTGGAAAAAAAAAAGATGGATGCCCTATTTTATTTTGAAGTGAGTCACATGAACTCTTCATATTATATGAGTGTCATTATTATTTTAATTTTTATTTAAAAAACATATTTTGCTGAAATTTCTTTTATATATTTTATGGGATAATTTGAATATTTCCTAAAATTTTTGAAGCAATTTGTGAATTTTAGCTTCGCTTAAAAAATATTTAAAAAAATAGGTCCCATAGTGTTCAATGTATTTCATTTTTTCAACCCGGGTTGAATCAAAAACTAATTGGGTGATATTATTCATTTACATTTACATATGTCCCACAGACCATATGAACAACATACTAAAATTTCATTTTGATAAAGTCATTTTTAAGACAGTTATGGTGCGAATGGACAGATAGAATTAACAAAGTCATAAACATTTTTCCACTATGTTGTAAAGGGTTAAAAAAGGGGAAATATTTCTATTTAACATTTAAAAAAAGCAGCAAATGAATATACAGCATTAGTTTTACATTTTTTTAAACCAAACAGCATGAACACAGAAAACTGTACAAATTCGAGTACCTGGTTCTTTAAATAAGTCATAAGAGAAGTAAGATGCACCATTTCACTCAGATCTGGCTTCAATTTCAAAATATCTTTCCAAGAAACTTCGAAACGAGGAGGAGAGCTGGAAAATGAAAAACCATTAACTCAAATTAATAAAGAAAACGTGAAAATGTCTTTGAAATATACAGAATAGTACTATAAAATCAAAGACAACCAAAAAATAGGTTTAAAAGTCTTTTATTAAAATATCTTCTTCACGAAGTATAAAATCACATGGCCATAGCGCTTTCGGGCACTATTATGCCCTTCATCAGTGGCGAAGTGAAAACAAGGTGAGAACATGTGCTTAAATATAGGTCAAACACCAGGAAAAATTTACATATAAATCAATTTACGTTTTTGCACTCACTATGTGTCACACCTTTATATGATTTTATAAAAATTTAGTAGTTGCTTTATTTAGTTTTTTTAATGACATTCCTATTGGTTACCATTTAATGTATGAACTTTCCCTTTTATTATAATTTGTATTTTGTAATTAAATTATATTTTAATGCCCTGTATTTAAAAATTGCAAAAATGTAAATTGATTGATATGTAAATTTTGCCTGGTGGTTGGCCTATATTTAAGTACATGTTCGCATCTTGTTTTCACTTCGCCAGTGATGAAGGGCATAATAGTGCCCAAAAGTGTTATGGCCGTGTGATTTTATACATCGTAAAAAGGTGATTTTCATAAAATACTCTAAAATCTATTTGGGGCATTCCACGGAAAACAGGACATCTTCAAGAATAAAAAAATATTTTTGGAAGGGACATCCAAACTGCCTAGTTCATTTTTAAAGGTCTAAATAATATATTTCTAAGAATATTTTCCCAGTACTTTGCTTTTTACAAGTGACAACACTGATTCCAAGATGGCCACCATCAACTGAATCTCATGTAGTTGAAAAAATGTTGACTTTATGAGCTTCCACTTTATTTTCTGTTACACTTAAAAACACTTTTGCTGTTTCAGTATATTATGCAAGTATATTCTCTATTAAATGCATTGTTTCAAAAGGTTTACTTCAATTTAAACTGTGTACATTTAAACATTCAAGTTAATACAAATGTATGTCCCACACGTGACAGAAATTATAGTATTTTTTGTAATTAGTATTGAACCAAGTAGTTTAGCTTGTAGCCATGCAAGTTTATAAATGACCTAAATATATATAAACTTTCCTTAAAATATAAAATACCAATTTTATTTCTGAAATTTATTACAGCATATTTTATTCTGTCTCACACGTGACGCCACGTGTGGGACATTTCAAATATAAGTATTTTCAAGTAAAGGATTTTAATGTTATAACTAGAAAATGATTTAAAATAAAATATCGGTTGATAAGTATATATATTTCTAATCTTTTAAAAGCCAAAAGTATCCATTAAATTGCAACTTTACACTTAGACCTAAGTAAGTATTATTGCAAAACAATCCCAAAATTCAGATATTGAAATACGAAATCAATTTTGCAAACGGACTTTGCAATGGCATTTGCATGTGAATATCAGAACGAAGTACAAAGTGCACCTATGGTTACGAGCAAGTGTACTTCTATTCATGGCTGCAACTTTTTATAAAGGCAAGTGTCAGACTTACCTCATATGTTCAGATACATCAAATAAAGATAAAGACACTATTTCTATTTTCATAGAATTTCTTTATGAAGAAAATTTTCAATCGGATAAAATACAACCAAGAGAAGAAGTCATTTGGAGTGATGGGCCATCTTCCGAATTTAAAAAACAAATGCATGGCCAAACTTCTATGCACGATGTCAGAAAAGTACACAGGAACAAATTTCACATGGAAGTACTTTGCTACTTCTCATGGTAAAGGAGTGGTGGATGGAGTAGGAGGTAATATAAAGAGACTTGTATGTCAAAAGATGATGAGCCAAGGTGAGATACACACTGTCCAGTCTGCCACAGATTTTGCTAACTTAGCAAGCCAATTTACACACAGTACAAGGATCTTCTACATTGGAAATGATCACACAGAGGAAAAAATACGAGAGAAGAACCCATGGAACAGTGTAATTCCAATTACTGGTATATCACATTTCCATGTAATTCAATCAAAAGGAAAGGGCATCATCAACTATCGAACCCATTCTCTTTCGACTGAAAATATCACCTTTGGAAACAGCAATTCACCATGTTTGATTTCTGGTGAAGACCTGGCATGTGGAAAATAGGTCATTGTAAATTATGAGGACAAACTCTATCCAGGGGAAATTACCAAAAGAGAAGAAAATGGTACATTTGTAGTAAATGTGATTGAAGAGTCAAAAATCAGGGGCTACTTCAAGTGGCCAAAACATCGTTGTTGAAACCCAGACCGTCCGACCTACCAGAAAGGTGTTGAGACCCAGACCGTCCGACCTACCAGAAAGGTGTAAGGTAACTGTATGGACGGCCGGGAAGTGCCACCCAATTTAGACCGGAACCCAGTGGGGGAAACCAGAAAGGTGTAAGGTAACTGTTTGGACGGTCGGGAAGTGCCACCCAATTCAGACCGGAACCCAGTGGGGGAGGCATCCACAGGGACCGTACCCTCCTTCCCCTACCACCAACCTCTCGGAAGGACTTTCGGACCCACATGTTTAACGTGATCGTACTCCGCATGAACACGGCGGCAGTTTTGGCAGTGGCTGGAATCGAACCCGGGCCAACCGAGTGCAACTCCAGCGCGCTAACCAATGGGCTACCGCGCCCTATGGGCTACCGCGCCAAAACATCGTGACGAAATTCCTTACAAATGTGAAGAGATAGTGAAGGTTATTTCAGCAACAGTTGTTGCTAATAGTAGAGGCTCTTACAAAGTTGTTGACCTGTAAAACTGTAATCAAACATTACAAAGAAAATACTATTTAAATACTTTATATTTCTGTTTGGTATATAAAAGCTTTGCTTTAATTTTTGTTTCAAATTGTGTATCTCTTTTTGTATATATTTTTACTATTAATATATTATTAATAATAAATAATTAATATTAATATTCATATTATAATAATAGTTTAGTACTTTCACATTAAAATAAACTTCTTGGAATTAATACAGCAATTGTATTTTTATTAAGTGACAAATCAAATCACACGATGTCCCGCATGTGAAGGAGTTGTCCCACACGTGACATTTATTTTAAAAAAAATTATCTGGGTATATGCTTACCTTACCGCCTATAAACATTTATGAATAATTAATATGAACCTAGGAGATATATAAAAAAAATTCTGAAGTCACGTGACTACAGCGTCTAGAAGTCACGTGACTTGTTCAAAAAAATTTCTGGTCCGAGATACAGTTTGCCAAAGATTGCACCTCAGACACCATTTCTCAATTGAGATTTTCAGCAAAATTTTAAAACACTCTTATCTCTGGAACAATTCAAGGTATTTTGTTGTGTTTTTTTTAATTTGAAAGAAAATATTTTTCTAATTAAAATGATATTCTCCGTTTGGAAATATGTGTCCAAGTTCTCTTGCTGTAGCCTTCTGAAATTTTTTTTTTTTTGAAAAATCAAAAATAATTGTTTTGTCAAAAATGCTAATCCCAAAAATTTTGATTTTTTGACTGTTGATCAGTACCATAGAGTATTACATTCCCTGAAAAGAATGTCCACTTTCAAATTTAACAGGTTTTATAAGAAATGTTCATGTTTTAGCTTCCGTAGCTAATTTCTTTATACATTTTTTTTTTAAATTTATTTTTCTCAAAATTACTTTTCTGAAAAGGAGAACACGCCACTTTGGTTCTGAAATTTTTCATAATTTTGTTTCTTTAAGAAATCTATTTTCAGACCAAAGTGCTCCATGTGATGGAATAAAAATGATAAATTAAACAAAGTTGGTACTAGTGAAATGTTTTTATTCTTCTGGATTTTCTTTACATAGAATCTTCCAAATCACAATGTGGAAGTTTCCAGATAATTCCAGAATGTAACAGAACCTTCTAGAACAATCTGGAACCATCCAAATAATTCTGTATGTTTGACCAAGAATAAAAAAGGGAGGACACATGAATTCACAGTTTAGTTGTCCACAGGCAAACAAAGAGAGCAGTTCATCAAATTTGTGATCCAACAGCACTTAAGTAATCTTTTGTGAGGACCAAAAGAAAACTGACTGAACTCTTCAACGTAGAAATTCCATCTTCAGAAGAAAATGAACCTAAAGAAGCTCACTGTGAAACTTGCTGGGAATTTATATCAAACATCAATTCAACTGTTGAATCGTGTGAATTCTAGTGGTATGCTGTGGAACCTGTAATATGTTTTGGAACTTGCACATATATTTTGGAAAATTTAATATGTTTTGAAAGATGTGTCTGTTACTTATCTTTATTAAGAAATAAAATGCCATATCAAATAAGACTACATTTTGACTTCATGAGACCAAAATGTGATGAGTATGTTGTAAAAGAAACTGGTTTAATGTATGGCAAAATTTTCAATTGTTTATAAAACCTGTTAAACTCAAAAGTGGAAGTTCTCCTTCTCAGGGAATGTATGGTACTGATCAACAGTCAAAAAATCAGAATTTTTGAGATTGGCATTTTTGAAAAAAAAAATTATTGTTGATTTTTCAAAAAAGAATTATTGTTGATTTTTCAAAAAAAAAAAAAAAAAAAAATTCAGAATGCTACAGCAAGAGAACTTGGACACATATTTTCAAACAGAGGATATCATTTTAATGAGAAAAATATTATATTTCAAATAAAAAACCGCAACAAAATATCTTGAACTATTCTAGAGATAAAGAGTTTTAAAATTTTGCTGAAAATCGAAAGTGAGGAATGGTACCTGAGGCGCCATCTTTAGCAGCCTGTATCTCGGAAGAATTTTTTTGAACAAAACAAAAAAATACGGGTTTCTTACATTTTCCTGATTTTTAACATATGTTAAATTCAAAAACATCTAAGACTATGAAGGTAAGATTTTTTCATTGCCTGCCTGAATTGATATGGACTTAGCTATCCACAGAAAAAATTATGTGTTTCTGATAATTAGATGCAAAACAAGGAAAGACTTTATCAAATACAAGGTTTTTATTTCATGCATCCGCAAAGCAGCACCTAGTGAATTCTCCATTTCTTTGAAAATTTATTGCTAAACAACTAATGCATAAAATCCACTAAAATCTTGCACGGTAGTATAAAATTGTTGTATGTAACTTTGTATAAAATTTCAGAAAAATCTCAGGGGGTGGATGATATGCCTTGGTTGAATTGACATGGAATGACCCATATATTCAGAATAAAGAATGGGTATACTGCTAAATATAAAATAAAAAGCTGTTAACTGTGTGAATTTGTGCATAAATAGTGACCTTATGGTTACTAAAAGACACAACTGAAAAAGAAGTTTTTGAATAAAACCTAAAATCATAAAAAAAAATGCTGAAAAAATAATTTAACCATCTGGAAGTGTAGCAGATACTTACCCTTTCGGTTGACTAAATTTAATATACAATGGAAGTGCATCATATAAGCTAACTTTTTCAAGTCCATGAAGAAAGGGCTTTAGTCTTGAAATAATCTAAATTCATACAAATTATAATAACTTGTAATTACATCAATGATAAAAATTTCAAAAACAAAATAAATAAATAAGAGAAATATAATAAAATATTTTTTCAGAATAAAGTTGAGATGCCATAAAATTTTTTATCAACACAGGTAAACACATTTTTAATAGCTCAAAATATGTGGTAGTCACTATGACTAGTAACTTTTCGTCAATAACTCCAATGATGACAAGGCACAGCAATAAAATTTCTAGTCAAATGAGTGGAAAATTGAACCAAAATTATCAAAATCCCTTGTTTGTATGTTAGTGTTTATAAAATATAACTTAAAGCAATTTAAATTTTATTTCTATATTGAATACCTATTAATTTAATTATTTTATTTAGTGAGTATAAATTTCACACTTTATTTTATATTGCTGCCTGCATTTATTTTATAGTAGTTTGGCATAAAGTCATTGGGGCTAGTAATATGTTAAGAGTGGCTATTAAAAATTTGGTATATACTAGCTAGTGGCTATTGAACTTCACATTTATAATTTAAGCTATAATTTTTAAATATTGGAACTTTTTTTTTTTTCATCTTTTATTTATCAAACTTCCATTCTTTTAAAACTTAAGTTTCGAATCTTTTATTTTATAAGAATATAGAATTCAGAGGTAACTTTTATATGGTTTTACAACGAGTATCTTCAAACGTCAAAATTGTATTGTTCATTGCTATTTCATTTAAAGTAAAATCAAAGGATAAATGGTAAGCTTTTTTTAAGCTTGAAATTTTATTTTAACCCTATTTCGAATTTAGAAATATTTTAGGTCAATGATTACAAAAAATCATATTTTAGCATTCTGTTGGTCAATGCATTTGGTCGGTGAACAAATTTAAGTATTTATCTCCAAACCTACTTAACTGATAGCAACCAAATTTGCAATAAAAAAAAAAAGTTAGATCAATTATTGTCAATTCCTTGACGTTTAGTCAATTTTTCAAATCTCCTCACAATTTTAGGTTTTCCATGTAGGGTACTGTAACGTTAATGGGATCGAACCCGAATTATTGCGATGAGCAAAAGAATTTTCCAATTCATGACGCTTTTAATATTGCTTTGTGATATCACACAATTCACCTCCTAGCATTTTATTAAGCGATATTTAGGAAATGTAGTGCAGATGACCACAAAAAAAAAAAAACATTGGTAAATATATTCGATAATTATTCAAGTATCGTGCATAGATTGTTTTACTTGATTAGCAATCCTTCTTCGAAATACTGAACACATAGTACAGACAATTCTGACAGAAACGAAAAGAGAAAAATAGATTTGGATTTAAATTTTATAATAATTGAATACTGAAATAGAAATTAAAAGTAAACACAAAAAAGGTTTAATTTATGGTCAGTAAAAGTTGTTTATATTTCGCATAAAAACATGTTTTACAGTTATGGTTGTGATTAGAGTTGATTACGGGTGAATAATCGTTTTTGGAGATTTGAGATCTTAGTTTTTGGTACGTTGAACTTTCCGTATTTTAGATTTATAAGGGATAATTTTGATTTAAATTAAGGAACTCTATAAGAAAACATAGTCATTATTAAGGCTCTGGAATGATCCATCTGATCGGAAGGGATTAACGAACGTGTCCAAAGATTAACGTTTAATAGCAGTAGGATGTAAACAACTCAACTTTATAACTGCGCACAAAACAAAATTTTGTACATTTGACAGCAATTTGTTTATATTTGGCGGTGTGAGAAGCTTGTATTCTGCCGAGATGGCTGCATCTTCTACGTTATCGAGCTCTGTTTATGCGACTAGGAATTTCTTGAGGAAAAGTACTGTAAGAAGTTATCAGTATGTAACTCACAGAAATATTACATTATCACCTTCTTGTTATGCAGCAATTGAACCTCAAAACCCAAAAGTTATAACTTCTGATGTTCCCGGTCCCAAGTCAGTGTCTCTTAAAAAAGAACTCAGTAACTTGCAAAGTTGTGGGTCAGTTCAGCTATTTATTAATTATAGTAAATCAATTGGCAATTATTTGTGTGATGCTGATGACAATGTGTTTCTTGATGTTTATAATCAAATATCCTCCATGCCACTCGGTTACAACCATCCTTCTCTGTTAGCAGCAGTATGCAACCCGTCTAACATTGAATGCTTTGTGAATAGACCAGCCCTTGGAGTTTTGCCACCTAATGATTTTGTGGATAAATTGAACAAAACTCTAATGTCAATTGCTCCCCCAGGTTTGAAAGAAATCCAAACAATGGCTTGTGGTTCATGTTCAAATGAAAATGCTTTTAAAGCTGTTTGTTTTTGGTACAAGTACAAAGAAAGGGGTGGTAAGCCGCCATCTGAAGAGGAGTATCAGTCATGTATGATAAACAAAGCCCCAGGTTCTGCTAACCTCAGCATCCTGTCGTTCATGGGTGGTTTCCATGGTCGCACTTTTGGTGCCCTTGCCACAACTCATTCAAAACCTATTCACAAACTAGATGTTCCATCGTTTGATTGGCCAATAGCCAACTTTCCTAAATACAAATATCCACTGCATGAGTTTGAACGAGAGAATGCTTCTGAAGATGCAAAATCCCTGGCACATGTGGAAGATCTTATCGAACAATATAAGAAAAAGGGTTCCCCTGTAGCAGGTCTTATAATTGAACCCATACAAGCCGAAGGTGGAGACAATCATGCTTCAGATAGCTACTTTCGAAAGTTACGTAAGCTGTGTTTAGACAAAGGTGTTGCTTTTATATGTGATGAAGTTCAGACTGGCTGTGGTCCTACTGGAAAATTTTGGGCTCATGAGTATTGGGGGTTGGATGTACCTCCTGATGTTGTCACTTTTAGTAAAAAGATGCTGACTGGCGGCTATTTTTACCGAGAAGAATTTCGACCAAGAGAAGCTTATCGTGTGTTCAATACTTGGTTAGGGGATCCTTCTAAATTGGTTCTCTTACAAGCTGTTATCAATGTCATTAAGGAGCAAAATCTTTTGAAAAATATGGAAACAACAGGAACTCACTTGTTAAAAGGCATAGATGACTTGCAAAAAAAATATCCTGACAAAATTTTTAATATACGCGGTAGAGGAACTTTTATTGCCCTAGACTTTGTGAATACCGAGGCTCGTGATAAAGCAGTTAAACTGTTGCACAGAAATGGAATTCATTGTGGAGGCAGTGGGATACATACACTAAGAATAAGAACTGCTTTGATATTTGAATCAAAGCATGCAGATATATTCTTAGAGAAGCTAAATAAGATTTTAGTTGAGTTTTGATTTCATTATTAATGTACTAATTATATAAAATTGAATATACATTTATAATTCCTGTGTCCTAGGTGTTATGCCAATTCTCTAGATTTATATACCTAAAAGAAGAAAAAAAAAATTATCACCTTTATGCGGAATTATATAACATATATTTTTAAATATATTAGAATTTATATGAATTATATAAAAAATTCTTTAGCTACTATTTATATATATATATTGAAAATGTTTTCCTAATAATTTAAATGTAAGTCAAATATATAATTGCATACCTCCAAAGCATACAGCAATATATGTTTACATTTTTTTTATTATATATATATATATATTATTTTTTCTTCTGTACAGAAAACTCTAATTAATAGTTCTTTGGGGATATTAAGTGGCTAGCATGAGAAATTATAGCAGGATTATCAAGTGTTATTTTTTGCACAATTTTTGTTGTCATTATGGCAATTATAAAAAGTAATATGTACGATGTAACATATTTAAACTTATTTTTCTTTTTAATTTCTTCATTACCTGAAATATAAACTATTTACATGCATTTTCATATACTGCATGTAAATACAGAGTTCCCCTCTGGCAGAAGAGGTGGATACAATCGAGGTAACTGTAATGTAACTGAAAGTGTTTAATTGTGGCTTAGTGCATTTGTGCAGTAATTTTGGGGGAGGAAATGTTGCAGTGATATTGTTGTGCTAAAGAAATTGCATAAAAGATTTGGTTTATAGAAATATCAGAGCTGTAATGAATGCAGGCTTTATTCAGGATCATACATCATGCTAGCTACAAAGTCCAGGGAATTTGCAAGTAATTCAAAATTATAAGATTAAAAAATATTTGTGAATTCTTTCAATTTGGCTCAAATCCTCATTCGGCATTAACACATCAATGTCATCTTGTCTTAGCTCTATGTTATGCTAGCTTTTTGTTGCAGTCAATCACCCCATTCCCATGCTAATGAGGTAGGCGATATTTTACAGATCTTGCATTTGCAAGTCTGTTAAACTGAGAAATAGACTTTCATTCCAACTTCGTCTTATTCTGACTTTGGCTCAATTAGTTTTTTTATTCATTCTGTGCATTATATTATCGTGATTAAGGAAGTGCAATAATTTGCATTTGCATGTTTTTGATTTAATATCGGTTGAATTTTTTATTCTTATTATTTTTCAAACTGTTTAAATTGTTCATTGCACATAGTTACAAACTGTTTAAATTGTTCATTGCACATTTTGTGTTCAATTTGAGGGATTAAATATGAATGTAACTCATTTTAATGAATATGTATAATAACAGCAGTATGCAAAGTGATTTTTCCCAAGGTATAGGTTAAGAGGCAGAGCCATAGGGTTGTGATGGTGTGCCCTCTATTTCCCCATGCGCTGAATATGAACTGGCATAAATTGGTTATATTTAAAAGGAAAGGTGTAAATTTTTTTACTAACTGTCCTTCTGTCAAAGATGTATGCTTCATGTATAAATTTTAAAACTCCTCTTGAGAAAATTACTAGTCTCATTGTATTCCAGCTTTGGTGTATTTCATTTTGTGGGTTTTTTTTTTTTTTTTCATTTTTGTCTTCTGTTTATCTTATGATTTTTGTATGAATTTCATGTTTTATATGAGAAAATTGTTTTCAAATATATTAAATGAACCTTTTTTTGAAAAACATTTCAATGAAATGATTTAGGCATTTGCAGAGTATAAATTAGTCTGTTGTATTTGCATCTATAATTACATGTTTATGATTTTAATAAAAAAAAATGATATATTTTCATCTTAATAATTTTAATTAAAAATAATAATTAAAGGTCATGAGAAGTATAAACATTCTAAATATATATTTATCATCTATAATCATCTATACTATTAACATGTGAAAAGTATGTATGTCCCCCTTATTTCAAAGCCAATAATTATCCTAGCACCTCACACAGGTTTTTTTTTTTTTCGATCCGAAGAGTTGCAGGAAATTTTCGATAAATTCAATAGATTTTAAATGGGTTTGAAAAACCTCTAAAAAGGGTGGAAAATTGGCCAGTCCTGAAAAACGTATCTTCTTCCTCAATTTTGATATCTGTGATCTCAAACATTTTTTAAGGAGTTAAAGATGTTTCAAACAGTTGAGGAGCCGGAATTTCAAAAAGTTGATTGTTTTTTGTTTTTTTTACTACAGATTTTTAAAAGACAAACAAATTAAAAAAATCTCATGAAAATAGTGACAAGGAGATATCCATTTTTTAAATCTAACTCACACCTCAATTTTAGTGCTGGAATCTTCATATTACTTTCCTTATATACATAATGTATAAGGAAAGTATTGTGACGGGGTCGAAAATTCGAATTCGAGTTTTCGACGGGAGAGCACGTTTCAAGCATCCCTGATCACGACGAATCAAGCATTTTTGAGGTGATGTCTGTGTCTGTGTGTGTGTGTCAGTGAGTCTGTGGAGACGATATCTCACGAACAAATAAAGCGATTCAAATGAAATTTGGTACAAAAATTACAATCTGTGAATACTGGAAGCCTATTGTTTTGAAACGTAATCAAATGTTCAGAACCCCCCTAAATTTTCGAGTCAAATTTTGAAAAAATCATCAAAAAATCGAAACCTTTAATAGAGTTATGCAAATAGACATTTCTTATGTAATTTTTCTTTAGAAAACGATTGACATAAACTTTAGAACCTTAGCATGAACCGTTCTCGAGATATTACACATTTTTAAAATAAGTTTATCAAAAAATCCCATAAATTAAAAAAAATATATTAACTGTTGAGAAACATGTTCACTTTTCATATGTAATATCATGCGATAAATTTGGTGACATCCTTCTCGTGGATCTAGCTTGTTCCATTCGTGAGAAAAGATACTTTGAGTAATACTTTTGTATTTAAACACCAATAGTTATTTATCTGCTATAAGAATAACTTATTTCTCCGTCCGCTTGGCGAGATTTTGGCAGAATGACGCCAACTTGGCGAGTTTTTAAATGTTGGCAAATTAACGAAAATCTCGCCAAATGGATAAAAATGACACTAAATCAATGAAAATGTCGACTAATTGATGAAAATTCACTATCTTAGAAAGAATATAAATATCTACTATAAGAAAAACCTATTTTTTTATTGTAAAAGTAGTAAATTCATTGCATTATATAAGGAAAGTCATATGTTGCCCACATCAGATTTTTTATTTTTATTTATTTATTTTTTTTTCAAACTGAAGCTAAGAGTTTGTTTTGTTGTTCAAGTGTTAAAAAAAAAACCAGTAGTTTCTTTGCTATAGAATTTTTATTTCCAGAATGATGAAAAAAAGGTCTTAAAAAGGGCTAAATAAGTACCCATCTAGAAAATGTATTGTCTAATACAAATTTCGTGATGCTATTTCCATTTTTTGTCAAACTATAGTTATAAATCTAACATTTCCTTCACTGTTGCCATTTTAAAAGAAGCAATATTTTTGAATTAGGCAATTAAAATTAATTTTATTATTCAGAGCTCAAATGCTGAAGCTATCGTTGGGACTTTCTTTATCTTTGGCACGTGATGTTATGAGTAGCACTGGATTGAGACTTTAGTAAACTAATTTTGTGTACTCTATTTGGAGTTTTGGAAATATAAAAACTATCTTGTTTGCAGAAGATAGTGCAATTGATCTAATTGTACTATGATTGTTGTAATTGCAATTTAATTGTATCCAATAGACCCACTCGATCTGCTCACTATCTATATATAAAAACTATCTTGTTTGCTAAGGAAGATAGTGTAATTGGTCTAATTGTACAATGATTGTCAAATTGCCATTTAATTTGTATCCAATGGACCCACTCGATCTGCTCATACTTTCTAAATTTAGACCTACTTTTATTGCTATATCACATTTGTGCATGTGAATGTAGAGGGGTAGTTGAAGAGGAGGCTAAGTTGGGAAGGCCTTTTCAAAATCTTCGTTTTTATCTATTTTAGCAACTCTTGTTCTGATTTTGATGCGATTCTCATGTTGTATTTTCACTCTACAGGGAACTCACTCATCTTGTTCCTTTTAAACTTTGGCCAACTTTTGTTGCTTTGCATCTGCGCAGCAGCCACAGAACTTGCTGAAAAGACTGGTTTCTGTATTTAATGATCACTAGTAGCCAAAGTTATATACAAATGCAAATTTAGGGGACTGCTTTTACTAAATTTAAGAATGAAATCTAGTATAATTAAACAGGAGCCACTATATCCAGGGTGCATCCGGGTGCTTGAAAATTAGAAAAGTACTTAAATTTTAGATTAACATTTTCAAGGCCTTGAAAGTACTTGAAAATTCCCATTTTCTTGGTTAAGACCGTAAAATTTCTTGAAAAAGGCAGGGTTGAAAGTGTTCTGCAGATTCACAGCATTGTGTTATTTCTGAGAAGTTCTGCTTTCTCTTGAAATTTCTCTAGCAGTTACACTGTTGCTGAAATTTTCCTAAACAACATTGTTTTTTCCCAAAAATTTCCTCAACAGTTTCAGCATTAAGCAATAATGTTAGTTTTCTATGATTTTTCCTCCCAAAAATGCATACAACTTCATAATATGGAAGAAATGATGTCTTTGAAAAATAATTGCATGGTACTCGAAAATCCTTGAAAAGTGCTTTAATTTTTTTTAAGGAAAGTGTATGCACCCTGTATATCAAATGTGTTGAATCCAGCAATGGATTTACTAAAAGACTGAGAATGAAATTTTTAAGCCTAGAAGTCTAATCGAAAATTCACTTTGAGCCGGGTTATCCAGTGATAGGGGGAGGGCCAGATTGAAATTACTTTGGGATAGGTCTTTTCACCCCTTTCATGAGAAAATATGATATTATTCCACATCCATTAGGGAGAGGACATATACATTTTAGAGGTGTGGACTATTATAGAGATGTTATGGGCTTCTATTGGCGTCTATCATTAGCTGTGGTTGCTAGAAATTGCTTTCTAAAAAAGCCACTATTAAAAAGTAATCACCAACTACGAGCAACACTATATAAATAATTTTAAAATTATAATATTGATACATTCATCGATCTTCGATAATTATTATGAAATCTTGTTTGAGCATATAACTAGAATAGGTTTACTGGCTGCTTAAATGCCTATTGGGCTGCCAGGTCTCAAAAGCCCAGACCATCCGACTCGTCCTTTGACATGAGTAGCTGTTTGGACGGCCGGGTAAAGGGGCTGCCAAGTGTATAAATTCTCCGCTGGACAGTGGCGGCATTTCAGCATTCCATTTGGGGGTGCGAGATTTGTATGTATGAAAATTCACAATATGGAATAAATTAAAATGTTTATTAACAAGGGGGGGGGGAGATCCCAAAATTGAATTGATGTTAAGAAAAATAATTGTTGTTAACATAATTTTTGTACATAATTCTGTTAAAAAAATTATTTTAACAACAATTATGTTAAGTACAAATATCTATATTTATTTACCTTATATTGAAGTTTTAAACGCCGGTTCTTAGAGTCTGGAAAAGGAGAAAATTTTGTTACAATATCATCATAATCCATAGGTATATCTTGTTCTATAGCTAAAACAGCTAAAAATGAAAGTCTTTCTTGTCCCATTGTGCTGCGAAAAAAATTTTTCAGCCTCCTAAGACACTAAAAAGACCTTTCACAACAGGCTAAGCTGATTGGCACAATCAAAAACAATTTAACTAATAATGTTATGACAGGAAACATTTTTAAAATTCCGCTCTTTAAAATAATCCAGGCGAATTTTAAAATTGGGATGGTCTATGTTTTCATTTTTCACCATTGAATAAAACAGTGGCAATTCACACAGCAATTCCTCTTTCTGGAAGTCATATACTTGCATATGGTTGAAACATTTTCTTTTTCTTTTTCGACATCTGATCCGGATAATACTGAACTAAGGTCAAACAAAACAAATATATTGTTCTCATTAAATCTTGTCTCAATTTCATTAGATACTGAATCTATAATTTCATATTGAATATTGATTCTGTGATATGATTTAACATCATCATGAGGATATTTTTCACCGCCTCCAAATTCGCTTGGAATTCTTTTACGCATTTTCAGTTTTGGTCCAGAATAAGAATTTTTTTCGCATAGTTCTGTCACAAAACTCCACACTTGATTAAAATATGCATCAGTGCAAAATGAACTAACAGTTTCAATAGTAGCTTTAGCCAAAACTTGCTCAGTCTGAAAATTAAGATCAGATGACTGAAGATGCTTTGAGAGAGTATTGTATTGATCAAAAACACTGTTCAATACAAACAAAAATTCGAACGATGTCATGCATGTTAAAAGGGCTTCGGCTCTTCCACCATTGAGAGAATCGTGTTCAGATAATTCTTCCAGTGTTAAAATCACCACTTCAAAATTATCAAGTAGTGCTTTTATGGCTTTAACTCTGGAAGACCACCTCGTATCACTTAGTGATTGTAGAGTTGAAGAGCCTCCAGAAAAAGTATTTGTTGATGAGCGAATCTTTTCGAAAATAGCATGTCTTTTATAGGATGTTTCTATGAAAAAATATAATGCATTGAGCTGATGAAATGCATTTCTAGCAGAAGAAATGGATGAGCATGCACTAACTACACGTACATTTAATCAGACATTTGAAATTTTCAGGTGAAAAGGATAACATCACCCCAATCTTTTCAAGTTGAAAAGGATTCGTTCCAGCCGGCAGTGGAAACTTCACTGTGAAGGCTGGCTCTTTTGAAGGGCCATAGCACAGAATACTATATCTGTGGGCCATAGCGTGAGAAAACTGAACAGTGGACAGTCGATAAATAAAGGGAGAAGCCGATAGACGACGAGGAAAAATTCCCCCTATTTGCCGCTGGATGAATATATTTTTTAAAACATCTTAGATGTTCTATTCTATTTCGATTCCATAAAAATAAAATGGATTTGTTTTGTATATATAACTATCTGAGCAAAATTAGTTGTAATCTTTCAACATGCATGATAATTGCTAAAATAAACATTGATTGGAGATTCGAAGTATGGCAAACATCAAAGGAGGTTACATTTGTATTTTTTCTTCTGCCTAATTTTCTGATCAGAAAAATATTCTCTATGTTTTATGATTCACTAGTAAAATATCCCTAAATCGTAAAAGCTGCCCCCTTTCTTACTTGTCCTGTTAAATACTTATTCACGTAAAATATCATCAAAGGTCTATCAAACATTTTTCATTTCTTGATAAAAAATACAGGTAAATTTTGCTCAAATTTGAATAAATTTTTATCGGTTTATAACTATTGCTAAGTTTTATGTATTAAACAGTAAGTGCATGATAGCATTCCCATTCTATATTCAATCTTGAAGCCTTTATCCACATTTCATTTTATTTTTAAAAGGCACTGAAAAAAAATCTTCAGAAAATGCTTTCATATTGAATTTGATCTATGCCTTGTGTTAACATATTTTTAATATTTATTTTTTAGAAAATAATTTTAAGCAATTTGTTTTAGGGGCATAAAAGTATTTATTTCAGAAGTGAATGAAAAATCATGAAAATCGCAAACAATGTTTCTAAAATGCTATGTATACAACTACGTGAATGGTATTATACTATTATGTGAAGTTGAATAAGAAAGATCAATTATGCATACAGTGTTGATTATGAAACACTTTCCAATTGCAATGCAATTTTATTTAAACATCTCTAAAATGCTATACATTCAGCGGAGATATTTTTTAAATTATCACAGTACTACAATAATTTATTTTTCTTAAAATCATGGAGGTAAAGGTACTTTCTAACTCCATGCTTAAAACTTCATCGTAAAAGGTAATGCTATAAAATCGTCTGCTTCTCTATGTAAAATCAATGAATATTTCATTCATATTACCTATATTTCAGACTCCAGAGCTAAATAGTTTTGCGTTAAAAAAATTCAACAATTTTTATACAACTCATTTTACAGCTTGATTTGTTTACATTCTGCATACGTTAAAATTAGGCTTCGTTGTAGAAATAATAAAAGTTTGATGATCATTTAAACTCAAAAATATTGTAATTGCGTTGGTGCAGAATATAGATGCACAGAAAATACGCAAAAATAAAGCGATTTTAGGACGGATGCAACACTAGATATACATTTAAAATAGCCTTAAAAATCGCGATTTTGACACTGGGTAAAAAGATAGATGCAAGCCCTATTTTATTTTGAAGTGGGTCACGTGATCTTTTCATATAATATAGGTGTAATTGTTATCTTAATTTTTGTTTAAAAAACTACCGGACATATTTTGCTCAAATTTTTTTATATATTTTATGGGATAATTTAAATATTTCCTAAAATTTTCAATGCAATTTGTGAGTTTTATCTTCGTTTAAAAAATATTTAAAACATTAGGTCCCATAGGGTTCGCTGTATTTCACTTTTTCAACCCGGGTTCAATCCAAAACTGATATTATTCATTTGATATTATTCATTTGGTGATATTATTCATTTACATTCCCATATGTCCCACAGATCGCCTGATCAACATACTAAAATTTCGTTTTGATAAATTTATTTTTACGGCAGTTATCGCGCGAACGGACAGACAGACAGACCAAAATCATGAACGCTGTTCGACTACGTTGAAAAGTGTTAAAAACTCTATAATATATAAATGTACTCTACATTTACACAGTACTTAAAAATATTTGTAATGTTTGTAGGGACTAGAGAAGTGTGTTTAATTTTTTAATTAAAAACGTGCAAGAATCTTATAAAACCTTTGACTAAAAATAACACGCCGTGGGCAAGTCTAATTCTATTTCTTTATCTTATTTTTCTTATCTTTTAAATGTTGGAAGGGCTTAAAGGGCTAATACATTAAGGGCTCTTTGAATAAGTTAAAAGGTTAAATAAGTGGTTACCTTACAGGCCGCTGAATCATGAGACTTTTGAAGCTTCAGAGCTCAGATTTCATTCTTAGTTTAGACTAGCAGACTTTCTAAGTTTAGACTTCAGACCCGTTCGTACCTTCGTACGGAAAATATAATATAAAGAAACTTAACATTCACAATTATGTGTAAATACCTATAGTATTCTAAACGACTTTGTTGTTCAAAATATTCTATTAAAATATTTAATTTAATTCTAAATAATATATAAGAATCTCTGGGCTCGATATACGAAATTATCTTCACAGGCAGATCAGAAGAATAAAGCATTCTGGTCCAGTTTGTAAACAAATGTAGAAGAGAGATTTTTTAATTCTCACAAAACGACAGAGATTATCTAGAAAATCGTACTTAATTATTCAAAATATTGAATTTGCATCCATTCGGTGTCATTTTTATGAATTTAGCCGCATTTTATCAATTTGGAGACATTTTCGCCAATGTAGCGACATTTTAAAAAATCGCCAAGTGGGACTGTAGAGCTGACAGTCCCACTTTGCGTCCGTATGAGTGAAAAAGTCATGGGCACCAGTGTAATGATCGTATTTAAGATTTTATGTTAATTGTATAACATTTATATTAATATTATATGATTTAACTTATTTAAATAAGATTCAGCTATCATAAATCTATTATTCTAAAGATTTTCAACTTTTTTTTTTAGTTAAATCTTAATGCTCAATCAAGGTTTTAGATCTTAAATGTAGCATCTCGAAATAAATATATTTCAGAGACAAACAGCAGATTTAAAAGAACAACCTGGCACTGCAGGTTACAAGAAACAAAAACGTTATAGAGATTATAGGGCTCATATATATGGAGATTATTGTAATTATTTTAGTACAGGCAAGGTACATGGGAAGGGAGTGTAGTGATCAAGGAAAGAGGCTGGTCGAGCAAGACATTTGGGAAAGGGGTGCAAAGTAAGAAATGGCAAATACAGGGTGATTCAAAAAGGGTAGGCCAAACTTTACGAGGTGGTAGTACATACCAAACCAAGCATTTTTCGACATAGTTTACCGAAATAGAGATGAAACGTAAAGGAGTTACAAGGCGCTTACTCGTTGGGAAGTGGCCGTTTCGCAAACGAAGAAAACCACATATGCAAATTTCATCTAGGGAAGTAGAAGAACCATTATGCAAATTTTCGTAACACCGAATGTACGGCCTTATCAGTTTGTAGCAGTTATTCGCAGCTCCAACTTTTGAGAGGTCGATAGCTAAATCTGTCATGTCTTGACTTCTTTTTGTGGAGTCCAATTCGACAATAAGAGCTCGCAAATTCGTCCCAATCGCTTAAAGGTGGAGAAATAAGAAAAATCAATCATGCATAAAGCATTGATTATGAAACGCTATCCAACTTCAATGCAATTTTATTTAAACATCTCTAAAATGCGATCCATTCCTCGGTAATATTTTTAAAATTATCTCAATACTACATTAATTCATTATACACTCAAACCTATTTTTGTGCGGGGGATAGGGACCGCATAAAAAAGTCTCACGTAGAAAATAACTCAAAACCTTACGAAATAACTAGGAATTGCTTTTTTGAACGAATCAAGACACGAGGCTTGGCAGCTACTTGGAATCTCGCCAAACCTTTTGGAATCTGATTTAGAAAATACATGCGAACATTTTTAAATATTTTATTTACATATGTACTTATTTTACACATGCAAAACTTTTTAAAACGTATAACCATTATCCTTCGTAGTCTGACAATACGCGAACTTTCTTGTGGTAAACTGGTTCAAAATCGCTTTCGTCACTTCAAGATACTACCTTGCACTCGTTTAGAGTTCACTTTTTTTCAGTTACCATGTAGTCGGTGATCAGTTTTTGCGGCGACTGTTGTTTCACTAGACGCTTGTATATGTCTCGGTAGCCAGATATACAAGATTGAAGCTCCTTTTGGAATTTTGAAGTTCTTCCAGAATTGGCATCGAAAAACTAAATGGCCGATCAAACCTACTAATTTTTTTTATTGATAACTTCGTCAATTATGTTCCAATTTGATTGAAATGTTCATATACCGCACAAAAGAATCGCACAAAAAAAATCGCACAAATAAAAAATCGCACAAAAACAGGTTTGAGTGCATTTGAAAACTTTAAACTTCATCGAAAAAAATGAACTTTATTCAAATGACGGCATTGAAATATAAATTCCCTGGTTTAAACATCTCTAAAATGCGATACATTCCTCGGTAATATTTTTAAAATCATCAAAATACAGTAATTTATTATATTTGAAAACTTCATCGGAAACAAATGAACTTTATTCAAATGACGTCATCGAAATATTCACTGCTTTTAGTTCTCTCTATAAAAGCAGCATTTCATTCATAAACATTTTCCAATCCTTTCATTCATCACAATACTATAACAATTTATTTTATTTAAAAACTTAAAACCACGAAGGTACTAGTAATTTAACTCTATGATTAAAACTTCATCGAAAAAATCTTCTCTGTGTAAAATCAATTAATGTTTCATCCATATCAGCTATATTGCAGACTCCATGAGCTAAATAATTTTGCGTTAAAGAAATGCAGCAATTCTTATACAACGCATTCTACATCTTTTGGTGTTTACATTCTCCATAAGTGAAAATTAGGCTTCGTTGTAGAAATAATCAAATTTGGATGATCATTTAAACTCAAATATATTGTAATTGCGTTGTTTCAGTATGTAGATGCACATAATTTAAGCAAAAATAAAGATGTTTTAGGACGGATACAATACTAAATATGAATTAAAAAGAACTTTAAAAATCAAGATTCTGACACAAGATGGATGCCATATTTTATTTTGAAGTGGGTCACGTGATCTTTTCATATCATGGTCATGTGATCGCTTCATGTAAGAGGTGTAATTATTATTTTAATTTTTATTTAAAAAACTACCAAATACATTTTGCTGAAATTTTTTTCATATTTTTATGGGATAATTTGACATTTTATGGGATAAATACATTGAACCCTATGTGACCTAATTTTTCAAACATGTTTTAAGCGAAGTTAAAATTCACAAATTGCTTCGAAAATTTTAAAAAGTTTTTTTTTTATCCCATAAAATAAATAAAAAAAAAATCAGCAAAATAAGTTCGGTAGTCTTTTAAATAAAATTTAAAATAATAATTAACCCCATATAATATGAAGAGATCACGTGACCCACTTCAAAATGATATATGACATCCATCTTTTTTCCCAGAGTAAAAATCGTGATTTTTAAAGTTCTTTTAAATTTATATTGAGTGTTGCATCCATCCTAAAACCGCTTTATTTTTGTGTATTTTCTGTGCATCTGTATTCTGCACCTACGCAAATACAATATTTTGAGTTTAAATGATCCTCAAACTTTGATTATTTCTACAACGAAGCCTAATTCTAATGTAAACATGAATTGTAAACAAACGATTGTAAGATGAGTTGTATAAGAATTGCTGATTTTTTTTCAAGCAAGATTATTGAACTCTGAAGTCTGAATTAAAAGTGTATGAATGAAATATTCACTGCTTTTACATAGCGAACCAGACGATTTATATTTCGATGATGTAATTTGAATAAAGTTTTAAGTTTCCAAGTGAAATAAATTATTGTAGTTCTGTGATAATTAAAAATTATCACCGTTGAATGTATCGCATTTTAGATGTTTAAATAAAATTGCATTTTAGTTGGAAAGTGTTTCATAATCAATGGTTTATGCATGATTGATCTTTCTTATTTCAAGTTTGTGGTTATTCAGCATTTCGCTGCGGGAAACCCCTTCTATGTTTCGAATTTCTAGAACCAGTGGTTGTCTAAATATTAAAAATATTCCCAAAAAGCATAATGCAGACGATTATTTTTCGAAACTTTATTTTTAAAAAATGATATCATGTTGCTTAAATAAATCGAATTCTGTTGAATTAAATCGAATATATTTATGTGGCAGACGATTTTTATTCAGTTTATACGATTTAAATGATAAAGAAATAGATAGAGAAATACACTTTGTAAATGAACGGTATTATATATTTATTGGATTTTATTTCGGTCTTGGAATATAAGGTTAGGAGAATTATTTATATTTTCAATTTTAAGTTATCAGTTTCATTTTATTAAAGATTTTTTTATCTCATATTTTATATTGTGTGTAATCGAGCGTAGAACATGGTACGTATATAGTATATATTACTGCATTTATTTTAACGTATGTTGTCCAAATTTAATATTTTTTGTAAATTTGTTTACAAACTTGTCCAGTATGCTTTATTCTTCAATCTGCCTGTGCAGAAACAATATCGAGAACTGTATAGCGAGAACAAAAATTCTTATATTTTTTTTATAGGGCAATTAAATTAAATATTTTAATATAATTTTTTGAAGAGCAATATCATTTAGAATACTAGATAATTTGCACATATTCTAAATCATGAGCATCGCCGGGTGAAGTTTTTTTTAGTTTATGCAATTAATTATTTGTATATTTATGATTTAGTACAATCATTTCTTTGAATGCAATGAATTTTGAAAAAAAAAAATGTCAACACATTTTTCCATTATTTTAATATGCAATTCTGATTGCTTTAATCTGGTCTTGAAAAGTACAACCATGACAAGAGCCATGTTGTTATTGATGGAACTTTGTGATATTTCATATGTACTTTATGAGGAAGGGTATATAACATCAGAATAGGAAAAATTTCATATTTTTGTGTGTGTTTACAGACAGATATTGAAACATTTAATACAGCTTACGTGTTTTATAAATCAAAATGTTTCTATGAGAGTTATTACTAATTATTTTGTTTCATTAAAAAGAATGAATATTTATGCAAATTAAGTTAACATTAGAGATAAGTGAATACTCAGTCACTAGAAAGTATTCGATATTTGAGATCTAGAATATACGTCTCAAGAAAAAATTCGAATATCTCGAATATCGTACGATAATTAACAGCAGGTTCTAGAATAAAAAGCCAGAAGAAGAAATTCGGAAGTACGTAGCAAAAAGTTTGCTTCCGCCAAGTCGAAATATTTTTGACTTCTTAAAGAACAGTATGTATTATCCTAGCTTAAAAGAATTATCGTTTAAGTATTTAATCACGCCACTGTCAGCAGTTTTTACAGAGCAACTCTTGTTTCATTTGCCACAAGAAAAGTAGACTAAATTCTGAACGTGTTCGAATGTTGTGTTTTTTTAAATAAAAAAAATTTGCAGTAAATGCAGGAACTGTTATCTGCAGGAGCTGTTACTACACAAATCCAATCTCGGTGTGCATGTCCTTGTGTGAAAAACCTGGCAATTTAAAATGATTATAACGCTATTTTGCAAATAATGTGATTGTGTATTTATTTACGGGTGATTGCAATTTGTTAAAATTATGAATGCTTGAAAAGCATTGAAATAAGTAATTTTTATTTCTTTACATCAGTGGCGGTGCGTGCATAGGCACTGCGGGAGCGATAGTGCTCTCTCTTCCTCGCAGTCTGGCGTGCAGCTTCCAACTAGCGCGTGCGCACAACAGTCAAACACCATGCCGCTGGAACTGTGAAGCATGGTGTTTGACTGTTGTACCCATGCGCACATAGGAAGCTGCACGCGAGGCTGCGAGGGAAATAGAGCACTGTCGCTCCCGCAGTGCCGCAGTACCTATGTACGCACCGCCACTGCTTTACATTCTGTATTTGTTTCAAATTTGAAGCAAATAAACGTTCTGGCGCTAGCGAAAAAACCCATGGTTTAACTGGTGTATAATATCATTGTGCTGTCTAACGACATTCCATGCATAAATATCTGTCATTCCATTCAATTATGTTGTTCATCTCCGTGTTTGAATGTTGTTGGAATTATATCTGTTATTGTTTTAGCGGTGTATACTACTTGTAAATATAATAATGTTCTAAGATAATACTCAAACCATATCGATGTCTCAGAAATTCTTACAAGAGTAGAATCGTTATCTTCTAATTGTGTTATCCCGTCAAGGTTATCTACGTCTAAAAGATGTTTGTATGGAGTTAGAGAGAAGAAGATAAAACTCCTATGGAAAAAAAGATTGAAAATACCATAATGTTTTGAGAGTTATGTGTAGATGTCGCTCGTGTTACTTAAGTTCCACTCATGGAAATTCATATTAAGAAAACGCTAATAATGTTTAAGGCAATTATTCAGATGGCGCTGGGGTAGTCCTGCATTGTATGTATTTCTAGGGCGAAAGACATAAATTATTTACTTTTTCTGTCCATTTTGTAGAAATATTACTGCAATGTAGTAATATTTCTACAAAAGAAGAGTAAATAGAACTGAGGCAATAAAGAATATTCCTACGTATTCATAATTATTTTACATTTCAATTCATTTTTATCTCCCTCTATTCTGTACTCTATCCTACAACTATGAAAAAAAATCTAATGTGGGCAACAAATGACTTTCCTTATATAATGCAATAAATTTACTACTTTTACAGTTAAAAAAATGTTATTCTTATAGTAGATACTTATATTCGTTCCAAGATATTGAATTTTCTTCAATTAGTCGTCATTTTCACTGATTTAGCGTCATTTTTATCCATTTGGCGAGATTTTTGTTAATTTTGCAGCAATTAAAAATGTCGCCAAGTTGGCTACATTCCGTCAAATTCGTCGCCAACATCTCGCCAAGCGTTATGGACGGAGAAATAAGTTATTCTTACAGCAGATAAATAACTATTGGCGTTCAAATACAAAAGTATTACTCAAAGTATCTTTTTTCATGAATGGAACGAGCTAGATCCACAAGAATGATGTCACCCAATTTATCACATGGTGTTACACATGAAAAGTGAACATGCTTCTCAATAGGAAATATTTTTTTTTATTTTATATGACTTTTTGATAATTTTTTGGAGAAATGTGCAATATCTTAAGAACGGTTCATGTTAGCGTTCTAAAATTTATGTCAATCGTTTTCTAATGAAAAATTACATAAGAAATATCTATTTGCGTAACTTTATTAGCGGTTTTGATTTTTTGACGAATTTTTCAAAATTTCACTCGAAAATTTAGAGGGGTTCTGAACATTCGATTGCGTAGAAAAACAATAGGCTTCCAGTGTTTATGGATTGTGACTTTTGTACTAAATTTCGTTTGAATCGGGCCATTCGTTCGTCAGTTATCGTCTCCACATTCTCACTGACACACACACACACACATACACATACTTTCACACACACACACATACTTTCACACACACACACGCACATACTTTCACACACACACATACAGACATCACTTCAAAAATGTTCGATTCGTGGTCAGGGATGCTTGAAACGTGCTCTCCCGTCGAAAACTCGAATTCGAATTTTCGACCCCGTCACAATACTTTCCTTATACATTATGTATATAAGGAAAGTAATACTGGTTAATTATGCTCATAATTAGAGCATGGCAATTCACAAATTTTATGTAAATATGATCAAAAATACATATACTAAATATTACGCCTTTCTGTTGTGTCAACTAATACTAGCGATTAATTTACTAACATTAGCGACACCCAATTCTGAGCGTTACGGCATTTTCGCATCGTTATGGCTAAAGCGTTATGGCATTTTCAAGCGTTTCATCCATAGGAGTTTTATCTCCTCACTTCATAGTACCACCTGTTATCATTTGAACCAATAGGATGGCGTTATATTTAGTACATGTATTATTCAATATTTTTTAATTAGAAGAAAAATGTTCTATCATTATGAGTATAAGCAATAAATGTTCCTACCTAGTTGTAGAACAAGGTACAGAATATAGGGAGATAAAAATAAATTGAAAAGCAAGATAAAAATTAATACATGGGAGTATTTTATTTTGTTTGAGATCTAATTTGCGTCGTGCTGATCATTTATTTTTTTGTAAAAGAAACAGATAAAATAAATATTATTTAATTTCATGCGAGCCTTACCCCATAGAATTGCATTCAATATGCAGTGGGCGATAATCTTTAGAATAATCTTACCCCAGCGCCACCTGAATGAGTGTCTGAAACTAGTTTGACGTTTTCCCAACTTGAAGTCTTAACTGCTTCCTTTTACCTCCACGAATGCCTCAACTTATGCTCTTTGTAACCGGGATGAGTATATTCAGTGTTTTTTTTCAATTTTTCACCGAACTTTTATGATAACCTTGTATAAAGAATTTTCTGAAAATTATCTCTATTTTGTTTTTATCGTTTTATGTTTGCTCTTTAAGAAAAATAATCCCAAAATTGTGATTTTGTTATAGAAAAAGGTCATAATATTTGAGGACTTTTTGTTTATTAGGCTGAAAATTAAGTTTAATGGTGCTAAAACCTTATTTAATGACATTACTCGTTTGCATAACATTTTGTATTTGCATTGTAATGTACCAAACTAAAGGATTTGGATTAGGACAGCCCAGTAGTTATCGCACGGGGCTTGCACTCGGATGAGCCTTGTTCGATTCCCGGCTTTGCCCTAACTTCCCAAATGTTCACGCGGAGAACGGACACGTTAAATATATAGGCCCGTAAGTCCTTCCGAGAGGTTGGTGGTATAGGAATGAGGGTACGGTACCTGTGGATGAAGCTCTCCCCTGAGTACCGCTCTAAATTGGGTCGCATTGTCCCGACCGTCCAAACAGTTACCTTCCATCTTCGGATCAGTCGGGCGGTCTGGGTGAGGGAAAAAAGTCTTGATGGAAGCAGCACATGACTTTTCCTACAGACTTGTTTTCTTTTTTTTTTCTTCATATATTCCGCAATTCATTAAATTAATTCTTGCAGCGTAAAATAACGCATAAATTGGATATTTATTTAAAGTTATATCGAATTTGCAGGTTTTTTTTTTTCTTTTGGCGATTTAATTCATTTTAAAATGCTCTCCAAAATTATAAATAACTAAAATGTAAGAACGCTTGTCTAATGGAGTTGTTTTGTTCTTATTCTTTTTGTTATTAAATGTTACGTATGATGTATTTAATCATATGCATGTAAACATATTTAGTTTTTATTTATTTATTTTTTCAGATTTTCTTAATTTTTACGGGCAATTTCGAAAAAAAAAAGGCTGGTTCTACTTTTAAAAATCATTCTAAAATTTAATCCATGAATGTTCTGTGAATAATAATGGGACCTTTTTTGTCTAGGTATTATTGAACCGTTATACTAGGTATTATTTAACCATAGGTATTGAACCTAGGTATTATTCAACTAGATATTATTAAACCATTTATAGAATTCAATGCATGCGTATACTGCGTATACATGTCTTACATAGTGCCGCAAGATGTTATTAATGTGCTGTTGTGTACATATGTAAAGCCAATCCATAGTCTTCCAATATATATATATATATATATATATATATATATATATATATATATATATATATATATATATATATATATATTTATATATATATATATATATATATTTGAAATGTAATAATAAGAATTATGTAAAAATAAAAAAATACAATTCAAGTAATATTAACATCACCATAGAAGCAAATTCAAAGCCATAATGCCGATAAGAGAAAAGAACAGCACCATCCCAAATTCGATGATTAATTAGAATTAAATTCATCGTCAGGTCTGAGTATTTAATTCCAATTAACCCAAACAAATGCCTGTTTCAGATTAAGCAATAGTACATTACTATAAATACTTAAACTCAGACTACAGGCATCAAAAAATGAAAAAATGAAAAAAAGATACATTAAGAAAATTGTATTACCATGCGGCATGAATCATTCCTCTTCTACCACGTGTATACACGATCAACCTCAACAACTTAATCTAGAAGCACCGGAATGAACAAGTCGAAATTCTACCAGGGAGGCAGTACGAACGTTCACGGAGTTACTCCCAAACCCGTCCAGTGAGTCTAAGCTGGAGACTGGACAAGCAATTCAGAATACAACTTCCCAAATATGCAAACATGAATATGAATATGAATCAAAGATGAAAATTCCTACTAAACAAGTAATTCATATGAAAAATGGATAATCGAGAATGCCACTATACACCATTATAAGGGCGCTCAAAACGTAGTTTCAATACTGACAAAAGTTACATTTTTTTGCAAAAATAAAATTCAAAACATTAATGTTAATGCATCTTATTTTCCTATTTTTTGATTTTTCTAATGTTTTTGACTTAGTTTATTATTTTTCATTTTTATTTATATAATTAATAATTATATATAATATATATATACATATACATACATATACATATATATATACATATATACACACATACACATATATATATATATATATATATATATATATATTTTTTTTTTTTTTTCCTCATACTGTATGTTAGTCACTATAATTGGGAATGTTTTCTAGGATGTTATCGAGTGAAATTTGATACACTGAGTTGATAATTTTAATAACAAACTTGGGGGGATATGCATTATTAGTCGCTGTACTCAATAATTCTATAAAGTGCGCTAATTTATAATCTTCATCACAAATTTTATTGATTCTAAGAGCCTGGTTTATTATAATATTTCTAAATACAGATATATGCAAACAAGAGTCAAAATGTTGAATTATTGATGTATTAAATTTAAAATCCTGTCTTTTATCATACAAGTTTATAACCATATTACAATTTTGTAAATTTAAATTTAAATCTAAAAAGTTTGCAACATTTGTGTCATTATTACTTGCATTTAATTGTAAATTTTTTGGATAAAAGTTTAATACTATAGGGATATTATTATTTGGGGATACACATAAAATGTCATCTAAATATCTAAACATGTGCATATTATGCAAGCTTGGATTAATGTTTTTTTCATAGAAGAATAAATACAGATTAGCTAACAATGATGAGGCACACCCCCCTTGTGGGATACCAACCTGTTGTTTAAAAAAAGTACCACCATGTTGAATATAATTCTCATAAAGAGTGAAGTTAAGTAATTTTTTAAATAGAAAATTTGAATATTTTAGGTTGATATTATATTTTTCAAAAATTCCTAATATAACTTTATACAGATCATCTATATTAATATTATTAAACAAATCTTTGAAATCAAAGGTATAAATACTACGAATATTTGTAAGAGTTTTCAATTTCTTAACTAATTCAAAACTGTTTTTTACAATATGACAATTATTTGAGATTTCATCTGACAAAGATATTTCATGTAATATCTTTAATAATAATTTTCCAGCATTAGTAATGTAAGAATTATGCCCACTGGTAATGGTTCGAAAAGCAACAGGGGATTTATGAAACTTGGGTACTAAAACAATATATGGAATGTTATTACAACTATTTTTTAGATGGATTTGCTTATATTTGGCTGATATTCTATTGTATAAGATTTTAAGGTTAGTTTTATGTAAATTATAGATTTGATTATTAAGTAAGTGTGACTGAAGGGTATTTTTATAGTAATATTTACATATAATTGAGTGCCAGCCAACGGCCGTACCGTGCTGAAAACACCGGTTCTCGTTAGATCACCGAAGTCAAGCAGCATCGGGCGCGGTTAGTACTTGGTGGGTGACCACCTCGGAACACCGCGTGCTGTTGGCCATCTCGGGTGCGGTATCCCCGTGGTTTGCGCGCTAGATTTGCACGCTACCACAAAATGCCGCCGTGTTCATGCGGAGTACGATCACGTTAAACATGTGGGTCCGTAAGTCCTTCCGAGAGGTTGGTGGTAGGGGAAGGAGGGTACGGTCCCTGTGGATGCCTCCCCCACTGGGTTCCGGTCTAAATTGGGTGGCACTTCCCGGCCGTCCATACAGTTACCTTACACCTTTCTGGTAGGTCGGACGGTCTGGGTCTCAACAACAACAACATATAATTGAGTAGTTTCCACATGCTTTATCGACATATGTAATGACAAAATCATTTTGTATTTCTTTAATATCATTTTTAATTGAATTAAGTTTATATGAATTATTAATTTTCTGATTATATATATAATGATTTAAGTATTGCTCTATTAAGACTCTCCAGGGTTTAAAGGCTTCTACAGGGATTTGATATTTATAACTGATTTTATAGATAAATTTATTTAAGTCAAGAAATAAACCTTTACAAATTAATTTATGTTTAAATTTAGTAGGTAGACGGTACTTAGTACCCAGTAACATCAGTGATCTCAGTGCATCATAATTAATAATATTTATATTTCCCGTTATAACATGCCCATGGTGTTTATCTACGAAGTCTTTGTATTTTTCTAAATGACAGTGGCAATATGACTCTTTATCCAATTCATAGTTTTGATTAATATCTACTGATTTGGCAATTTGATTATAGTTGAAAATATAACGTCCTAGCGGTTTATCATATTTATAAGCAATTTTAGGATTTACATGTTTGACTGGAAAGTAATTGGAAACCGATTTTAAAAAATTATTTATCTTCAGATTATTTAAGACAGAATTAGTAAAATTCAAGGTACAATATTCGTTTATTTTAGTATTTTGTTTTGATTCGTCATTAAAGTTTACGTCTGTGACATATAAATAACCATTAAGATTTTTACTTCTGGTAATGAGCAAATCATAGAATAAATGTTTTATATATATATATATATATATATATATAAATATAAATTATTAAATCCAAAGTTAGAAAGTATGTAGTAACTCATAATACACTATTCCAAATTTTTTTACAAATACAAAGAATTAAAAGAAATTAAGACTAAAAGAGGAAGTAATATAGCATAATGCAAGACATAAGGACAAAGACAATCAACAAATTTCAAAAATGAGGAATGCAAATAAGAAAACAAAAAAATCAAGCAAAAAAGCTTGCACATGGAGGAGATTTAAGCTTACGAGATTAGGCTTACGAAAAGTTCATTTCGAAAAAATTCTCGTCGGGTCCATATATCCTTTCGAAATGAACACAAAAATGCTTGTTTCTGAAACACAGGATAGATTTTATCTATAAACTTGTGTTATATGGACGACAAACATATAGATTGGAACAATAAAGGAAAAATAAATACCTCAAAACACATCTCTTCAGCGCAACCATGACGAGCAAAATATGACTGGATCAATGTTGCCATATGCCAAAATGAAAAGATGTGATTTGCTGTTGCCAAAGAGAGTAATAAAAACTGTACTGCGCAAAGGCAATAAAATGAGATATTCAACTGTTAAAGCTGCGAGATAAAAAGATGAAAATATAATTGCAAGAGAATGAAAAAGTACGGCTAAAATAAGATAATAAGGGGAGAATATGAGAATTTTAGGCTAATCGAAACTTATTAACTATACTATTGACTAAATATGCAGGATATTGATACATTTTACTGGTAATTTTGAGGTTATTAATGTGCAAAGCATGATATTTTTTATCTGATAATCTATAAATTCTAAAAAGTTGATTAAGTATAATATTTCAAAACAATTGAATCGAGTTGCAGGAATTAAAAGGTAATAATTTATTAATATTAAATTTAAAAAAATCTTTTTTATCATATAATTTAGTAACTATCCCATGAGCAGGTTCTATAATTAGATTTAAATCCAAATAATAAACATTATTACTAATAGAAGTTTCATTAGGTATTAATTCCAAATTATCCGGATAGAAATCTATATCTATGACATAGTTATCAGTAAATACAAGACAAATCAGATCATCTACATATCTATAAATTTTATAATCAGTTGAAGTAAAGAATTTTTCATAATGATATAGGTATAAATTAGCTAACATACTGCTACTACAGCCACCTTGTAGAACACCTGAGACTTGTAAGTATAATTTATTACCTTGAAAGATATAATTATTGAAAAGAACAAATTGGAGAAGCTTAGGAAAATTGGTAAATTTTTTAAGATTAGAATGTTTAGTAATATAAGCATTATATAAAGCTAAAATGACATCATATAGATCAGTGATCTTAATATTATTAAATAGATCTTTAAAATCAAAAGTTTGAAATCCTATTATTTTACCAAGCGTTTTTAATTTATTTTTTAATTCCTTACTGTTATTTAGAATAATGTAGCTATCACCAGAATCTCGTAAATTGCTATTTAGTACATTTAAATAATTTAGTAATAATTTACTAGCAGTAGTAGAGTATGAATTATGACCACTAGTAACAGTTCTAAATTTAATAGGATTTTTATGAAATTTAGGTATAAGCACAATATATGGAAATGTCAAAAATTTATTATTAATATCTAAATCACTATACATATTGATAATTTTCAATTTGATACTATTAAGAGAGTGTGAATCAATTTTAAATAGACTATTATTTTTTAAATAATCTAGCAGATATTGAATATAGAATTTTTTACAAATAATAGCATAATTATTAGAGGCTTTATCTACATAAGTAATAACAAAAAATCTATGTAAATCATTAACAGAATGCTTTATAATATCCATATTATATATAGATCTAGATAAATTAATACTACAAATGGTATTTTTAATAGATCTTAAAATAGTTAATTTCCACATCTCTTCTATTTCTATCCTGTTAGTTCAATTTTCGGTGCTGTATGTACTCTGTACGTCTATCGATGGTCATCAGGGCCATCTTTATCGAGGGTTTGTGCAATAAATTTTTAGTAAATTAACAACTGGTAATATTAGTTTTTATTTTGAATTGTAGGATATGTTAATAGTTTTAAATATTATATATCCTTTAAAGTCTTTATATATTACTTTGAAGTAAAAGTTTGGTGCAAAAGGGCATTCGGGACTGTGATTCTGAGCCCCAAACTTGTTATGTGTTGATGCTTTCTGTGTGTTTAGTATGCGTATGGGGGCCTAGAGTTAACAGCAGGCCCTGGGCCCCACTTTGGCTTGATCAGGTCCTGAGTATTGTAAAGAGCCTTGTTGCCCCAACCGCGAATGAAACCTTGGATCTCCGAACTGGCAAGTCGACGCTCTATCACTGAACTACCGGGACGAAATTCAAGCTCTTATCCTTGAAGTGGACTCTGCATTCTCCAGCCTCTCATGTCAGATTGGCGGGCAACTGACAATCTGATTGACCGTTTCTTACTCTTTTCGTCTCAAGTTAGCCTCCTGTGATTACTATTTTACCTAGGTTAGTATCCTGAGGGGTCGTTATCCTCTCCATTTGAAATCGACGCTCAATCTCCCAGAGTCCACAGAATCCGTACTAGTCGTACTAGGGTCACTTTCAGATCTCCGACATGTTAATATTTTTTCCGATAGACTCTCTTCCATTCAAGCTCTAAACTCAATTAAAAAAAAATCTGATGTGGGCAACACATGACTTTCCTTATATAATGCAATAAATTTACTACTTTTACAGCTAAAAAAGTTATTCTTATAGTAGATACTTATATTCTTTCCATGATATTGAATTGTCTTCAATGAGTCGTCATTTTTATTGTTTTACAGTCATTTTTATCAATTTGGCGAGATTTTTGTTAATTTGGCAACAATTAAAAATGTCGCCAAATTGGCGACATTCTGCCAAATTCGTCGCAAAAATCTCGCCAAGCGTTATGGACAGAGAAATAAGTTATTCTTACAGCAGATAAATAACTATTGGCGTTCAAATACAAAAGTATTACTCAAAGTATCTTTTTTCATGAGTGGAACGAGCTAGATCCACGAGAATGATGTCACTCAATTTATCGCATGGTATTACATATGAAAAGTGAACATGTTTCTCAATAGGAAATATTTTTATTTTTATTTTATATAACTTTTTGATAATTTTTTTGAATAATGTGCAATATCTCCAGAACGGTTC
Organism: Amaurobius ferox; assembly: GCA_951213105.1. NCBI lineage: Eukaryota > Metazoa > Arthropoda > Arachnida > Araneae > Amaurobiidae > Amaurobius > Amaurobius ferox. The sequence goes on from OX578150.1 coordinate 134,909,001, forward strand.
ATGTTAGCGTTCTGAAATTTATGCCAATCGTTTTCTAATGAAAAATTACATAAGAAATGTTTATTTGTGTAACTTTATTAGCGGTTTTGATTTTTTGACGATTTTTTCAAAATTTCATTCGAAAATTTAGGGGGGTTCTGAACATTCGATTGTGTATAAAAACAATAGGCTTCCAGTGTTTACAGATTGTGATTTTTGTACCAAATTTCGTTCGAATCGGTCCATTCGTTCGTCAGTTATCGTCTCCACAGACTCACTGACACACACACACACACACATACTTTCACACACACACACACAGACATCACTTCAAAAATGTTTGATTCGTGATCAGGGATGCTTGAAACGTGCTCTCCCGTCGAAAACTCGAATTCGAATTTTCGACCCCGTCACAATACTTTCCTTATACATTATGTATATAAGGAAAGTAATAAATCTAATTATCCTAATTCCATTAAATCCCAAGCTCTCCTTGCCAAAAACCTTATCAATATTTCTTGGGTAAAAGCTCACAATAATATATCTGGAAATGAAATTGCCGATTACCATGCCAAAATTGCTACTATCTCTGGTTCCCCTCTTACTATTCCTTTTCCTTACTCACTCCTCTTAAAATTTTGTAAATCTCATATCCTTAATCTTTGGCAATATTATCTTAATGATTATATTTCCACCAGGACTGGTGATCCGGCTAGAATTCTGTCTTACCTCTCTATCGTGAATCCTAATTTACAAATTTTTAATAGATACCTCATTTACTTTCTTACTCGTCATAGCCCCTTTCTTGATTACTTATATTTTTTCAAAATTAAATCCACCTCTAATTGTATTTGCAATAAATTCAGTGAAGTTGACCATTATATTTTCGATTGTCCTTTTTCTAAAACTTTTCACCTTTGTAAACCCTCCCCCTCTAATAAAACAAATTTGATTCTCCAAAGTTCGTTCAAATCAGTCTTCAGTGGATAAAATTAAAAACTGTATTCTTGTTGTCATGGAAATTTCTAATAAAGTGACCTAAGCTTATGAGTAGATTCTACTCTCAATTAATTTTCATCAATGAATCCCTTTATTTCATTCTTATTAACTTATATGGACTTATTGTGTTCCCTCCATATATTTTGTTTTAAAAAAAAAGCTATGTTAACTGTTTCTATTTTCTCGGTTCTTTTTTTCTTCTGACCCTTTTTATTTGTATTTTTTCTACATTTTCTTTCCTAAATTTTATCCTAAATTTCTTAAATTTCTGTTTTTGTTTTCCATGTACCTAAATTCCTTTCCTTTTCCATATATTTTCTTTTTCTATATATTTTCTAAATTTCACTTTTAAAATGCTATTATTTTCTTTAATTTTAATCTATTTTCCATTATGTTAATATACCTCACTCTAAATTTTATTTTTCAATGATCTTTTTATTTATATTCGCAATAACCCTTTTCCCATTTTTGAAAAATGGACGTACTTGTCAAGTTCAAATATAATGTAAAACTGTCTGTTTAACCACACTGTTTTTCATCCATTGTTATCTTTTTAGACCTAAATAAATGTTTGTTTGGCGGGATGGTAGACCTTGGATACCTCCTGAGTACAGGAGGTATCCTTTCCCGGCCGTGCAGCTAGCTACTCTAAACCCACTATGTGAGTCGCACGATTTGGGGTCTTCAGGCCTCCGACATCTTTGCACTAACTTACAAGGTTCATTTTTTCGGGCGCCATTGTAAAGAACATTGCTATACCAACGAGAATCGAACCCTGGATCTTCGAACTGGCCATCAGACGCTCTACCGTTGAGCTACTAGGACGAAATTGCAAGCTCTTATCATCGAAGTGAACTCTGCAGTATGCAATACAGTCCTCTTTGCAACAAGAAAAAGTGAATGTAGATTTTGTTCATGGTCATGGTATTTTGCTGGTGTTTGTGCATGTTATAGAGCTCATGCTTATTCTACCTTTCGCAAAGTAAAACATTCCCAGGTATATTTCAGATATACGATCCGGGAAGAATCCATAGGTTTCAGTGAGTTCCTTTTCTGTTTTAAAGGCAAACTATGTTTCGTCTTGCAAGCGAATACATTCTATTTTAGTAGTCAAGGAACCCGCATGCAGTGAACGTTCCCAATATTTGAATTACGTTCCCAATGTAGCATCCACAGAATCGTTTTGCACTTATTATGCTCTCGTCTATTGCAGTCTCGTGCAGCCCGGTCTAAGTTTTGAAGAAATATGAAGTGAGCTACGTGAAGAATAAATTTGTCTTTTTCCATAGAGATTCATAAAATTGTGGTATATACCGAATATCTGGATGCCATTGCAGGATGTCGGTTATTCCACGCGTAGGAGGGATAGCCCAGTGGTTAATGCACGGGGATTGCACTCGAAAGACACGAGTTCGACTTCCGGCTCTGCCCAAACTGTCCCCATTCTCACGCAGAGTACGGGCACATTAAATATGTGGGTCTGAAAGTTCTGAGAGGTTGATGGTAGGGGAAGGAAGATATGGTCTCTGTGGATGTCGCTCTCACTGGATTCCGGTCAAAATTGGGTGGCACTTTTCGGCCGTCCAAATATATACCTTACACCTTTGGGTAGTTCGGACGGTCTGGATTGAAGAAGAAGAAAGGTATTGTACCGAATTGGGTTATTTTTCAACTAAAATGAACAACACAAACATTTCGTTGGAACGTAATTAAGCAATTTATAAATGGTATAATCTGATATTCTTTGGACGCAAACACATGTTCTAATCACAAAAGAGCAAATCCCAGGTGATCGCTGAAAACCAAACTGAATTTTAAAGTTTGTAGATGACGTTATTGACGGGAACGTGGAGAGAAAATCCAATCGCAATGCATTTTTGAGAGGAGTGAAAGAGGCGTTCTACAGAAAAAGTTCGATTAATCGTGTCTTGAAACAGGGAAGGCATTGAAAAGGAATACTGTTTTCATGCACGTTGCTATTTTGTCACCTGTTAATTCCTATAGCACATTGCTTTCTACCAATCTATGGGCTTTGACTCGTTTAAGTGCATACAGCTTTATGAGCTAAATATCATGATCGAAATGCATTCTTTGTTTGTCTGCATTCTGTTAATTCACCACCGGCCAGACATGTCTTCTAGTTCCAAACCTCTGTAACGCTAAATATGTTGGACATTTCTTTGATGTATTATTTGACATTTAGTTAATAAATATATGTACCATTTTATGCCGTTTTTGAGTTTCTTTGGAAGTTTTTGTCATAAATATATGTACCATTTTACCAATAAATATATGTGCTATTTTACCTTACTTTACCTTACCTTAAATGTACCATTTTATGTCCTTTTTGAGTTTCTTTGTGTTTTTGTCTTAAATCGGTGATTCTCCGATATTGTTAGGTTTCTGGATTGTTATATGCCAATATAGTTAATAAATATATGTACTATTTTATGTTATGTCCTTTTTGAGTTTCTTTAGAAATTTTTATCTAAATCGGTGATTCTCCAAAAACCTAATAATATCATACCCGAATAAAATAACACAAAACTGTCCTGAGATAAAAAATATTGTTTTAACTGTAACTTTTAGAAATAATTTTTTCTATCTATTCCCACGCATATAAAATAGATTATACATTTAATTTTTCCTGTGAGATAATTATAGTATAAGCTCGTAGACGCCACAAAATTCTTATAAAGTAATAAATTTTTTGATGTCTTTGTAGTCATTAAAATAAAGGATACTCTTGTATCTTGCTCTGAATTTCCATCCTTTATGTATGCGTATTTAGTTTTAAACTTGTAGAAACGACATGAATGAATTGCCGGATGATCCTATTTTCCGGTTTATCAAATTTCGGATAAGTGACGCTTTACTGCCTTCATTGTTCATGTGACGGCGTTCAAAAAAAAATCGCTTGGTGTCTCGGAAAATCTCTCGACACTATTGAATAAGGATTTCAAAATCTAAACTCCTTGCCTTGGTCCGAATTGAATCCTCTGTTGGGCGATCGAAACACTCGGGTCGCCTCTGGCATCGAGCCCAAGTTCAGTGCCAGTGGTTTGGCATTGAACATCGGCTTTATGCCAGGAAGTAGGGTCAAGGAAATGACCTCTTTTCCCATTCCAAATGTTCTGTTTCGTCCTGATGTATGGTTTTTTACTACACGCTTCTAATCTTTTCAAAATAATATTTTCGTTTGCATGTATGCATATTTTAACCGATTCAATCGTGTGCATTTAAGTACCTTCTAAAGCACATAAAAACCAAAATCATCGTTATTGGAAGCATGGGCGCCCAGAGGGGGCACTTTTGGACGCTCAAGGTTACAAAGAGACATCAAGCGAGTCGATGCTGTACATCTTATCTTTGAGTTTGCCCTATTGACGTCAGTGGGAAAAGTTCCCCTGGAAAAAGTTCTATGGGCGCTCATGGGCCATGTTTGGAAGGTGCTGTCATATTTAAACAAGAAAGATCAATCATGCTTAAAGCATTGATTATGAAACACTTTCCAACTTCAATGCAATTTTATTTAAACATGTCTAAAATGCAATACATTCCTCGGTAATATTTTAAAACTTATCACAATACTACATTGATTTATTATATTTGAAAACTTAAATCTTCATCGAAAAAAATGAACTTCATTCAAATGACGGCATTGAAATATAAATTGCCTGGTTTAAACATCTCTAAAATGCGACATATTACTCGGTAATAATTTTAGAATTATCATAATACAACGATAATTTATTATATTTAAAAACTTCATCGAAAACAACTGAAATTCATTCAAATGACGTCATAGAAAAAATAACACGCCTGGCTCTCTCTAAAAAAGCAGCATTTCATTCATAAATAATTTCCCATTCATGTCATTCATCACAATGCTATAATAATTTATTTTATTTAAAAATTAAGACCATGGAGCTGCAAGTAATTTAACTCTATACTTAAAACTTCATCGCAAAAAATCGTCCTTCTCTCGGTAAAGTCAATGAATAATTCTTTCATATCAGCTATGCAGGCTCCATGAGCTAAATTCTTTTGCGTTAAAAAAAATACAGCAATTCCTATACAACTCATCCTACATATTTTGCTGTTTACATTTTACACAAGTGAAAAATAGGCTTCGTTGTAGAAATAATCAAATTTGGATGAGCATTTAAACTCATATATATTGTAATTGCGTTGTTTTAGTATGTAGATGCACAGAATTTAAACCAAAATAAAGTGGTTTTAGGACCGATATAACACACAATATGAAATAAAAAGAACTTTAAAAATCACGATTTTGAGACAAGATGGATGCCATATATCATTTTGAAGTGGATCACGTGATACTTTCATATCATGGTCACGTGATCGTTTCATATAAGAGGTGTTATTATTATTTTAATTTCTATTTAAAAAACTACTGAATATATTTCACTGAATTTTTTTTTTATATATTTTATGGAACAATTTGAATATTACCTAAAAATTTCGAAGCAATTTGTGAATTTTGAATCCGCTTAAAAAATGTTTGAAAAATTAGCTCCCATAGGGCTCAATGTATTTCATTTTTTCAACCCGGGTTCAATCCAAAACTAATTGGGTGATATTATTCATTTATATTCCCATAGGTCCTACAGACCGTCTGAACAACATACTGAAATTTCATTTTGATTAAGTCATTTTTACGGCAGTTATCGTGCTAACGGACAGACAGGCAGACAGAATGAACACAGTCATAAACACTTTTCAACTTTGTTGTAAAGTGTTAAAAAATGAAACAATGTCGTGGAGGGGGGGGGGGGGGGGCACAGCTGCTGCAGCAATTGGAAGTTCTGAGCCAACATAAATTTATGAAACGAGTCAGATATTTTGCAGTTGTAGGAGACATAGATTAAAAAGATTATTTTTAATTTTCTTACATAGTATATAATGTTGTAGGGAAAGTAGTGTGACGAGGTCGAAACATTTGAATTCGACTTTTCAACGGCACCCCTGAACTGGTAGGGACGTTTTTGAGATGATGTCTGTATGTGTGGATGTTAGTGTGTGTGTGTATGTGTGTATTACTTTGTCCATCCGTGAGTCTGAGGAAGAGACATCTCACATTTCGAAAATAATTGGATACTATTATTACAGTTAGTGAATTCTGGAAACCTGTTGATTTTAACCGCAATTGAATGTTTACCCCCCCCCCCCCCCGTCCCCATTTTGAATGAATTTTTGAAAAAAATTAAAGTTCTTCACCAATAATGAATAGATAAACATGTCAGACATAATTTTTAAGTTAAAACGAATAATACAAATCTTAAAATGCTAGCACGAATCATTCGCTAGATACTGGACGATTAATGAATATTTTTTTGAAAAATCATTAAGACATCAGGACCTTCAAAACTGTTAAATGAATAATCATTTCATACATACATTTTCATTATAAAACGAATGACACAGACTTTAGAATGCTAGTATGAACCATTTTCGAGATAATTACACGTTTTGCGAATAAATTTAGGAAGAAAAATAAATAATATAAAATTATAAAAGTAGTTCGTGTTATCGAATATATCTTCCTTTTTGTGATATTATGCAACACATCTCTTAACATCGTTCTCGTGGATTAGGCTCGTTCCATTCACGAAGGAAAATACTTTTATCATACTTCTATATTTTGATGCCCAAGAATTTACCCGTAGTCCATTATTTCACGGGGCATTCCTTAAATGTAAATTGCATTTTAATGAGGATTTTGCAGGAGAGTACCAATAAGTAATTCTATTTGAACGAAAAAGCGGCCACAAAAGGGCCCCCAATTTTAATTTATGTGGTATTAAATAAGTGCCCAAAACATTGTGCAGTGTTGATCCTGTACTTCACCATTTCGCTATGAAGGAAGTAAAGTCATTGCCTTTAAAGTCTAAGGATGCCCCCGTCAGATTTCTTAAATTAAAATATATCTGCGCAGAGGATTTTTCCTACATATAAAATATATAGATAACAGCAACAAAAATCTGATGTGGGCGACACATGACTTTCCCTACAGAACCAAATTCATTTTTTCTTTATTTCTTTAATAATTCCTTACATTGAGTTTAAGTGCACAAAATAACACGCATCATTATTTGAAATAACTATGAATTTGCATTTTTAATTCAGTTTTCGTTTTCATTGGGTAACGGGACGTCTTTTCAAAGGGAGTGTAACGAAAAATATTTCGAGAACGGCTAGAGTAATCGGGTAATATTCTTATTCTTTTCATCGTAAAAAATTACGTATAAAACAGGCATTTAATGGATATATTTCAGTATACCTAACCTTTTATTTTAAATTTTGACGATTTTTGTGAACCATTTCGCAAAAAAAAAAAGGTAGGTTCTTTTATCGCGAATCGCATCGAAATCTAATCCGCACCAAAGTCACCTATAAGACAATTAGTTGAGTTAGCGGATACGTGCATTGCACAGACAGACACACAGACATATACACACATAGACATAGACATCACGCTAAAAATAGTTTTCTTTTGTATTCTAGAGATCCCAAAAAGTGTAGATCCGTCGAAAACTCGAGCTACGATTTTCGGCGCGATTCCAATAATTTGCCTATACCTTACCATGTATTGCAAGGAAATTAAATATGGTATGAGAATACCTTTTGCTACCGTTTCAGCATCTTCGTTTAGGCGTGTGTTCACTTTTAACACTTTACAACAAAGTTGAAAAGTGTTTATGACTTTGTTCATTCTGTCTGTCTGTCTCTGTCCGTTAGCACGATAACTACCGTAAAAATGACTTAATTAAAATGAAATTTTAGCATGTTGTTCAGACAGTCTGCAGGACCTATGGGAATATAAATGAATAATATCACCCAATTAGTTTTGGATTGAACCTGGGTTGAAAAAATGAAATACATTGAACCGTGGGACCTAATTTTTCAAACATTTTTTAAGGGAATTTAAAATTCACAAATGGCTTCGAAAATTTTAGGTAATATTCAAATTACCTAAAATTTTCCATAAAATATTCAAAAAAAATTTCAGCAAAATATATTCAGTAGTTTTTTAAATAAAAATTAAAATAATAATTACACCTCCAATATGAAGCGATCACGTGACCATGATATGAAAAGATCACATGACCCACTTCAAAATGATATATGGCATCCATCTTATCTCAAAATCGTGATTTTTTTAGTTCTTTTTAATTCATATTGAGTGTTGTATCCATCCTAAAACCGCTTTATTTTTGATTAAATTCTGTGCATCTACATACTGAAACAACGCAATGACAATATATTTGAGTTTAAATGATCATCTAAATTTGATTATTTCTACAACAAAGCCTATTTTTTACTTATGTATAATGTAAGCAGAAAAATATGTAGAATGAGATGTATAAGAATTGCTGTATTTCTTTAACGCAAAATGATTTAGCTCATGGAGTCTGCATAGCTGATATGAATGAAATATTCATTGATTTTACAGAGAGAAGGACGATTTTTTTCGATGAAGTTTTAAGCATAGAGTTTAATTACTTGTAGCTCCATGGTCTTAAGTTTTTAAATAAAATAAATTATTTTAGTACTGTGATGAATGACATGAATGGGAAATTATTTATGAATGAAATGCTGCTTTTATAGAGAGAGCCAGGCGTGTTATTTTTCTATGACGTCATTTGAATGAATGTCAGTTGTTTTCGATGAAGTGTTCAAATATAATAAATTATTGTGGTATTATGATAGTTTTAAAAATATTACCGAGGAATGTATAACATTTTAGAGATGTTTAAACCAGGCAATTTATATTTCAGTGCCGTCATTTGAATGAAGTTCATTTTTTTCGATGAAGGTTTAAGTTTTCAAATATAATAAATTATTGTAGTATTGTGATAAGTTTTAAAATATTACCGAGGAATGTATTGCATTTTAGAGATGTTTAAATAAAATTGCATTGAAGTTGGAACGTGTTTCATAATCAATGCTTTAAGCATGATTGATCTTTCTTGTTTAAAAACTACCGAATTTATATTTCCATACGGGATCAGGTTGTTTTAGCCATTCAGATTCATCTGCGCAGACGATTTTGAACAGTGAGAACTGGGATGCTATAATTTTTTTTTATAAGGAAATTAAATATTTTAAATTGAATTTTTCTTAAAACACTATGAATACTTTTAAAATTTGCACATATTTAAAATCAAGAGAAACGTCCTTTATATCTGATAGTTTTTAATAAGGAAGACTCAAGAAAGACCCATCAAACTCAGTTGGTTTTCAACAAGGAACTCACTTTTAAGCATACAACCAAACGTTATTACTTTCCCTTCAATATACATAGTAATGTATATCTGATAGTTTTTAATAAGGAAGACTCAAGAAAGACCCATCAAACTCAGTTGGTTTTCAACAAGGAACTCACTTTTAAGCATACAACCAAACGTTATTACTTTCCCTTCAATATACATAGCAATCTTTATCAACCTTTTATTCATCCAGAAAAGAGAGTATCAGATATTAACAAGAAATAAAAATTGAAAATCGGTACAATATATCGTCGGAAATTGAATGATAAAAATCTCCTTATGTTTATCGGCTTATAGATAGCAGATGAGCCAAAATAAAAATATTTTCCCAAAACAATTTATGGGAGGAAATGCATATTTTAAGAGAGTTTCGAACCAGGGGCTTTCAGTAGTTCAGTTGGCACTATATCAACCATGCTACACAGGGGATCAAGGATACATAGCTTAAGAATATAATAATTTAGTGAATTTCCTACCACCCCATATTAATGTCTGGTGTTTTAGAGGGAAGTTCTAATCACTTGACTTATCCGGAAGTATCATCTTTAAAATAATAATAATAATAATAATAATAATAATAATAATAATAATTTTGAAAATCGGTTTGATAGGTTCTCAGAAACTGAATTACGAAAAATTGATGAATTTGTAAGGATTAACAATTCCTATTCACTACTTTTTAATTTTCAAGTAGTGTCTTCCCCTGGAAAAGAAGCGTCTAAATTTAAATAGCAGCCGCGCAGATTTCGGACGAAAGAGGGTGCTGGCAACCAGATTATAAGAAGGCGAAGTGCGAAGCACGAGAGAGAGATACGACGGTTCGAGATGATACGAGTTAGTACGGCGTGGATGTGTGGATGTAGATGATGGTGAAAAAGGTGGACCCTGTGCATTATGATTTATTATGTGCAATTTACGTTAATGGTGTCTATTTTATGATTTCTGCAGTTAAAGAATGAAATTGTTGTTTTTATCAAAAGATGTCTACGTGTTCATTCCGATACCTTTACAAATTCTTAAAAAAAAAAAAAAAAAGTCTTGTGTTTTAGATGCATAGAAGATGAGCCAAATGTAAAATGTATTCTCAAAATAATTTTATTTGAGAATAGTGTAATACTGTCTCAAACGAGTTACGAAACGGGGACATCTGCTATAACGTTAACATTATATCAACCTTGCCACATGCACCCTATCGCGGACTCGTAGTATAAGAATAAAATAATTTAGTGAATTCCCCATTTAAAAATCTGTGGGTTTTATGGAGGTGGGGGGAATTCTAAACACTTTACTTATTTGGAAAGCATCAACTTTCAAATATAAAAAACTATTTAAAATTTGATTTGATTGATTCTAAGAAACTGAAAGACAAAAAAAAAAAAAAAACAGCTTGAGTTGATGTATAGATTACGTACGAAATTAATATTCCTGTAACAAATTTTACATAATCATTAAATAAATATTTTCAAGAAAGTGAAAAAAAATATTAAGGATTTTTCTTCATTTCTGATAAGGTTGATTCAAATAAACAATTTGAAAATTATTGTGTTAAATGAAAGTGAGTTGCAACCTTAATATAGAAGATGATAACTTGAAAAATATGTTAGAAAAAACAACTTAACAACAAACGCAACTCAAATTAGCGGCAATAAGATCATGAGCTTCTGACGCATTAATGAAAGCTAAATGTAGAGAGTAACTACGCCTAAAACCTGTTTCTGATAGGGTTTAAAACGTATATAATTCCAAAGTGATAATAGTTTTGAAAAGTTTAAAGTTTTTAAGGGCCCTAACGTAAAAAGTTAAATTCACATTTTGGCGTTTTCTGTATCAAATATTCTTCAAATTTTCTGTTTACAATGATGTTAATTATTCAGTTTGCTGAATAAAATAAGTATTCCTAAATAATCCTAAGTATTCCTAATTAATATTTATGGCACTCACGCCATGTGAGCCAGTTATCCGTGTTATTCTCTAATTTTGAAAATGAACATTTTCCTACATATTTGCTTACTCCATTTTTACAGCTTCTATTGGGAGATATTGTTTTGTAAATTTTACGGTATATTTTTCATATATAAATCACCATTTCAACACATCAATATTAAAAATCTGATGTGGGCAGCACATGACTTTACCTGCAGACTTATATCCACGTTTTCTTTATTTCAATTAAATTTAATTCACTTTTAATTCAATTTTCGTTCTCATTTGATAACTGGACTTATTTTCAAAGGTGGCGTGGAGAAAATACGAAAAAGCTAATATATCTCGAGAACGGCTAGTCCTAGTGTAATGGGGTTGGTCTTATTCTTTTCTTCGTTAAAAATTATGTATTAAACAAGCATTTAATGGATATATTTGCGCATACGTAGCTTTTTAGTTTAGATTTTGACAATTTTTGCGGGCCATTCTGCAAAAAAATGCAGGTTATTTTTTTCTGAATCGTACCAAAATCTAATCAGCACCAGGGTGACCTATACGTGACTCATGTACCGAATTTTGTGAAATTCGGTCCATTAGTTTTTCAGCTAGAGTGGATACAAGCTTCTGCGGGCCATTTCGCAAAAAAAAAAAAGGCGGGTTCTTTTTTCCCGAATCGTATCCAAAACTAATCAGCACCAAAGTCCCCACAAGTGACTTACCTACAAAATTTTGTGAAATTCGGTGTATTAGTTTTTTAGTTAGAGTGGATACAAAATCTGCACAGACAGACAGACAGGCACACACACAGACGTCCCGCTAAAAATGGTTTTTTCGTATTCTAGAGGTCTCAAAACGTGTAGATCCGTCGAAAACTCGAGTTGCGATTTTCGACACGATTCCAATACTTTCCCTATACATTACCATGTATTGCAGGGAAAGTAAAAAAGAAGTATTTCAACTTGAAAAAGTATTCAGTATATTTTATTTTATTTTATCATTTACTTTTTAGTTTTGCATTCTATCGTGGAGCAAATTTTAAAAATTTCTCAAAAATTCCGTAATAAAAATTTATGTCAAAGTGTATATCAATGACTAAAGTTACTGGAAGAAAATGCAACAAATATATTTCCCTTGGGAATGGTAGACTTCCCAAATGAATGTCTCTAATTTTGTAGCAATTTTTATATGAATTGCACATATGATATATACAATGTTTATACGTACAAGATATGAAAAATATTTAGTTGATATGTCAATTATTTTTTAAATCTAATTTAATTTATTATTAATTTTGTCACATTTCACGTAAGGTGGTAAATATGTTCCATGCGCATTACTTTTGTAGATATTTTCAAAAAATTTTTTTTATATTATTGTAACACCATGATAAAAAATCTGATGTGGGCAACACATGACTTTCCTTATATAATGTAATGAATTTACTACTTTTACAGTAAAAAAATAGGTTTTTCTTATAGTAGATACTAATATTCTTTCCAAGAAATTGAATTTTCGACAATTAGTCGTCATTTTCATTGATTTAGCGTCATTTTTATCCATTTGGCAAGATTTTCGCTAATTTGGCAACATTTCAAAAAGTCGCCAAGTTGGCGACATTCCGCCAAATTTGTCGCCAAACTCTCGCCGTTATGGATGAAGAAATAAGTTATTCTTACAGCAGACAAATGACTATTGGCATTCAAATCCAAAAGTATTACTCAAAGTATCTTTTTCCATGAATGGAACGAGCTAGATCCACGAGAATGATGTCACCCAATTTATCGTATAGTATTACATATGAAAAGTGAATATGTTTCTCAATAGGAAATATTTTTTTTATTTTGTATGACTCTTTGATAATTTTTTTGAAAAATGTGCAATATCTCGAGAACGGTTTGTGTTAGCGTTCTAAAATTTATGCCAATCGTTTTCTAATGAAAAATTACATAAGCAATGTCTATTTGCGTAACTTTATTAGTGGTTTTGATTTTTTGACGATTTTTTCAAAATTTTATTCGAAAATTTGGGGGGTTCTGAACATTCGATTGCGTATAAAAACAATAGGCTTCCAGTGTTTACAAATTATGATTTTTGTACAAAATTTGGTTCGAATCGGTCCATTCGTTCGACAGTTATCGTCTCCACAGACTCACTGACACACACACACACACATACTTTCACACACACACACACACACACACAGACATCACTTCAAAAATGTATGATTCGTGATCAGGGATGCTTGAAACGTGCTCTCCCGTCGAAAACTCGAATTCGAATTTTCGACCCCGTCACAATACTTTCCTTATACATTATGTATATAAGGAAAGTAAAAATCTGATGTGGGCAACACATGACTTTCCTAATATAATGCAATAAATTTACTACTTTTGCAGTTAAAAAACATGTTATTCTTATAGTAGATACTTATATTCTTTCCAAGATAATGAATTTTCTTCAATTAGTCGTCATTTTCATTAATTTAGCGTCATTTTTATCCATTTGGCGAGATTTTTGTTAATTTGGCAACAATTAAAAATGTCGCCAAATTCGTCGCCAAAATCTCGCCAAGCGTTATGGACGGAGAAATAAGTTATTCTTACAGCAGATAAATGACTATATTGGCGTTCAAATACAAAAGTATTACTCAAAGTATCTTTTTTCCTGAATGGAACGAGCAAGTTTCACGAGAATGATGTTACCAAATTTATCGCATGGTGTTACATATGAAAAGTGAACATGTTTCTCAATAGAAAATATATTTTTTTTTTATTTTATATGACTTTTTGATAATTTTTTTGAAAAATGTGCAATATCTCGAGAACGGTTCGCGTTAGCGTTCTAAAATTTATGTCAATTGCTTTCTAATGAAAAATTACATAAGAAATGTCTATTTTCGTAACTTTATTAGCGGTATTGATTTTTTGATGATTTTTTCAAAATTTCACTCAAATATTTAGGGGAGTTCTAAACATTCGATTGCGTATAAAAACAATAGGCTTCCAGTGTTTACGGATTGTGATTTTTGTACCAAATTTCTTTCGAATCGGTCTATTCTTTCGTCAGTTATCGTCTCCACAGACTCACTGACGCACACACACACGCACACACATACTTTCACACACACACACACATACTTTCACACACACACACAGACATCACTTCAAAAATGTTTGATTCGTGATCAGGGATGCTTGAAACGTGCTCTCCCGTCGAAAACTCGAATTCGAATTTTCGACCCCATCACAATACTTTCCTTATACATTATGGAAAATAATAAATGTAAGAATGGATTTTGAAACCGAGTAATTAGTTAAAGGGAGAAAAATATATTGTGTCAAAATCCATTATTTGTATACTATAAATGAAAATTTCTACGTAGTATTTAATATAATAAATATGTATTGTTTTCAAAACTCAATTTTTATTCAACATATCATTTTACAGATGTGTAGTATGTTCCCTCTAATATAAAGAAAATTGAAATACTATGAATAGTGACAGCACAGAATCTCATTTTGAGAAAACGACCCTAAAAAAGAATCTTAAATACCTTGAAAACAAAGCTTTAGAATTGGATTTTCACCACAAAATGTTTCGGAATCGAAACAAAATTTCAGCGAACTTAAAAAGCATCTGTTAATATCTATATAAATAAAATTGAAAACCTGTTCGTGGCTATGTGTGTTTGTTTGTCTCATCATCACGGGAAAACGGCTGCATAAACTTTCGTGGGTAGCTTAATAGTCCCATTTGAAATTGAATTCATGTTAAGCGCTTCTAAGACCCGGGGTTGTATAGTATATAGGTTATAATTTAGCCAATTGTTGAAACAGAATAAAAATGGTATGGGTATATCTTTTAATACCATTTTAGTGCTTTCATTTTGGTTTAGGTTGATCTAATTTCATGGCGCTTTCATTGTGATATTGATCCAACTTCATATTTTTTGTAAATTTGTTTACAAATGGGGCCAGGATGTTTTATTCTTCAGATCTGCCTTTGAAGATAAATTTGTATAGCGAGAACAGATATTTTTATACTTCTTTTTAGGATAATTAAATCAAATATTTTAATAGAATGATTTTAATAACAATGTCATTTAGAATGCTATAGAAATTCGTACATAACTGCAAATTTTCAGTTGTTTTATATATTATATATTCCGGACGAAGTACGGACGTACTTCTAATATTGTAATATATAAAAGTTTAAAATTAGTGATTTAGGTCATATTTTGACTTTTTTCAAATGTCCACGGTGTATTTCTTCTCGCCGCCAAACGCTGAATTTAAACTGCATAATGCATACCAAATATCTCGAAATGAAAACCATAATATCATCTGCTTCAGGAACGAAAGGGAACTTTATTATTGTGGAGTTAGAAAGAAGGAGATAAGACTCCTATGAATGAAACGCTTGAAATTGCAATAATGCTTTGAGAATTAGATCTAGGTGTCGCCCGTGTTAGAAAAAGAGTCCCTAGTGTTAGTTGACACAACAGAAAGTTCGTAGCATAGTATGTATATTTATTTATTTTTAAATTAAGATAATAAGACGATATCTCACGAACGAATGGAGCGATTTGAATGAAATTTGGTACAAAATCACAATCCGTGAATACTGGAAGTCTATTGCCTTAAAACACAATCAAATGTTCAAAACCCCCCTAAATTTTCGAGTGAAATTTTGAAAAAATCATCAATAAATCAAAACCTTTAATAAAGTTACGCAAATAGACATTACTTATGTAATTGTTCCTTAGAAAACGATTGCCATAAACTTTAGAACGCTAGCATGAACCGTTCTCGAGATATTGCACATTTTTCAAATAAATTTATCAAAAAATCCCATAAATTAAAAAAAAAATATTAACTGTTAAGAAACATGTTCACTTTTCATAAGTAATATCATGCGATAAATTGGGTGACATCATTCTCGTGGATCTAACTCGTTCCATTCACGAGAAAAGATACTTTGAGTAATACTTTTGTATTTGAACGCCAATAGTCATTTATCCACTGTAAGATTAACTTATTTCTCCGTCCATAACGCTTGGCGGAATTTTGGGGACAAATTTAGCGAAATGTCGCCAACTTGGCGACATTTTTAAATGTTGCCAAGTTAACGAAAATCTCGCCAAATAGATAAAAATGACGCCAAATCAATGAAAATGACGACTCATTGAAGAAAATTCAATATCTTGGGAAGAATATAAGTATCTACTATAAAAATAACATTTCTTTTAACTGTAAAAGTAGTAAATTCATTGTATTATATAAAGAAAGTCGTGTGTTGCCCACATCAGATTTTTTCAGTTCTAATTTGCATTGGGCTCATAATTTATTTATTACAAAATGGACAATTTAAATAAATATTTTAGGTTTTTCGTCCTAGAAATGCATATAATGCAGGTCTACTTATCTTGCCCCAGCGCCACCTAAATGATTGACTGAAATGATATTGCTGTTTTTATAATATGAAGTTTTAACTCTAACTTTTTCCTCCTTGTTAATTATATTTCATTCCAAACATTTGTGTAAACAAGTAGGGCTTCGAGACAAGATGAATGTTCTCTGTTGCCTCTGCATCTGAGGCATTTATTTTTATATCCCTCTCGTGAGGGCGAGTATAGGGACCGCTAATGAGGATGCCACACATCCGCATCTCTGCCTTTACTCTGCCAATGATGTTCAATTGGAGTTAACATTTTATTTCGTCTTCCGCAAATAAGTGTTTAGTTGATAGAGTACCTCGATTGCTGTGGGAGGTTCTGTAACTTCATTTACAGTAGTTCAAGAACCCGTCGGTAGGGGGTGTTACCAAAGGTGTGGATTGCACTGCAGGTGGCAGCATCCACGGAGCGGTTTCAAGCTTATTACATGCTCGTAGAGATTAGATTTTGTGGCACCAGCAACATAAAATTTTGAGTTTAGATTGTGTTCTAGAGTTTTGACTTCTCGTATCACGATGAAAATAGTTTAATAATCTTTGTGTATATAAATATAACCATGTAAAAGTTTAGAAAGTCGTAAATGAAATACTTTACATAGTAAAAATGCCTTTAAGAGAGAACGCTAATTACTTTCCTTATATACATAATGTATAAGGAAAGTATTGTGACGGGGTCGAAAATTCGAAATCGAGTTTTCGACGGGAGAGCACGTTTCAAGCATCCCTGATCACGAATCAAACATTTTTGAAGTGATGTCTCTGTGTGTGTGTGTGTCAGTGAGTCTGTGGAGACGATAACTGACGAACGAATGGACCGATTCAAACCAAATTTGGTACAAAAATCACAATCCGTAAACACTGGAAGCTCTTTGTTTCTATACGTAATCGAATGTTCAGAGCCCCCCCAAATTTTCGAATAAAATTTTGAAAAAATCGTCAAAAAATCAAAACCACTAATAAAGTTACGCAAATAGACATTTCTTATGTAATTTTTTATTGGAAAACGATTGCCATAAATTTTAGAACGCTAACATGAACCGTTCTCGAGATATTGCACATTTTTCAAAAAAATTATTAAAAAGTCATATAAAATAATAAAAAAATATTTCCTATAGAGAAACATGTTCATTTTTCATATGTAATACCATGCGATAAATTGGGTGACATCATTCTCGTGGATCTAGCTCGTTCCATTCATGAAAAAATATACTTTGAGTAATACTTTTGTATTTGAACGCCAATAGTCATTTATCTGCTGTAAGAACAACTTATTTCTTCGTCCATAACGCTTGGCGAGATTTTGGCGACGAATTTGGCGGAATGTCGCCAACTTGGCGACTTTTTGAAATGTTGCCAAATTAACGAAAATCTCGCCAAATGGATGAAAATGACGCTAAATCAATGAAAATGACAACTAATTGTCGAAAATTCATTATCTTAGAAAGAATATTAGTATTTACTATAAGAAAAACCTATTTTTTTACTGTAAAAGTAGAAATTCATTACATTATATAAGGAAAGTCATACATTATATAAGGAAAGTGTTGCCCACATCGGATTTTTTTTATTGGCTGTTTTTGTGAAGTAGCCGCGATTTTCATTGGTTGCTACTTGCCGATAAACGTCATATTTCCAAGGTCTAGTCTCGTAGAGTTGCAATAAACCCGGGAATTTTGAGAAGCTGGAATAAACCCAAAAATGTGGAGGAATTAATATATTTCGGGGGTTTATTTTGGAAGCATTGGAAACTTGGATGGGAAAAAACTAATTTAAACGTTTTTTATAGGCACTGTCTAATCCGGCACATTAAGCAGTTTAAATCATATATGATGGATGGCCATTTAGATTAATATAGGCCCAATAGATTAAATATATGTATTAGTTTTAAAGTAATGTCTATTGAAATAAATGTTTTTGAAAATTTGAAATTACAAAATTTTTGTTGAAAATCTGCAAATTATATCAGTCATAAAATTATTAAAATGTTATTGGTGTTAGGTTTGGGTCATACACATTCCTTTTAAAATGCAATGACTAAAAATTCCCACTTTTTCGAAACTTTTAAAATTACTAGTTTCCTCCTAAATTCACCCCCCCCCCCCCTCCTCTTACACACAAGAAAATGGTTATTCGCGGGAATAAACCGGATTATTTTCCGCTTTTGCAACTCGACACGCTCGTCAGCTTATGATAGACGGTATCTACAATGGTTTCAAGAAAATTCGTTAAACTAACTTTGGGAGCGTCTTTCTGCAACTTTGAACTTGGCCGTTGAAGGCTCGTATGGCTTGAGTTAATTTTTCACCGTAGTAGGACTGCATTTGCTGGTTCTTAAAGACGTTTACAAAATTCTCGTACATGCATTATAAAATATTCTGCAACCTTTGCTCATTTTTTTTCAACTACTTTATTAATCATTTCGACAAACTGATAAGAAAATCCACAATTACAGGCGTTCATGAAAATTCCAACTTCATTTCTGAAATATTCAGCTAATTATCGCCTGAAGAAGCGTTTTATTTGCATATATATATATATATATATATATATATATCCAAGTGAAAAGGAAGAAACGTTAAAACGTTGAAAGGGGATAACTAAATGCGTTGCATGTAATGGCAGGGGAGGATTGCGACACCCCTTCCCGTTTAAAGCAGCTTTTACAGCCCCGACAACGTTCACGGAACCAATACAATACAATGGTCAGTCCCCTACATGCGCATAGACAAAGGCACCCGTATACAAGAACAAGAACATCGACGCAGAAGGAATGGACGCAAAATGAAAAACTATCCTAGTACCATAGCCTATATAACAACACTTACGCATGCGTGCCAACACACCAGTATCGCATAAATCACAAAATTCCAACCAATTCCCGATGGAAACGGCTAAAGTTCTCTTTATTACCGAAAAAAGAATTATAGCAAGCCGGCAAGAAATAAATAGGATAATGCTTTTTTAAAGCTTCGGTTACGATTTTTTTATTACATTTATTGCAATCCCTTTTGAATGTGTTGTTTCTCTTGAAATGGCCGACAAGGATGTTTCTGAAAACATTCTTAGTAAGGTTCGTCCTCCAATCTATAAGATGGCCAATCTTGATTTTGTAAAAATCGCGTTTGTCGTATAAAGTTGTATAAGTACTATATCGTTGATGTTTATTTATTGATATGTCCAAAAATTTCACTGCACCATTCTCGTCAACTTGGTTTTCGATCAGTATATATATATATATATATATATATATATATATATATATATATATATATATATATATATATATATATATATATATATATATATATATATATATATATATATATATATATATATATATATATTATATATACACCTTTTAATGACTTTTCGTATTACTATTATTTATTTCTTACGATTGGCAACAGTAGATCTTTTCTTTTATCCTTTGCGAATGGCAACACTGATCTCTTCATTCTGGTTTCCAATGGTTCGGGTATATGCAGAGTTTTTTCCCAGGTATTCTTGTTTCCTTTATTTTTCTATCTTTATGTATGTTGTCCAAGTAGAAATATTTTATAGATATAATCTATGTATTTCTTCAGAAACATACATATTTTGTGTTCATTTTGACAAAATACTTGGACCCGTGGAAGAGTTTTGTCGAAATGAACAAATCAATTATTTAGTCCTTGTCCACGTGTATAACATTAATGTTTGGATTTTATTTGTTTTTCTATTATCGATTCCATACTATTGATATTTGTTGATTATCGTTAGCTTGATGACTCGAAACTTGCATTTTTTTCTCTTTTGATTGAAGAATTGAAGATTCGCTATTTAATACTTCTTTATATTTTGTAGGTTTTATATAAAGTTAGGATTTTTGAGTTGCAACTTCTCTCTATTCTATCATTGGACTTTCAAACTATTTATATTTTGATTTTACTTTTTATCCAAAAGAACTGGAATTGATCGAGAATATAACTAAAGAGGAAGATAGTGTTGATTTTCTAGACATCACTCTGAAACATGACAGTAGATATGGTACTTATACCGTCTTATATGACAAGAGAAACAATTCCAATATGGAAATCAATCACATTATTGATTGGAGGTCTAATTTGACCAAAAACATTTTCAGAAATGTCTTCATTGGTCACCTCAAAAGAAATCAACGGATTAATATTTTCAAGTCTGATTGCATCATGCATAATAGGAATATTATGAAGGAGGCAATAAAACGGAATTATCCAATTGGCTTCCTGACATGTTATTATAATTCCCTATTTAATACAAAAAAGGGAGAAAATACTTACTTAAAGGATATGGCAGAGGTATAGAACGATGAAGGTGAAAATAACGAATTACGCATGCGTAAACTGCTTTTATATATAATGCACTCTGGCATTTGCTGCATTTTCATTCTTTTCCTCTCCTTTGCGATCCTGGTTGATTCCTATTTGTTTACTTTGCACTTTTTCGAGTGTTTTTGACTTGACACATTTACGGAAGTATGACTACTGCATGGCATTGGTACCGTGAGTGTTGCCCGGGCATAAAAGCAGTCTTTTAGACGGGAAAGAGGGGTCGCCATCCCCCTCTACCATTTTATGCCTTGCATTTGGTCATCCCCCCCTTTTTTCACATGAATCTTATATATATATATATATATATATATATATATATATATATATATATATATACTACGGACAATTCCGAATAGCGGGCACCCCCATTTAATGGACAGTAGTATTGTTTATTTCCAGTCTCAGAAGGGTATATCTGGTTCTGGGTATTTATCGACAGCAAGTCCTCCAAGCAACGAACAAAATACCTTTAATCGTTGAAAAGGCACGCGATAAAATATATTTTAATGCATAAATAGGCACTTCATTTCCGTCATTTAAAAAATGCGCTTTAATCCCAATTCTGTTACTAATGAAACAAAAAGAAAAATAGAAATATCCATTGAGGGATCATTTTGTGAACGCTTACGAAAGTATTTTTACTTTATTTTTACTCAATTTTTTTCGTCAAAAAGTTTTATGTACAAGAGAAGTTGACTGAAAATCTGATGTGGACAGAACGATGCTTATTGTATGTAGGTACATCTGGCGCTTTTCGAAATGATAACATGTAAAACGATTTCGAAGCACCCAATTAAATTATATTTCACTCGACTCTAAATTGATAATAATTAGCATCCTCAATTAGCAATATAGTCCGAATATTAAAATATTTAAATGATTATTTCATCTATTTGGAGTCATTTTTGTTTACCTAGCAAAATGTTTGCAATTTTGACGATATTTTCGTCAATCTGACGTGCGAAATATCGCCCACTTGACGATATTTCGATAAATTAGTAACCAAGTTCGCCTAATTAATCGCAAATCGTTATAGACAAACGGAGAGAAGAGCATTTCTTATTATACCAAAGACTGTTGGCGAATGGTAGGCGTGAAAATCCCCCCCCCCCCCCCCAAAACCGTTATATAAAGTATCCTCTATCGGAAATGGAACGAACTAGATCCATGAGAATGATGTTAACACATTTATCGCGTAACATTACATATGAAAATTGAACATAATTCACAATAGTTAATACTTCTTTCTATTTTATGTGATTTTTTTTTATAAATTTATTTGAATAGGGCAATATCTGGAGAACGATTCATGCTAGCCTTCTAACATCTACGTAAATCGCTTTCTGACGGAACATTACATAAGAAATGATTATTTACGTAACATGATTAAAAGTTCTGATTTTTGAATGATTTTTTAAAGATTTGGGGTCTTCCAAAAATTTGATTACGTTTAGCATCTATAGGCTTCTAGTGTTCATCGACATAGGAGGCGCCGCGAAGGGTGCTAGGGGTGCGTTAGCACTCCCATTACAAATTGCGCAAACAGTGCTTTTTACTTAACAACTGCCCCTTATTTCCACAATTTTCAGTTTCTCTCTCTCTCTCTCTCTCTTTTTTTAAAGTCGTTATTATATTTATATTTTTTACGAATTTATGAATCTGAGATCAGATATTTTCAGGGTTTCTGGTTAGACCCAGTTCCAAATAACTGCACATGCGCAAGGCTTCAATAAAGAAATCATTCGTGAACTCGCGCCTATCCCCAGAAGGATTCAGAGACGGTTAGTTTTGAATCGAGTTTGGCAGAACATAGTCGATATTCCATTGGCGTCTGTGCTAGTGTGTTCATAGATTTCAAATTTCTTTTTATTAACACTTTACAACATAGTTGAAAAGTTTTTATAACTGTTCATTCTGTATGTCTGTCTGTCTGTTCGTTCGCACGATAACTATCGTAAAAATAACTTTATCAAAATGAAATTTTAGTATGTTGTTCAGACAGTCTGTGGGGTCTATGGGAATATAAATCAATAATATCATCGAATTAGTTTTGGACTGAACCCGGGTTAAAAAAATGAAATACATTCAACCCTATGGGACCCAATTTCTCAAATATTTTTTAAGCAAATTTAAAATTCAGAAATTACTTCGAAAGTTTTATAAAATATTCAAATTATCGCATAAAAAATATGAAAAAAATTTCAGCAAAATATATGTGTGTTTATGATAAATAAGTGTTTATGACTTTGTTCATTCTGTCTGTCTGTCTGTCTGTTTGTCTGTCTGTCTGTCTGTCTGTCCGTTAGCACGATAACTGCCGTAAAAATGAGTTTATCAAAATGAAATTTTAGTATGTTGTTCAGACGGTCTGTAGGACCTATGGGAATATAAATAAATAATATCACCCAATTAGTTTTTTATTGAACCCGGGTTGAAAAAATGAAATACATTGAACCCTATGGGACCTAATTTTTCAAACATTTTTTAAGTAAATTTAAAATTCACGAATTGCTTCGAAATTTTTAGGAAATATTCACATTATCCCATAGAATATATAAAAAAAAATTCAGTAAAATATGTTAAGTAGTTTTTTAATTAAAAAAATTATTTAATATAGGGAAAAAAACAAATTCATTTAAATTCTGACTTTGGGATATCTTCCAGAAAGAAAAGAGAGAGATATTATATAATAAATATCTCTCCATTTGTTTAAACGTTTTGCATATGGGAGTGGCTTCATATTTTAAAATAAATTTGGTAGATAACAATTTTTCATTTTTTTTAAATTTTATATAACTCTTCATGATAAATTTAATTGATGGCATTTTAAATGCACTTTCCTACGTCCTAGAGAGTTAAAATTTGGTACACAGCTTAAATTTGTTGAACATTTTATTCGACAAAAATTTGATGGATCTTTAAATATAGATCATACATTTTTTTCGAAATGGCCTGAAAATAATCCCCGTTCACTTCTATAAATCATTGGTGTAATATTGTTAAAAATTCTGATGTGGACAGCACATGTCTTTCTCTGCAGACTCATATTCGTTCTCTTTATTTATTCAATGATAATTTGAGTTTATCTGCACAACATAAGCATTTTAAATGACATTGAATTTACACGTTAAACTTAAATTTGGTTCTCATTTGATAGCTGGACTTATTGTCAAAGGTGGCGTAGCGAAAACGCGAAAAAACTAGAATATCTCAAGAACGGCTAGTCCTAGAGTAATGGGGTTAGTCTTATTCTTTTTGTTGTCAAAAATCACATATAAAATAGGAATTTAATTGATATAATTGAGCACACGTAGTCTTTTATTTTTATATATAACGATTTTTGCTGGCCATTTCGCAAAAATAGCCCGTTCCTTTTTCCCGAATCGTAGTAGAATAACCTACAAATGATTTATATACAAAATTTTGTTAAATTTGGTATATAAATCACTTGTAGGTTATTGAAATATTATACTCCAAATTTTGTTAAATTTGGTTCATTAGTTTTTAGCTAGAGTGGATAAAGGCAATTTCTGCGACCATTTCGCAAAGAAGGCAGATTCTTTTATTACGAATCGTTCTATAATCTAATGAACATCAGGATTTCCCACAAAAAACATACCTACCAAATTGTATGAAATTCGGTCCATTAGTTTTTCAATTAGAGTGGATGTAATATCCACACAGACACACAGAAACATACACAGATACACCCTTACACACACAGACGTCTTCCTAAAAGTAGTTTTTTCGTGTTCTAGAAGTCCCAAAACATGTAGATCCTTCGAAAATTCAAGTTCCGATCTTCGGCACGATTCCAATACTTTGAGTACATACACATACACACATATATTATCTGTGTATTATCTGTATATCTAAATTCCGTGCCTATGCAATTACAATAGTTGTGATTTTAAATGATCCCTAAACTTTTATTATTTCTTCAACGAAGCTTAATTTTAACATATGCAGAATGCAAATATCTCAAGCGATTGTAAGATGAATTACATAAGAATTGCTGAATTTCTTTCATACAAAATTATTTAGCTCTGGAGTCTGGAATACAAATTCTATGAATGAAACATTAATTGATTTTGCATAAAGAATCAGATGATTTATATTTCGATGCAGTTTTAAATATTTAAGTATAATAAATTACTGTAGTACTGTGATAATGTAAAAGATATCACCACTGAATGTATCACATTTTAGAAATTTTTAAATGAAATTACATTTCAGTTGGAAAGTGTTTCATAATCAATGCTTATGCATGATTGATCTTTCTTGTTTATATTTAGTGTTGTATTCGTCCTAAAAGCGCTTTATTTTTGCTTAATTTCTGTGCATCCACATTCTGAAACAATGAAATTACAATAAATTTGAGTTTAAATGATCATCCAACTTCGATTATTTCTACAACGAAGCCTAATTTTCACTTATGGAGAATTTAAACACATAAAGATGTAGGATGAGTTGTATAAGAATGGCTGAATTTTTTTAACGCAAAATTATTTAGCTGTGAAGTGTGAAATATAGCTGATAGGAATGAAACATTCATTGATTTTACATAGAGAACAGACGATTTTATAGCAGACTTTTTCGACGAAGTTTTAAGCATAGAGTTAAATTACTTTTACCTCCATGGTTTTAAGTTTTTAAATAAAATAAATTGTTGTAGTATTGTGATGAATGAAAGGAATGGAATAAAAGTGTATGAATGAATATTTGCAGCTTTTACATAGAGGGCCAGGCGATTTATATTTCACTGACGTCATTTGAATAAAGTTCATTATTTTCGATGAAGTTTTAAGTTTTCAAATATAATAAATTAAAGTAGTACTGTGATAATTTTAAAAATATTGCCGCTGAATGTATCGCATTTTAGAGATGTTTAAATAAAATTGCATTACAGTTGGAAAGTGTTTCATTATCAATGCTTTATGCATGATTGATCTTTCTTATGTAGTACTTTTTACGAATTAAGACCATGGCTGTATCATACAGGAATCGATGGACAAAATATAATGAATTAAAGTTCCACAAGTAAATTATTTGTTATTTATAAACTATAATAACTCATAACTTAACTAACTCATTTTTTCACTAATTTCTATGTATAGCACTCCCAATTTTTTAAATGCTCTATTCATAGCATCCCCAATTTTTTCAACTTTCTATGCATAGAACCCTCAATTGTGAAATTCTGGAGCCGTCTATGTTCATCGATCGTAATTTTTGTACTCAATTTCATTCGAAACGCTCCATTTGTTCGTAAGATATCGTCTTCACAGACTTATGAACCCCCCCCCCCCCCCCCCACACACACACATTGAGAGAGAGAGAGAGAGAGATCACCTCAAAAACGTTTGATTCGATTTCAGGGATGAATGAGATGTACTCTTCCGTCGAAAACTCGACTTCCAATTTTCGATTCCGTCACAATACTTTCCCAGTACATAATACTGTGTATATAGGGAAAGTAAAAATGGGCTAATTACTGAAACATGATCTAGGTATAATGGGCTAATTACTGAAACATTATCTAGGCATAATGGGCTAATTACTTAAACATGATCTAGGCATAATGGGCTAATTACTGAAACATGATCTAGGTATAATGGGCTAATTATTGAAACATGATCTAGGTATAATGGGCTAATTACTGAAACATGATCTAGGTATAATGGGCTAATTACTGAAACATGATCTAGGTATAATGGGCTAATTACTGAAACATGATCTAGGTATAAAGGTAAAATGGGTCGGAGTCGGAGAGTTGCAACGATGTTTCGTAGCAGAACCTGTCATAAATACCTTATGAACTCTGGAGCATGCTCCTTTAATGAAAATCATAAATCACACTTTTCTACACGTAGAAACACTCTGTATCACGTCCAAATTTTATGTCTTGGACTTTCCAGATACAATCTTAATGTATAACAAGAAAGATCAATCATGCTTAAGGCATTGATTATGAAACACTTTCCAACTTCAATGCAATTTTATTTAAACATGTCTAAAATCCAATACATTCCTCGGTAATATTTTAAAACTTATCACAATAATACATTAATTTATTATATTTGAAAACTTAAACCTTCAACGAAAAAAATGAACTTCATTCAAATGACGGCATTGAAATATAAATTGCCTGGTTTAAACATCTCTAAAATGTGATACATTCCTCGGTAATAAATTTAGAATTATCATAATACTACAATAATTTATTATATTTGAAAACTTCATCGAAAACAACTGACATTCATTCAAATGACGTCATAGAAAAAATCCGCTTAAATCCGCTTAAAAAATGCTTGAAAAATTAGGTCCCATAGGGCTCAATGTTTTTCATTTTTTCAACCCGGGTTCAATCCAAAACTAATTGGATGATATTATTCATTTATATTCCCATAGGTCCTACAGACCGTCTGAACAACACACTAAAATTTCATTTTGATTAAGTCATTTTTACGGCAGTTATCGTGCTAACGGACAGACAGACAGACAGACAGAATGAACAAAGTCATAAACACTTTTCAACTTCGTTGTAAAGTGTTAATTAAAAGAATATTGAATTTATGTTAAAAGTGAAGGGTTTAAAAGTTCGTTGTAAGTAAAGTAGAATTTGACGAAATAATGAGAACTATACATAGGCGCCACCTCGGGGAGTGCTAGAGGTGCTTCAGCACCCCCATTACAATTTGCGCAAACACTCCTTTTTATTAACACGCTACAACAAAGTTGAAAAGTGTTTATGACTTTGTTCATTCTGTCTGCCCGTTAGCACGATAACTGCCATTTAAAATGACTTAATCAAAATGAAATTTTAGGATGTTGTTCAGACGGTCTGTAGGACCTAAGGGAATATAAATGAATAATATCACCCAATTAGTTTTGGATTGAACCCGGGTTGAAAAAATGAAATACATTGAGCCCTATGGGACCTAATTTTTCAAACATTTTTTAAGCGGATTTAAAATTCACAAATTGCTTCTAAAATTTTAGGTAATATTCAAATTGTTCCATAAAATATATAAAAAAAAATTCAGCGAAATCTATTCAGTAGTTTTTTAAATAAAAATTAAAATAATAATTACACTTCTTAGATGAAGCGATCACGTGACCATGGTATGAAAAGATCACGTGACCCACTTCAAACTGATATATGGCATCTATCTTGTCTCAAAATCGTGATTTTTAAAGTTCTTTTTAATTCATATTGAGTGTTCTATCCGTCCTAAAACCACTTTATTTTTGCTTAAATTCTGTACATCTGCATACTGAAACAACGCAATTACAATATATTTGAGTTTAAATGCTCATCCAAATTTGATTATTTCTACAAAGCCTATTTTTCACTTATGTAAAATGTAAACAGCAAAATATGTAGAATGAGTTGTATTACAATTGCTGTATTTCTTTAACACAAAATTATTTAGCTCATGGAGTCTGCGTAGCTGATATGAATGCAATATTCATTGATTTTACAAAGAGAAGGACGATTTTTTTCGATGAAATTTTAAGCATAGAGTTTAATTACTTGTAGCTCCATGGTCTTAATTTTTAAATAAAATAAATTATTATAGTATTGTGATGAATGAAATGAATGGGAAATTGTTTGTGAATGAAATACTGCTTTTATAGAGAGAACCAGGCGTGTTATTTTTTCTATGACATCATTTGAATAAATTTCAGTTGTTTTCGATGAAGTTTTCAAATATAAATTATCGTAGTATTATGATAATTTTAAAAATATTACCGAGGAATGTATCGCATTTTAGAGATGTTTAAACCAGGCAATTTATAGTTCAATGCCGTCATTTGAATGAAGTTCATTTTTTTCGATGAAGGTTTAAGTTTTCAAATATAATAAATTAATGTAGTATTGTGATAAGTTTTAAAATATTACCGAGGAATGTATTGCATTTTAGAGATGTTTAAATAAAATTGCATTGAAGTTGGAACGTGTTTCATAATCAATGCTTTAAGCATGATTGATCTTTCTTGTTTCCCTTTATTCCAACAATTTTCAGTCTCTCTCTCTCTCGTTATTTTGTTCATTTTTTTACGGATTTATAAATCTGAGATCAGATACTTTTAGGATTTCTGGCTAGACGCCAGTGTCAAACGATTGCACATGCGCAAGACTTCAATAAAGATATGTGTCGTGAACTGTCGCAGAAGGATACAGAGACGGTGAGTTTCGCATCGAGTTTGGTAGAACATTGTTAATATTCCATTGGCATCTGTTCTAGTCTGGTCATAGTTTTCAAATGTCCTTTTATTTAGTATTTTTTACGAATTAAGACCATGGATATATGATACAGAAATCGATGGACAAAATATAATGAATTAAAGTTCCACAAGTAAATTATTTGTTATTTTTAGACTATACATGCTTTACACGAGCACCCTCAATTGTGAAATGCATATCACCCCCCATTGTGAAAGCCTTGCGCCACCTATGGAACTATATACATTTTTCTGTTACAAACCTCCCTCTCCCCCCTCTCTCTCACCATATTTTTTTGTCTGGCGATGTCACTGGCAGACAGCTAAGTGGAGACCTACCTGTTCTGCCACACGGCCTTCAGGTTTTGTTTCTCCACCGCTGAGAGTCGCCTACATACGACCCGGCTGAGGTCCAGAAGAAGAATAGTGGTCAAAAGCTAGACCGATAACACAAGGCTGGACTAACGCCAAAAATTGGACAGGCTACTAAAATTGGACAGGCTTATGGACCCTTCTGATGTACATGTGCTGAGTCATTGTGACAGTGAGTACAATTCAAAGAATACACAGTCAATAAATATAATCTACATTTTTTATATTTTGCAGATACAATGTACAATATGCGTTTGCGTTTCCAAAGCTTGCTAATTTAAAACTGGACGGCTTAAGGGCTGTTCTTCAAGTCGTACAGTGCAACCGAACGATTTCCAGGGATTAAATAATTCAGCGAACGCCCTCTAGCGTCGTCGAGCATTCTTTCTCGGTTCCTTTACATCGAATAAAATCTCGACGTGACATTTTATCATCTATACAAGGTAAATGCAGGTTAAAGTTTGAATTTGTTTTGTTTTTGCAAATGTAATTATAGATTAGTCATTGTTGTTAACCTTTAATTTTTAGGAGTCATTTAATTTTTGTATTCAGAGCTTGACTTAGATATATATGAAGGTGTCCAAGGCCAAACGTTCATGTTGTGCTTCTGTAACAAAGATGGCCGTGGCGGTACATATGACTAGGCCTTTAAGCGCCCTCCCCCCTTCCCCAAATTGTATTTAGAGAAGAAAAAAAAAATAAAATTAGCTTTAGAATGTTCTTTTTATCTCGTGCAACTCAGTATAACGAAATTTAAATTTTGCACAATTGATCCTTTCACAACTGATCCTTTCAAATGGGAATAACTATGTTTTGATGACGAATATCACATGTGTCGTTTCAAATAACCCCAGACGAATTCCAAAAGTTTAAGGTGAAAAAGTTGTATAGGGGATGGGGGGAGGGTAGTTGTTACTCAAAATAAAATCAAAAGAGTCACCGAGATTTAGCAAAAACTAGAACAATTCCAATTTCTGTATTGAAAACCCCTGTGCAATTTGTTTTTACGGTATTTTCGCCTTAAAATTATATGCATTTAACACACTTAAAATAATCTCTTGGCCATTTCATCAAAAATCCTTTGCTAGTTCCTGTTTTCCTTAACTTCGAATCATATCCGTAGTTTTCTTTTTTGATTCTTCTCAGATCCTACACTTACCAGTAAACAATTTTTAGTGGATGCAGTCAGGGTCGTTTCATAGGTAAAATAGACAAGTGGTGGGGGGAATCTCTGGGGGCTCTTCTTTTGTGCTACTTCTTTTACTGTTGTCTAGGGGAAACTGTGGTGTCGTTGTTATTACGATAGAAGTCTGCAAGGGTTGAAATTGTAAACTTTGCCCTACTGCAGTACTGATGGTCGAAACCGGCTTGAGCCGGAAGATATTTTTAGATGTAAGCCCAAGCCCTGTCTGTAAGGGCGCGGTAGCCCAGTGGTTAGCGCGCGGGAATTGCACTCTGTAGACCCGGGTTCGATTTCCTCCGCTGCCAAAAACTCCCGCCGTGTTCACGCGGAGTACGATCACGTTAAACATGTGGGTCCCTAAGTCCTCAGGAGTGCGGAACTAAACCTGTAAACCGAGAGGTAGGCCAGGTCCGTACTGGTGTCTCCAAGCCCTGTCTGTAAAACTTTGATTTTGGGATAGATCCGCAACGAAATGGTGTTTATCCAAATGTGTCAAAAACATGAATATTTATGAAATTTTTGTAGAAAGAATGGATGTATTTGTTTTCTTAAACATTCATCTTTAAATAGCTGAAATCAACAAAAGTTTTCATGCAATCTGTTTAATCTCATTTATGAGCATTTCGAGCCTTGGATACGTCCGGCTTGGTGAATTTTTTTTATGTCGAAACATTTTTTTATCAGGGTTAACTTTAGATAGAATTTGGATAGTATGGATTCTGCATCAAATTTTGGAGGTGGGCGGGAGGGGGAGGGTTTCTAATGATTTCTACTTCCAATTCTTGAGATGTCACTTTTGTTTTCTTTTTTTTTTTCCAAAAATTCGTCTAAGGAAGGAGTATGGAGTAAAAAAAAAAAAAAAATGCTTAACGGTAGAGTCGAAAATGAAATGTACATAAATGAAAGCTCCTTCGTAAAAATCCTGTAATTTTATTTTATTTTTCAAATATAAACACTGTACTGTTTTAAGCGAATCGCTCGGTTGCAGTGGACGACACCAAGAACTTCCCATGTCCAGGCCGCCAGTGGAGGGCACGACACTGCGATGCCGGATTAGAGGAGCAAGGACCACAGGAGACGCCCGATCTAACGACTCAATGGGGTTACGTTTCATCGGGTAAGTGTAACATTTCTCCCCACGTTGTTTAAATCATGTTTGCCACAAGAGAAGGCTGTTTTCAATGGCCCATCTGGAAACGGTCGATGTACATGTGGTTTTCAATGGTCCATGGCCTATTTCAAGATGAAAGGTAGTTTTTATTATCTGGGAACGCCATAGTTTAGTATCTTTGATCCTAGAAACCGCCTGTTTTGCCGTATCAAGAGCGCTTAAGCACAGAATCTGGCACGAAATTGTGTACGCATTACAAAAAGGAAAGGGTTGCAAAGTCGTGGATGTAAGGTTTTTGCTGCCTGTTGTTGCTTGATACTGTTTCTTCGCAAAATTTCCAATATAGATATATATATTCCACGGATTCTTGTCAAAAATATCGGAGAAGAAAATGGCGCAAAATGTTGAGCAAGAAATGTACGATAAATCCGGCTTATAATTGTGCGACTACACGTGTTCACTCGTAGTTGAGTGGTGCAGAAGGAAAAAATCGTTGCAAGAAGCTTGCGATCGTCAGGCAGAATAGATGCGATGAGGCTGCAGGCTGGATTTTCTTCGTATTCTTACATGCCACATCTATACTGGTAAGCTTTCCTTAGAAAGCATCTTAGTAAGGGATTATTTCTTGCAAAAAGCGAGAGTATAACTATGTCTATTGTAATTCCTCGTCCCTCGGATGTGTCCGTAAGGTAAATAGACCTGCTTTGAACCTGCAATATGCTCCTTTGCCTTCAGTGCGCTACAACTTCAAATAATAAATTCTTATGGGTTATTTCAATTTCACACAGGGATACACAGAAATTATTTTGGCTTGACTTTTTGTATATTGTAGTTAACTAGAATATGACTCTAATCGACTTTCTCATACCAGAATCCAGTTTTAAATATAGCTTCTGATTTTTTATTTTTTTTTTTCAAATTTTAGAAGAAAAAGTGTATTATTGGTTCAAATGATCACAATTATAGCATATTGCGCTTTATTCTAAAGGGCTTGAAAAAATCTTTCCGCTGATACCAAGTTTGACAATGTACCCCTTCGTGGTGGTGGTGACTCCCCCCCCCCCCCCCCCGAAGGGAGCTAATGACGTCACAAACAGAGAAATTGTATCGTGGATATTTTTCAATATCGTGATTGAAACTGTCAAGTTTCGTGATCATTGGGCCATAAACTACCATAATTGTGTCAAATTTTGTCCTATGCTGCCATGTTAAGGAAATATAGAATTTCGAAATTTTCACTCAAATTTCAAAAACTTCTATCGAGTTCAAGATTTTTTAATAACAAACTTAAATGTAAAGTTTCGTGAAAGTCTATTAATATGTGTGGCAACTGTCGTTTACATAAGAAATAGACCACAGACAGACAAAGGAATATCACTCCAAAAATACTCCATGTGTATTCAGGAGGTCTTGAAACATATATTGACCTGAAAATCTCGAAATCGAAAATTTTTGTGAAAACAATACTTCGTCTATATCATATTTTATAGTATAAGAAGTAAAAATGACCTCCACCCCTTAAAATCTTCAGATTTGTGCATTCCTTGTGTAGCTTCATCATGCCATCTACTATTATGTGGATGTAGTATGAACACGCTGTTTGCGAACACTCCTCATTAACTCCAAGCTCTGCATTCAAATGGTTAACCTCAATGGTTATGGCTTGCATGCTTGCCATGACCACATATACCGTGTATGTGCTGAACCACTAAAGTAGTTAATAGCACTGATAGAAATATCAGCGGTCAGTGTGGCAGCCAAGATGGATCCATTTGATAAACCACTTCCTAGAAGTAAGCGTTTCAACCAAAAATTGTTCGTTTTCAGTCTTTTCAAGCAGGGGCGTGCACTCGAGAGGCCACTGAATGAGGCTTAACCTATGAAACTGATCTAAACTAGATTAGAACTATTCTAAACTTCCTGGAGAAAATATAGAAGTTTTGAAATTCCGGCATGGTCGTATTTGATCACACGGGTTTTGGAAGCTCCTAGCCTCTATGGGCTGTATTTTCTGGAGAATATGTGCAATGAAAAGTAAATACAACTGTGTTCTTAAAGGGTATTTTAAGTGCTGGTCAGAAAACTGATTAGCTCCCAGAGGAGCGAGGATAATCCACTTTTAGTTTCGATTTAAACTTTTTTTGGGGGGGGGGGGTGCGTTAAGAAGCAGATTTAGTATTAGGTTTGAGAAAATTAAAATTAGTGGTTACATGAAGATAACAGAGTTAGCTGTAAGAGCATTAGGTTTAATATTAGGTGATAAAATTGAACGCCTTGGGGCGTCGTCTGAAATTCCACTGGTGAGGGCCATAAATAGGTAAATTTTGCAGCTCTTCGTTGGATATTAATGGGGATATTATTATAAACATTTATAGCTAATTTATTTATTTATTTCTTGATAGGTTTCACTCCAAAATCCCGACGAATGACATCATTTCTTAGGTACCGTGGGGCTTTTCTGATTAATCGTAAGGTTCCGTTATGAAGTGTTTGCAATTTTTAAGATGCTATTCTAGGCAAAGCCCCAGACAACGAGACTGTGAGATCCTTGCGTATGCATTACTTTTAAACAGTACTGCTCTTTGCAAATCACGATAAAATCTTTTTAAAATGAATGAAGGGGGTGGGGGGTTAAAGAGGGTACCCGTCTCTTGAGTGGTCCTTGCTGATCTATTGTACAATCGTTTTAAAAGCACGGCAAGCAAGCATTTCCAGTACAAAGCAATGATTTTATGCCATTGAAGTTCTGGGATCTCGTACGTTTCGACATGAAAATCGCCTTCCAGTTTTGCATTGAAACAAACAACAAAAACTTGACAACAAAAACTTGACGTTAAGTGCTATTTTTTTACCCAAAGATGGAAACAAAAGGCACATTATGTGTATTTTTGCTTGATTTTACATTAATGCTTGAAAAGATAAATGATATACAGCTCATGATGTTTGAATTTTATTGTTTTCGATGTTACGTACGATTAGCTCAAACTGCTGCTAATGTAATAAAACTTCTTTAAACAAAACCTACCCAAAATTAATGGTGTCGAACGTTTCGAAGGCGAGAAACAGATTTCTTCGCCAAGACAAGCAAAAGGGCAACCTTCACTCGTCACAGCTTGATCGGCAACTAATGTTAGAACAGAACACGTGACCAAAGTAAAGATGGTTGTAACAGCAAGAAGAGGAAAGAGAGATAAAAAGCCATGGAGGAAGGAACAAGTAGTTGAACACTATGTATAAACGGTAAAATACTAAATGGAACGTCCAACAAAGGATTCAAAGCACTTGTTCAGTGAGTAAAACTGCTAACATAAGTGTTCTATTAAATTAAAAAAGACAGACTCATGTAACTTCCGAAACCGGTTAATTACTTTTTTAATTTAATATGACATCTATGTTCGTAGTTTTACTCATTGAACAAGTGTTTTGAATTCTTTGTTAAATATTCACTTTTCTCTTTGGTATTTTACCGTTCATTTATAGTGTTCTATTACCATTCCTTCCTCCGTGATTTTTTTATCTCTTTTTTCTCCTCACGTCGGTGGCAATCCCTTTTCTCTCTTCAGTCATGTTTGCTATTCTAACATTAGTTGCCGATCTTGGCTAGTGAAAGTTGCGCTTTTTGTGTTATATTGGTGAAGAAGGCATTATTGTCTTAAAAAGCAGTCGACGCTATTAATTTTGTGTTGTATATTGCTTTTAACGAAGATTTCTTAGTTATATTCCAATTTTATTTTTTTATTTGTAATAATCACTGGTAATCACTTAGAAGTGAAGAATATGTGTGTGGGGAGGGGGATATTCTTTAAATTTCGTATAAATTCACCTAATCTTTTCGTAAATACAAGACATACAATAACCCATTTATTAATTATTTGTTTATTTCTTACGCTACTTCAGCAAATCCTCCAGATTTTACTGAAATAGAAACATAACTAAATTAAACCGTGGATTCTATAAAAAAAGGCTTCATATTAGGACCCAGCAAGCTGTTTTAAGATTGATCCATTCTTGTGGATTCCCAAGAAAAAATTAACTGAAATGTGGCTCAACTCTACTTTCAATTATCAGAATTCATTTATTTATTTTTTTTTCAAATTTTACAAGAAAAAACTTTGAAAAATCGGTATCACGGATTCAAATGATTATAACTATAGCGTATTATCAATGTACCCCCCGGGGGACAGGGGACTTTCCTCCGAGGGGGGCTAATGACGTCACGATCGTAAAAATAGTATCACGGCTATTTTTTCCAACAACTGTTTTTTCCAATATTTTCCAACAAGTCGCCAAAATTGTATTCACGGTTACTTTATTTTTTCTTTTCCAACGCAAGGGATTTTTTCGCGAGCATACGCAATCGATCGAAAGAATCCTTACTGTGTGAACGTGACGTCAGTGGTGAAAATAATGTTTGGTCTGGGTAATAGAGTGCACGCCTCATATGGGTTTAACTTTTATCTTTTTAGGTGTGTTCGTACTCTATAAATACGGAAAACACACCTATTGAGCATGGGCACCACTATAAATACACAACTTGCGTAGTAGAATGCGCAGAAACGTAAGGGCAAAAGGGCATTATTTTTACCATAGCGTAGCTTAAACGGACGACGATCGCCAATGAAAATTGAAACTAAACCCATTAAGCATCAAAATTTATCTTTGTAATGAAAATAAGTCATTTAGAATACTTGAATAACAATACATATTTAAAGATGTCATTTGCTAAAGTGTATTTTAAGTGATTGTACACTATCACTCATTTTTACAGTAGTTACTCACTAGCATTCTAAAGTTGTGTACATTTACCAGCAAATTCTGCAATGTATTTTCGAACCAGAAGGAAAAGTTACATAACGATTTTTCTTAGTAAAACTCGTGTATATATTTTAATGAAAGTGAATATTTTATTTTCCGGTTCATTAAAAATATCCAACAAAGAACATATATTGAGATCTATCCTACTAAAATGAGAGGTTAAACGTTCCAAAGTAGCCGTTTTTAATACAGAAATAATGAAAATTTCCATACTTCTGAACAAATGAGTATTTTGTTTTGGAAGCGTAAGGGCAAATTTTGTGACGTCACGTGCGCATGCTCTACTGCAATCGGTTTCTCCCGTGCATTTGTACGTATGTCACGCAGTAAAAATAAGAGATTTTTTTTCATTTACAAAATGTAATATCTAAAAACAATTTCGTTGAGCCAAAATAAAATTTAGTATAAAAAAGAAAAAAAGTTAAAATTTATCTTAGTCGGAGATTAAATGCCAAACCACGTTTTTTTTTTTTTGGGGGGGGGGGGGGGGATTGCTTTTGTATTAAGATATAAATGGCAAAGAGAACATGAGAACATCAGCCATATATTTGGAAAAAACAATTGGTTTAATTGGTCACTTGATAAAGACGATCTCTTCAATTTTTGCCTACGTGATAAAGACGACCTCGTCAATTTTACTAACTAGTTTTCGCAAATAGTTGATCATTACCAAAGTATTTTTTCCACGTCTTTCGCGTTTAAACTTGATTGACCTCGATTTTTGTGCTGCGAAGTTATTTCATTAATTTTTTCAGCGCAGAAATTAACGCCAGTGCTGTAGGTAGGAGGGGGAGGGGAGTCAAACCCCATTGGCAGAAAAATAGCATTGACTCTGCATAGGGACCCTATTGGGAAACGAAATGCAGCGCTGTAAATCCACCATTCAACAATAACTTCCCTCCCTTTCCGAGATCCCAGTGTTGCATCGGTGGTCACCGTGCTGTGTTATCAGTTCTGGAATGATAAAAACCCTTCTGATCCTTTTCAAAAAAATATTCAAGGTATCCGCTGGTCCGGTTCTCTTTAAAGTTGCAACTACTCGTTTTATCAGCAGTTTTGAAAGACGTGTCTGGAAATGTACCGATAAGAATGCTCCCAGAAAAGTATTCTAGATAACAACTGATTCGTACGGGTTGCTCTATAAGACTTTCTCTTGGTAGAAACTATACCGACAGTCAGATGTGTGGTAATTTTCGAACTAATTTGATAGCAGGACCCGATTAAGTCAAAGAGGGGCCCAGGACCTGGTGGTATTTCGGGGCCCCCATATACACTGAATACACAAAAACCATATACTAAACTTGGTGGCACAGGTCCGCAGCGCCAAAGGTCCTTTTGTACATGTACACTTCCATGTTTTTAACTTCAAAACAATATATTAAGAATTAAAAGAATGTATAATATTTAAAATATTGATATCTTTGTGGAGATGAAAAATGCCTATGTTCTAAAATTTTAGAAGAAAAATCTTTATCAATGAATTATTTTCGTAATTTTATTTTTATATTTTAATTTTAGGAAGATTTACTTCATGAATATTATTTTTTTTCTTGAGTAAAAAAAATTATTTCTGCTTAAAATTTAATCATATATAAAATATAGGGGCCCCAAAAATTGCGGAGCCCCGGAGGCCAGAGCGTTAATCAGGCACTGTTTGCTAGTTCTCAGCACATGCAGGTGCAATATAATTTCATAGTCTGGTGAACACATTTTAGTAATTGGAGAAAATCAAATATTCTATTGCAAGATTTTGGGTCTTATAATGTACTCTGTAATTTTATGTACAATGCCTGTGTTATGCATTACAGAAAACGTTTAACGTAGGTCGTTCAACAATAAAATTTTAAATCAACAATAATTTAAAAAATTTTAAAGTATTAAAAATCAAGTTTCGTAAAACTGGGTTCGTAGAAATCAAGTTTCATAGAACTACAAACATTTGGAATGTTTTTTACATCGAGGTTGAGTATGGAATATATCTGATACATGTATTATAAACAAACATTAAGATCACAGATCAGATTAGTACGCAATTAAAAAAAATGAAATTCATTCGAGATATATTTTATACAATATAATTAGTATAAAGTTTTCGAATTGTGAAAACTGAAGTCGTACCCGCACACAATCGACTGAATTGGATTTTCCCTTTAAATTCGCATTATATTTGACTGACATAGTTTCTCGCGTGTATATGCAGAAAAAAAATATAAAGGATGTATATTTTGTTTGTATTTGATTTTCTTTTCTTATTAGAGCATGAATATATGGGTTTAGAATAAGACAAAATTTGTTAAATGCATTGCTCAGTTAATATAACCTTTTACTGTCAATATGGTCTTTTTTACTGAAATGTATATTTAGATTAAGTCGAAACTTGCTTGCAGATGATGCCATAATGTAGTAACAGTAGTAAATTGCATGGAGGTAAAAGTAAGGAGACGTATGCACATTAAGAAAACGCCAATATTGTTTGAGACAATTATTCAGGTGGCGCTGGGGTAAGATAAGGAGTCCTGCATTGTATGCATTTCTATGGCGAAAGTCCAGAAATATTTATATAAACTGTCAATTTTGTAAAAAATTACGAGCGCAATGTAAAGTAGAACTGAAACAATAAAGATTATTCCTACGTATTCAAAATTATTTTACCTTTCAATTTATTTTTATCTCCATATATTTGGTACTCCATGAAAAAATACTGGTTAATTATATTCATAATTTGGGAACCCTTCATTTAAAAATAATTAAAAATGCATATACTAAAAACTACGCTTTTCTGCTGTGTTCAATAGCGACTTCTTTACTAACACGAGCGACACCTAGATATAAATCTCAAAGCAGTATGACATTTTCAAGCTTTTCCTCCGTAGGAGTTTTATCTCCTTCGTTCTAACTCCATGGTTTAGATTTTCCTGACTATAAAATGTATTTGACAGACGTTCTTGCTACAGATTTTCATCTTTCAGAACTCGTCAATGTCTTGGATGCCACATTAGTTGGTTGCATCAGAAAATCCAACTCAACGATGACGTTTAAGTTAATTGGTGCATTTCAAGAACACTTCCCTGGTTATTTTGTGTTTCAGGTTCCTAGCTGATGAAACTAGAAGAGCATCGGAACGGTCTACGAGAACACATGATTCTACTAAAATCTAAATTTGTCTGTCAAGCAGGACTGAGTTCCATTTGTAATGTCAGTGCTAAGATATTGTATCAACTCTCTCAACTTTGGTGGTGACGATCTATAGACACGGCACACAGCGGTCAAGAACTCCGCAACATTGGGGATAGAACAGAATGCCCGTCGTATATATGGTCTCTGTGATACGTTGCCAACGAAAACTTTTAAAACTATGCGTCTTTACGAACCAAAAGGATGAATCATCGGTTATGCTCAGAAGTCAAGCCCAGTTGCCCCGGTCGGACAGTTGATTCAGCATTAACCAATTAAATTCCTGGATATGATCCATTTTGTGACGTTTCAATCGCCCAATCGGCCTCAGTCGTCAATTCTGAACACGGCCATCATTTATATCAAAAAATGAATCCTTCAGTGTTTTTTCGTCTGCTTCTTCATTTTTCTTCGCTCCGAAGAAATTTTGATTCTTTTTCACATATTGCTTGCTTGATCAATCGGAATTTAACCGTGAACAGAGCTAAATGACACTTATAATTTTTGAAAATGAGACATGAATTTTGCATATTTTCAATTAACGTCTCACTATGAATGTTTCAGATGTTGGCTTTTTTTTTCTGTAAAGACTAGTTTATGTAGTTCTTGAAGCAGGAGAAATACAACTGCTTTTTTTTCCCTTTTATAAGATCGATTTCTATGATTTAAAAGGATTGATACACAAATGTCAAATAATATTCTTTTTCTCAAAGGGATGTGCTCTTAAGCAACCATTGATTAAAAATACAGGACCTGCAATACTTTGCGGTTCTTTTATCACAAGTCGTTGATTTCTAGTGTATGTGCTTATTAAATTAATAGTTTTATTCGTGCTTTTTCTATTTTAATTCCACAGTTGTATACAGGTGGCTCTCAATTGTAAGAACTTCAGCAATGGTAAAGGATTCACAGAAAAGGCACCTGAAAGCACTCTAAAGTACTCTTGTCAGTCAATATATTCAACATCCAATAGAATGAATTCTTTATCCTACTTGCGTTTTATGCAAGCTAATTTGATTTGGTAAATTTTCACCTCAAATCATGTCGTGAAAACAATGTGATTTTATAATCACGAAAAAGGTGAATAAAAAATTGTTGGTAACAGTTACAAGAAAATTAAAACTCCAAGTTGTTGCTCCAAGTTCAGAAGAAAATGAAAACTCCAAGTTCAGAAGAAAATGAAAACTCCAAGTTGTTGCTCCAAGTTTACAAGAAAATGAAAACCCCAAGGTTACAAGTTTACAAGAAAATGAACACATTTTCTCGGAAATTTGGTTGAAGTCATGTTAGCCTGAGAACTTGACGAAATATATTTGAAAACTAAACTGCTGCTTAATGTGAGTGGATTTTGGTAAAATTGGTAACTCTTTATTAGGCTGTCGCCGGATAACATCTCTTTTGTAGGAACACATTCGACCTCTGCGATGCAATTTAGCAAAATTTTTCTGGACTCCAGTTATGGCTTGAAAAACTTTGTATTAAGCATCGCGTGAGATGTTTTTATTTTAAGCGATAAACCAATTTTATATTTTAAGAATCATTGTTGCTTGATAAATTGTATGAAATTTGTCGTCGTCCTGTTAGTTCGCCCCTTTTTGCTTATTGTTCGTAATATCTAGATATTCATTTATACACGCATGGACTAAGACCTGGCCGTTATTTTTTTTTCCATTTCTCGAATCAGATATTCAGTCCAGTTCCTAAATAAAGCACATTGGCCCGAGATCGTGAGATAGTTTGGAATAGATGGTCTGAATCTACGTCACAATCATCAGACATACTGTAGGGTCATCTAATAAATGGAATGACAAAAAGCATGATCAAACAATTTGCCTTTGTAGATGCATTCCTATAGATGTTTTTCATCTATGATTTAATCAGTAGACATATTGTTGTATCATCCAATAGATATGGCAGACAATATGATCAAGCAATTTGCCTCTTTCTCTGTACCATTATTTGATTTGGTGTTTGGTAAATTAATATCTGTTCCTTTTAATTTTAAATGGTCGTTTTCGTTAAAGCTCCATTTTGTTATTATCGATCTTCACAACAAGTTGAACCATTCTGTTTTCAAATCAAAAGCAAGAACTGTTTGGCAACTTACTCTTGCTTATATCTCGGTAGGGTTTAGACCGCGCAAAAGTTCCCAGTGAGTAATTCTCGCCTGCGTTTATGCTGTTGCATGGTTCATCATAACATCCTTATATCCCTCATCTGATTTCTTCTTGGTTGCTCTGGGACGCAATCTGCTGTGCTGTGTCTGAATCTGTCCATTGTTCCTTTGGCTTGTTTTGTTCAGATTCTTTGAAGCTACTTTATGACTTAACTGCGGCTCATTACTCGTCGTATTTCTCTTAAAATAGATCTCCGTTTAAAATATCTAGTTTGCATGAGGATGACTAAAAATGCAGCGTTGCGTTTTCCTTTTTTTACACGGATACGTCGTACTTGTCCACCACCAAAGGACTCCTCAGTAGTTGGTCACGAACCGAATACACCACTCTGCCCCCAGTCGT
This sequence comes from Amaurobius ferox, assembly GCA_951213105.1. NCBI lineage: Eukaryota > Metazoa > Arthropoda > Arachnida > Araneae > Amaurobiidae > Amaurobius > Amaurobius ferox. The sequence goes on from OX578150.1 coordinate 134,951,402, forward strand.
GGCGCGCATGCGAACCGCACCGGGGCTGGAGGCGTGCGGTGGTGGAGGAGGGGGCGGCAAGTGGTCGGTGTCGATATCCGGGGTGCGGACTGCATAGTCCAAGTGGTCCGGCAGTCGGAGTGTTCGCGGAGGAGAGGGAGCGGCCTTCGGGGGCGCAGAGAGCTGCGGTAGGCGGGACCGCACGTCATGCTCGATGGTGTACGCTTCCATCCCGTTGGCGCGAGGTCGCTTCTGCGCTTGATGAGTGGCTTGGAGGGTCTTCTTTTTCTGCAAGAGGAAAGAAAAGAGGGTGAGAGGTTTTTCTCGCGAAATAAATGTGAACATAAATTGTTAGCGAAAAAAAAAATTAAAAGAAACTGTTATGCGTAAAATGGCGTCGTCTGGTTCGCGATCGGTTCAGGAAATTGTGGCGCGATTGCCCCTTTCAACTCCGCTCCATCTTGCATATTATCGATAAGGGAAAAAAATAAATCCAACGGGTGCGGGTCTCACCAGAAAAATTCCAGAGATTCGACGAGCAGTATCCGGGCCTGAGATCGATTCCAGAAGGGCTATTTCCAGGGGCGATTCCCTGGGACGATTTCCAGAAATAGCAGACAATAAAAAATATGGAAACTCCACATGTGGAGAACTTGGTAGAAGTTGGCCCTCTTTATTTACACGTATTGTCACGTATGGAAGTCTTTACATCATGGCTGCTGTGCACAAATAGTGTTTATGGCAATGGCGGATTCCTTGTCAATTTGAAACTTTCTCAAAACTGAATTTTATTTCTTAGCTTTGATGTTATGTTTTGAGGACTGCTTTATCCCTCACAGTAGATTGCAATCACCGTAAAGTTAGGAATTCCGATTCTTTCTGTAGATTCCCGAAATATATTTTGAGTTACTTGACTTTTCGAAATTCTGAATAGATATTGCAAAATACTAATACCGCTTTACATTGACATTAACCACGAAGTTTGGAAGCGTGAATTTGCTGGGAATAATATATACAATGTGTGCTATAAGGCACCTATATATACAGACTGAAGCAACCTCTATTTTGACTCCAAATGGTTTGGTCAGTTATTATCATGCCTGTGCTATTTTAAGGGCGCACGCACGCTACATGATTGATATTTCATAAACAGTTTATCAGTAAAAAAGGTGTTTCTGTTTTCAAAAAATTATACCCATCATTGAAGAAAATAGTCTAGAATGTTTGATTTTCTCGAGGTCCCATTAAAAGGAGAAGGTAGCCATCTTTTCCCCATGTACAGCCATCGCATTCATTGGGAGTCAAGATGGTCGCTGTTCCGCCAGCTTCTGTATTTAGGAACCTTGGTGTGTTCTGACGTCAAACTTCAGATACATATTGCAGGCACCTGAGCTATAGCCCAGCTTGTAGTCATATCATTCAATCCTGAGACTTTTCCAAAGGGCCAGAAGATTTAAATGAAATGCGATCATTTAATTTTGTATAAGCAGCAATATAGGAAGCCTTTACGAAAATTTTGAATATATTTGATAAAGCTTTTTGAATTATAATCCGTTTTTCTATAGTTCTTCTATTCTGTGGCATTCTATCACGACAATTTGATTTACATAAAGACTATTTAGGACTAAATACTATCAGGTTATTTATTGAATCCATACATTGAGTATCTTGTCCTCTACATTGTCTCCTAAAAGTCTTTTATATGCATTAAAACTTTCTAAATGTATTTCTCTGCATTTTGTATCAAAATAGCCGTTATATTAGGATTGCATCTGCAGAACTGATAAAACTTGTCTCAAATGTCATAGGCGACGCCACGAGGGGTGCTAGTGATGCTTCAGCACCCCCATTATAAACTGCGCAAACACTCCGTTTTACTTAACAACTGTCCCTTATTCTCACAATTTTCAGTTTCTCCCTCTTTTTTTGTTGTTGTTATTTTATTTATTTATTTTTCTGGATTAATAAATCTGGGATTAGACATTTTTAAGGTTTCTGGCTAGAGCCAGTTCCAAATGACTGCACATGCGCAAAGCTTCAATAAAATTCTGTTCAAATTCTGTCGTGAACTCGCGCCTATCGCTGAAGGATACAGGGACGATTAGTTTCGTATCGAGTTTGGCAGAACATTGTCGATATTCCATTGGCGTCTGGGCTAGCGTGTTCGTAGTTTTCAAATTTCTTTTTATTTAGTATTCTTTACGAATTAAGACCATAACTATATCCTGCAGAAATCGGTGGACAAAATATGATGATATAAAGTTCCACAAGTAAACTGTTTGTTATTTTTAAATTATACATGCTTCGCATGAAATGACTTATTTTTTCACAAATTTCTATGCATAGCACCTCCAATTGTGAAAGCCTGGCACCGCCCATGTCAAATGTGTAATTGGTGTTACAGTTTGAAACAGTGAAATTTGTTTAATTTTGTATAAGCAGCGATTTCCTTGTATGCTGAGCTTTTATCGATAGTTTGAATGGCCGCAAAGTAAATACATTACAGTATCATTTGCAATTGGTTTTAAAGCAGCTTTTAGCTTTGCAAATGAAGAAATCGGAGAAAACTTTCTGCTGCAGAATCATTTAGTAAAATTTCAATAACCAAGTCTAAAATAAACTATTTTAAGAGCCAAATAGTTGTTGGTTGTTTTGAGTTGTAGGTGTGGTCATTCAATAGAGAGTAGATAAATGTAGGACATTGGAAATCCGTTCCGGCAATTGGTTATTAAGAGGGGCGGTCTCTAAGTCTAGTCTGTAATGACGCTTTGTGTGGAATGAAGTAGATGCTCATGAAACTACTATTCGTCGGGCAGATTAAAATGAAATGTTTTGATACCTTGCGCCTTCGGATCGTTGAGCGGTCTGGTTTGAACAAGCAAGCAAATGGAATGTTTTGAGGTAGGGCTGCCCAGTGGTTAAGACACGGAATCGCACTCGGACGATCCAATTCGATTCTTGGCTCTTCCGAAACTGTCCCCGTGTTCACAGCACGGACACATTAAATATGTGCAAGATTTTCCGAGAGGTTGGTTGCAAAGGAAGAAGGGTACGATTCCTCTGGATGCCGCTCCCACTGGGTCTAAATTGGGTGCCACTGTCCCAATCGTTAAAACGGATACTATACACTTTGTGGTAGGTCGGACGGGCTAGGAAAACGAACAAATGGAATATTTCCTTTTTTGGAACTAGCAAATAAACAAATGGAATGTTTCCTTTTGGTAGGTCAGACGGTCTCGGTCGAGCGAACAAACAAATTGAATATTCTCTTGATGTCCTTAGCAAACAAGCTGGAAATTGCCCTAAGACGTGTAGAATTAGGATCCCTAAAGGATGTTCATAAGACATTAAAATGTTCTATGAAGTAGTTCGCCCTGGAGATGGATTACACAAATTGGGTGTCTACATAGTCCTAATCGGGGCGCCTTTAGGTTGTTTTATACACGATACTCCTAAGAGCTTCAAATCAAATCCGACAGATATTATATTTCGGATATATTTCGGATATATATTTCGGATCTCTTTTGACGTCGTTTGGACAGATTATCCTGATTAAAGGATGATTTACATGGTGATGCCTTTCATTCGTTTTAAACAAGCTTTTTCTTATTCACCAGCCAATGAACGGTCTTCTTGCTGGGTCGGAGGTGAGATCTGAAGTACTTTGGGTGGTTCGATCGCCACTGTCAGACCAAGCTGGGCAAAAGTTTGAAACTTTACCCAGTCCTTTCATAGATCTAGATAGCAGTTGCAGCTGAACGAGTTTAGAATACGCTGAGGGTGAAAAGGATAACTTTATGTTGTAAAATTCAAAGTTTAGTTCTTTGCATGCTCGCTAAACATATCCATGCTTCATCCAGTAGATATATCAGTAACTCATCAAACGACATCAGGGGCGGACTGGGTGGGACTATTAGATAGGTTTGGTGATGTTGAACGTGAATGATGATGGCCCCGAGCCAGGCTCGAACTCGAGACCCGGAGCTTACAAGACCCATATTATAAGGTTAGATCAAAAGCTAGCTTCCGGTTCGAACATATAATCCAAGCACCCAGAAAACCCCCCGCCGCGTTCCCAGCCCGAAACTCAATCGGGAGCTGAATAGCCGGGAGGCGCCGAAATCCCAGACCGTCCAGCTCATCCGAGGACATAGAGCAGTAGCCGGGAGGCGTTGAACGTTGAAGACCCAGACCGTCCGATTCATCCGAAGACTTGAGCAACCATTCGGACGGTCGGGTAGCCGGGAAGCCTGTCGTACCTCCTCGTACGGCTACGTGACGTCAGTCGTAGTCATTCTGAGGAGAGGAGTGGTCAGCGCCTCTGGCTTAGTGTGGTGCTGCTATCTCGTGTTGGTTGAGAACATAAATTGTCCTGTTCAATATTGCAAGAATTGGTGAAGTTGGTCTCGAGCCAGGCCCGAACCCAGAGCTTACAAAACCGACATTATAAGGTTAGACCAAAAGCTAGCTTCGCATCTGAACTTATAATTCGGGTACTGATTCCTAGCATCTTCGATTGATGTCTTTGGCAGGAGCAGAGTCGGCTGCTGCCACAGTGATTTGAACTTTCACTGTCTTAATACATATCTGAATGATATTGTGCAAAAGTAACCTGAATCAGATCAGTCCTCCACCAATCCAGCTCGCTGGTTGTACCGGACTATTCTATGGCCAGTCCGCCCATGAATGACGCCAATATCATAAAAAAACGGATATCTAATTGGCTAAGAGTTCTAAGAGTCAACATTTCTTTTTTGCATTCTCGGTCATCCCTTCCCGTCACCGTGACCCGGGGATCTTTGGTCGGTGGTCAAAGATGCTTCTTAAGAGGTCATGCACACGACGTTCCAGAGTAGAAAGAAATACCATGCTTCTTATTCAAAACATTTTCACGGGCGTTGCGGTCAATGTCGCATTCTTGGCAAATTCACCCTGAAGTCTGTGTTTTTGCCTTGAGCAACAGCCGTTCTCTTTTAGAAAGTTAATAAAATAAAATTGCAACTAATTGACATTGTTATTTTTCGTTTGTTTAATAATATATCTGTGAAGTCAGTTCACAAACACTTTATTCACAGATATATTATTTTTTTTTTGCAAGTTGGGCGAATATTTTTAGTTTGCAAAAAAATTTTAGTACATTAAGATACTTTGGAAGTACATTTGTGATTCACGATAATCGAGTTTTCATTGTTTTGAAGTTGTTCAGTAAATATCGATCAGTGAATATCAATCCTCGCTTGGTCTAACATCCAGACAGGTAAGAGGGAATTTCAATTTCATACAATTTGGTTACTTTTGAGTCTGTAATAGCAAATAGGTACAGTATGAATTCCAATGGAGTGAGAACATAAAATAGATTTTTGCACTGCAGATTGCAATTTTTAAATACGAACTGTTTTGATATACTAAATTAACATATTGCTTTACGGAGACGTGAATCTACGTCTTTGGGTTTTGAAGAATTAAGGTTCGGAGACGTACTTCCATTCACGATTTTTGAACGTTCTCGTGTGTCATTGTTGTCAGACGAATATTTATAGACGGCGTACGTAATTGTGTCATTCATCCGACATGTTTCTGGATGGCAAAGTTATTAAAATATGAATGAAATTAGAAACCGGTTGTTAACTGTCTAAAATAGATATCTTAGGCATTTACATATCTCATAAATCGTCTGTAGTCATTAAAGTTATAAATATGCCACACATGTTGTCAAAAATGTTAGACTTCCAAAAGTATGTATGTAATTGCAGTTCATGTTTGCGTCTGTCGGTTTGCTAAAATCCTTATGCGTATAATTTTTCATCTCAATCCGAACAGGATGTTTGAATTGTGGATACCTGAAAACATTGTGTACATAAATTAACTTGCCTATTTGTCGAGAATTTCAAACGTTTCTGATTTTGGGGGAAATTTAGTTGGACATCTTAAAATGTTGCAATCGTCTCAATAATTAATGCTTTTTTCTTTTATCTAAGTAGATTGATGATAATGTAGTTCTTCTCTTGTAAATGACTGATACTTGGGAACTATTTTCTATGTATATTTTGAAAACAGCTGGAACTTAGATTAGTATTATTAACGCTCATTTATAAGCTGTTATCCTGCTATTATAATACATTGGGATTTCTGTAACTGCGTTATATTTTCTCGAAATTGAAGAGATTTCAGCAGAAAGTAAGTTAAATGGTGTTATTCAGTAAAAACATGAGATTGTTTTTTAACTATTTATGGTTTGAATCCTCTCATTGTTGATTGACGTCTGTTATCGTCAATGAGAAACGTCTTCTAACAGGAAAGAAAACAAAAATTCTGCAACATCTGTGATGTTATCAAATTATTCCTTATGAGTTAGTTGAAGTAATTCAGATTTTTAAAAGCTGCTTTTAAATATGCCTAAAAAGAAGGTTATTAAAAAAAAAAGCAGCAGGTTGGATAACGGAAGAGTCCAAGGAAAAATGAAAAATGGGGTAGGGAAGAAGTAGGAAATACCAAACTTTTTATCGTTTAAATTAATAAAGCTTTAATGATCGTCCCACAACGACATTGACCGCTGCCCCTTCAATACAGAAAGGGGAAGAAAGGTCTCCCACAGTAGGGTCAGAAAGAGAAAGAGAGAGAAAGGTAAAAATGAGAGAGGCTCATGCACGTGCCGACAAGCCACAACGGAAGTAAAAGGCAGTAGTAGAAGTAGTAGTAGTAGCAGCAGCAGCTTTGTTCATGCCAGCCATGTTCTTACCTCATCTTTGGCCACGATCTTGGACATGAACGATTTGGAGCCCGAAGGAGCAGGCTTCTGTGGAATGAAGCAGGACTCAAATCCCAACAAACAACACAAACACATCAAATGTCACTTATACAATGTAAACATGGTATAAATTAACGGGTGATTGCGAGAAGCAGACCGCGTTAATGACACAGTCTGCGTCTGTCTTCGTACCACAGAAGTGTGGGACCGGCCAAACCTCAAAAGAATCGCATTTCAGAATTATATGGTAACATGGCTTCAATTGTAAAGTTCTGTAACAGCTGTTCAAGCAATATATTTGTACGTGTTTTTTATTTTGTATACAGGGTGATTCAAAAAAGATAAGCAAAACTTTACGAGGTAGTAGTGCGCACCAAACCAAGCATTTTTCGTCATAGCTTACCGGGTCGGAAATGAAACGTAAAGGCGCCAGTTGGCGCTTAATGGGGAAACCGATGAGGTGAGGCGAAAACACAAGAATGACTTAGAAGTTATAAAATGACATTTAATAAACAATAATTACAATAATGGCTCACAAGAGCGACCGCCAACCGGAATGCACGTTTCACAGAGACAATGGAGGGATTGACGAACTCTCTCGAACAGACCAGGCATGTCGCGTACTTCGGCAAAAACGACGGAAATTCTAGTTCCTCTTCAGATTCAAGGGGAGTGTCATAGACGAAACTCTTGAGATATTCCCGCAAAAAGAAGTCAAGACGCGACAAATCGGGCAATCAGCTTTCTCAAAAGTTGGAGCTGCGAATAATTGCTTCAAATTGATAAGGCCTTACATTCGGTGCTACGAAAATTTGTATGAGGACTCTTCTTCTTCCCCAGACGAAATTTGAATCCGTGGTTTTCTTCTTCAACCAGAATGATGATTTTAAATTTGCGGAGCTGCCGTTTCCCAACGACTCTACGTTTCATTTCCGACCAGGTAAACTATGACAAAAAATGCTTAGTTTGGTGTGTACTACAACCTCGTAAAGTTTGGCCCATGTTTTTTTAATCACCTTGTATATGCATGCTTACAAGGATGTTCTTTATCTGTGGACAGTTATGTGCCTCATCTTTGATAACGGCATTTAGTAATCGAATGCAGTGACATAACATCAGGGTATGCAAGCGGAAGGGGGAAACTTTAATAAAGATCACAACAAAAGAGTTTGCAGTGCTGTGGAATTTTCCTATAGTTAATAACAATATTAATTTTTTACTTTATCATACAATGTAATATAATGTAGAAAAAGTATTGTTTTCAAGGAAATTTTTGAATTCGAGATTTTGATGCCAATATATTTTTTAAGACCTCCTAAACACGTTCTAATTATTTTTGGAGTGATGTCAGTTTGTTGGACTGTATGTCCGTGGTCGATTTTTTATTTACACGATAAAGGCAAGAAATATTAATAGATTTTCACGAAAATTTATATCCGGCTTTGTTATTGAGAAATCTAGAACTGGATAGAATTGTTTTTTAATGTTTTTTTTATTTGTATTTTTTTTTAACATGGTAACATAGTACAAAATTTGACATAATCACGTATAAAAGTGTTAATTTATGACTCTGATCACGATATATAATAGTTTCAACCATTATTTTGAAATATAACCGTGATACAAATTTTTGTTCGTAACGTCATTAGCCCTTCTCGAGGGGCCAAGTTAACTCCCCCCGGGGGGAGTGGGTACATTGTTAAGTATGGTGTCGATCAGAAGATTTTTTTTTCAAATCCTTTAAACTGAAAAGTAACGCGCTATAATTGTAATCATTTGTACCTATGATACCGATTTTCCAAAAATTTTCTTGTAAAACTTGGGGGGGGGGGGAATAAACTATTAAAAATGAATTCTGGTATGAAAAAGTCCAGTTGAGTAACACTCCAGTAAATTTATAATAACCATCGACATGAGTGTTCCTTGTGTTTGCTGTTATAGATCAAAGATCTGTAAATCGCTGCATTTAACATCGTATTTTGCATGCCCTCAGTCTCCTAATGTATAAAATAGTAGATAGCATACTGAAATCTTGTTGTCCGTTTTTTAACACTTTCCAATATAGTTGAAAAGTGTTTATGACTTTGTTCATTCTGTCTGTCTGTCCGTTCGCACGATAACTGCCTTAAAAATGACTTTTTCAAAATGAAATTTTAGTGTGTTGTTGAGACGGTCTGTGGGACATATGGGAATGTCAATGAATAATATCACCCAATTAGTTTTGGATGGAACCCGGGTTGAAAAAGTGAAATGCGTTGAACCCTATGGGACTTAATTATTTAAACATTTCTTAAGCGACGTTAAAATTCACAGATTGCTTCGAAAATTTTAGGAAATCTTCAAATTATCCCATAAAACACATAAAAAAAATTCAGTAAAATAGGTTCGGTAGTTTTTTAAATAAAAATTAAAATAATAATGACGCTATTATATGAAGATATTATATAATTATTATATAATGACTATTATAATGATATTATATGAAGAGATAACTTGACCCATTTCAAAATAAAATTTAATATCCATATTTTTTCCCAGTGCAAAAATCGTGATTTTTAGAGTTTCTTAAATCCATATTAAGTGTTGCATCCGTCCTAAAACCGCTTTATTTTTTAGTATTTTCTGTGCATCTATATTCTGCGCCAACGCAATTACAATATTTTTTAATTTAAATGATTATCCAACTTCGATTATTGCTACAACGAAGCCTAATTTTAATGGATACAGAATGTAAACAAATGAATGTAAGATGAGTTGTATAAGAATTGCTGAATTTTTTTCTCGCAAAATTATTTAGCTCTGGAGTCTGGAATAAATGTGTATGAATGAAATAGTCACTTCTTTTACATAAAGAGCCAGACGATTCATATTTCAATGACGTCATTTGAATAAAGTTCATTTCTTTCAATGAAGTTTTAAGTTTTCAAATATAATAAATTATTGTAGTACTGTGATAGTTTAAAATATATCAGCGCTGAATGTATCGCATTTTAGAGATGTTTCAATAAAATTGCATTTCAGTTGGAAAGTGTTTCATAATCAATGCTTTATGCATGATTGACCTTTCTTGTTATTTCGAGTGTTTATTGTAAAAATAATGTCACTTATTTCTGTGGATGTGAATAGCATCTATGCCTGGTTTTTGCTGCGGATAACGGAGCGTTGTGAAAATTTAAACAGTTTAGAAGCTTACACACCCGAATCTAATACTCAAAAATGTAAATAATTTTTCGTGTTTTGTCGGAAATAGGGTTCAGATTATGAATGTATGAACTTAATTTCAATACAGTCAACCCTCCTATAACGCGATTCATTATAAGAAACTCAGATTATTGCAAATCATATTCATTCGTACATTATGGAAACCCCGTTATGAGATACTCAGAATTAGTGCAAAACAGAACATTTCGTTCCGCGTTATATGGAAACCGCACTAAGTGAAACTCAGAACATATAAATCAAGCTGATTCATTCTACGTTATATAAAACTGCATTTTTGGAGCACTATGTTATGATAAAAAATCTGATGTGGGCAACACATGACTTTCCTTATATAATGTAATGAATTTACCACTTTTACAGTAAAAAAAATAGGTTTTTCTTATAGTAGATACTAATATTCTTTCCAAGATATTGAATTTTCGACAATTAGTCGTCATTTTCATTGATATAGCGTCATTTTTATCCGTTTGGCGAGATTTTCGCTAATTTGGCAACATTTTAAAAAGCCGCCTAGTTGGCGACATTCCGCCAAATTCGTCGCCAAAATCACGCCAAGCGTTATGGACGAAGAAATAAGTTATTCTTACAGTAGATAAATGACTATTGGCGTTCAAATACAAAAGTATTACTTAAAGTATCTTTTTTCATGAATGGAACGAGCTAGATCCACGAGAATGATGTCACCCAAATTATCGCATGGTATTACATATGAAAAGTGAACATGTTTCTCAATAGGATATATATATCTTTTTAATTTTATATGACTTTTCGATAATTTTTTTGAAAAATGTACAATACCTTGAGAACGGTTCATGTTAGCGTTCTAAAATTTATGTCAATCGTTTTCTAATGAAAAATTACATAAGAAATGTCTATTTGTGTAACTTTATTAACAGTTTTGATTTTTGACGATTTTATCAAAATTTCATTCGAAAATTTAGGGGGGTTCTGAACATTCGATTGCGTATAAAGAAAAATAAGCTTTCAGTGTTTACGGATTGTGATTTTTGTACCAAATTTTGTTCGAATCGGTCCATTCGTTCGTCAGTTATCGTCTCCACACACACACATACTTTCACACACACACACACAGACATCACTTCAAAAATGTTTGATTCGTGATCAGGGATGCTCGAAACGTGCTCTCCCTTCGAAAACTCGAATTCGAATTTTCGACCCCGTCACAATACTTTCCTTATACATTATGCATATAAGGAAAATAATAATGTTGTGAAATACAAGTTTATAGATATAAAAGGTAATACATATATGTTTACATATTTCGAATTATTTTTATTGAATTTAAGACTTCATATACGAAAATTTAAAAGACAATGTGAAATATAAACTTAATAAATTTTTCCACCAAAAATCCTATTAACCTTCATTATCAGTGTGAAATGCTTGTGGCCTAAATCTTTTCTTTTAATATCCTCTTCACGTTGTATATCTTCATTTTCGTTTTCAAATGTAGTTTTATTTCGTAACGCTACCGAAATCTCTCTTTAAGGAGCTAAGCAATTTTGTAATTTTCTTATAAACTTTGCACTTCGCACTGTTGAAAGATTATTTTCAAACAAGTCATTTTCTAATTGTCTACACAAATCCAGTCCCCTTTTCACGTCATTTAAATTGATATTTGCGACCCGTTTTTTACCCATATTTTCATCTACCAATGCATTTGAGGTGAATGTATTCATTTTTACTTTCCTTATATATATAATGTATAAGACAAGTATTGTGACGGGGTCGAAAATTCGAATTTGAGTTTTCGTCGGGAGAGCACGTTTCAAGCATCCCTGATCACGAATCGAACATTTTTGAGGTGATGTCAGTGTGTGTGTGTGTGTGTGAAAGTGTGTGTGTGTGTGTGAAAGTGTGTGTGTGTGTGTGTGTAAGTATGTGTGTGTGTGTGTGTGTGTGTGTGTGTGTGTGTGTGTGAGTCTGAGGAGACGATATCTCACGAACGAATATAGCGATTCGAATGAAATTCGGTACAAAAAGCACAATCCGTGAATACTGGAAGTCTATTGTTTTTAAACGTAATCGAATGTTCAGAAACCCCCTAAATTGTCGAGTGAAATTTTGAAAAAATCATCAAAAAATCAAAACTTTTAATAAAGTTACGCAAATAGACATTTCTAATGTAATTTTTCCTTAGAAAACGATTGGCATAAACTTTAGAACGCTAGCATGAACCGTTCTCGAGATATTGCACATTTTTAAATAAATTTATCAAAAAGTCCCATAAATTAAAAAAATATATTAACTGTTGAGAAACATGTTCACTTTTCATATGTAATATCATGCGATAAATTGGGTGACATCATTCTCGTGGATCTAACTCGTTCCATTCATGAGAAAAGATACTTTGAGTAATACTTTTGTATTTGAACGCCAATAGTTATTTATCTGCTATAGGAATAACTTATTTCTTCGTCCATAACGCTTGGCGATATTTTGGCACCGAATTTAGCGGAATGTCGCCAACTTGGCGACTTTTTTAAATGTTGCCAAATTAACGAAAATCTCGCCAAATATATAAAAATTACACTAAATCAGTGAAAATGACGACTAATTGACGAGAATTCAATTTCTTGGAATGAATATAAATAGCTACTATAAGAAAAACCTATTTTTTAATTGTAAAAATAGTAAATTCATTGCATTATATAAGGAAACTCATGCGTTGCCCACATGAGATTTTTTACAGGGGATATCCCCAATAACTGAAATTGGAAACTGTTGATTTACTACGTGGATGAAAAAACAGGGGAATTATTCTCTATTAATTTCAACCGTAAAAGTGTAATAGAAAAGGCATGCTAAAGGGAGACTGCTTAAATTAATTGAGTTATATTATAGAGAAACCGCGTTATATAAGACTACCGTGTTGTATGCAAACAGCACTATGAGAGTACCGCGTTATAGGAGCGTTGACTGTATTTTAGTATTTTGAACATTTTTTTTAACACTTAAAAAAGTATCTATCTATTCAAGCGAGTGGTTTTTTTTTCACCCGAAATATCTTCGAAAGTATAAAAGATAGATATAAATGGTAAGCGACAAAAATATGTACTAAGAAATTTAGTATTTAAATCTATACTTATTTTTTAAAAAAAAAGGTTCTTATAGTTTAGCAGTCATCGTCTCGTCAAGTTGAAGAAGATTGAAAAATATATTTTTTAAATTTGTAATACTTATATCTGAGAACTATGAGTACTAGCTCTGAACAATCAGTAAGAATTTGTAGCTCTTTGAAAACTGCACAAGTGTATATAATTAGATTTTGGAATAAGTAAGAATTTGTAGCTCTTTGAAAACTGCATAAGTGTATATAATTAGATTTTGGAATAAGCTCTTAGTTTTCAAAGTAGAGTAGTTATAATTTCGATGTTTTAGCATTTTAATCTGAGTTTTCCAAAGGGTGGGAAAGCTATAGTGTTTAAAATGTAACGATTGTTGCAACTTATTGGTGGTAGAGTTATTGGTGAGGAACCGTTCCTTTCAGAATGATATAATAAACAACACTAACAGAAATCTAGTGCAGAAACTGTTTAAACTGCCTTCCAATGTCAGTTTGAATTCCAGAAAGAATAGGGTGGTATACTTTGACGAGCATTGCAGGAGTCACCGTGTTACAGGCCCCGATGATATGACTTTTTGACAAATATTTATCGCTTTCAGTATAGTCGTTCGTTTCTACTAAATAACAATTCTCTATAGTTCTGTAATTTTTTTTTAACTATCTCGCATTGTTGCCGAGTTCGTAAATCCTAACTTATTTAACTCTCCGCTAGGGGCACTGTAAGTTTTTTGATTCGAGCGAGCAGGGTCACTTTATTCTAGATAGACCTATCGTGTAAACTCGTGAATCTTTCCTTACTGGGAACTCTGTTATGTGATTGGAACAATATCGGTCCGAGACGTAAAGGTTTTTATGCCGGATCGGGCTCATGTTTTAGATTGGAAAATGTCTTCGGCCTTGAGTCGGGGGGGGGGGGGGTCTAAAATTTGAGCCCCTGCAGACCTTTAGGGCACAAATAAAATTAAGGAAAAATAAATTAAGAAGGGACTTTAAAATGACTCGCTTTTGTCTAACTAATATATACAATTTTATGTTATTTTATAGTAAAACACAAACTTCTATCATAACTTCTGCGTATAAAATTGAAAATACGGATTTATTTTTTTTTTAGTTCATAGTTTATGCACCATGCACATGTAGTCCAATCTTAAAAAAAAATTATATGAACATTTTTAAGATGAAAAAATTATAAAACTAAAAAAAAAAATATTGTGTGTAAAAAATTAAAAATTGTGTTTATAAAAGAAAGGCTTATAAAAAAAAAATTTACAATTTTTTTTTTATAACAGTAAGACAATACTTTGTTCAGGCCTTTGTCTCATTCCGATTTACAAATGTTGAAACTATGAGAAGGCTTTGCGTATAATAGTTGAAAATAAGTATTTCTTACTTTACACAATTTCGCAATGAGGGAGGGGTTCAATCAGTTTCGTCAACACAACTCGAAACTGCGCATTGCCGTTAAAAGTGGAGGAAAACTTGTCCTTTATTTCTGGGAGGCTTCATTCATCATTTCAATTCTTCCTGATGTGTGGCCTTGACGCAGATGTGCGCAGTGTTCGATGTTACGTTGCTTTCGCCCGTAAACGCGAAATTTCCTTTCCAGTCACAGGCAGCTCAATAACTAAATGTATTTTAAAATCTGCAAGTTTGTGCACCAACATACTCCATGCCTATACCGTTTGCAGATTGGGTGCCACGCAGAAGTTTCAATTTTGACTCAAATGTTGCCACTTTGGCGTGTTTCGGGGTTAACATAAATAATTGTACCTGCAGAATGCATACATGGGTATTTTGGCTCGATGGGTGTGTTGTTTACTGACAGGATTAATTGCACTTAGTTTATAACTGAACTTACACTTAAGTCATCACTGAATCACCTCTTTAAAAGCACAGTGTCAGTAGGTCAAGAGCGCCCTTGTTCACGCGGAGTACGATCACGTTAAACATGTGGGTCCGAAAGCCCTGACCATCCGACTCGTCCGAGGACTTAGAGCAGCTGGGTGGATGGCCGGGAAAATTTTTTGTTAACGGAAACCGTCCCCCACGGACACCGAGCAGCCGCGGAGCGTTTATTGAAATTCAAAAAGGGAGGTTACATTGGAAAGGGACAAGTTTTAACAAAATGCCTTATAGGGAACAATTCAAGGCTATATTTTTGACATAAGTTTCTTCTTGTTAACATTTTTAACTTTTGATACAATATTGACTAGATAAACAGTATTTATGATGAAGGACAAGTAGACAATAATATTTTATGGTAAGTAGTTATAACATTTACTTGGTTAATTTTAAATATTAGAATTTGTATCAGTGATTTGTACATTATCTATATATTTACATAATTTCCAATGACAATAAATTTATGACAATATCTGTTTGTTATCAGTAAACATAAACTGTGCAAGGACCATAAACATGTGGGTCCGTAAGTCCTTCCTAGAGGTTGGTGGTAGGGAGAGGAGGGTACAGTCCCTGTGGATGCCTCCCCCACTGGGGTCCGGTCTAAATTGTGTGGCACTTCCTGGCCGTCCAAATAGTTGCATTACCAACAATTTCACGGGGTTATGGCGTTAGCGAGTTTGCCACGATCAGAAGAAATAAAAATAAATAAAAAAATAAATAAAATAAAGTTATGGAGATTGTCGCGGTGCCTTAAAATTTCATTATTATTTTTAACGTCATTAAACTAAACCAAACTTTGTTAACCCCACGGGGTTGAGGGCGCTGTAGCCCAGTGGTTAGTGCGCTGGAATTACACTCGGTAGGCCAGGGTTCGATTCCCGCCACTGCTAAAACTGCCGCCGTATTCACGTGGAGTGCGATCACGTTAAACATGTGGGTCCGTAAGTCCTTCCGAGAGGTTGGCGGTAGGGGAAGGAGGGTACGGTCCCTGTGGATGCCGCCCCTACTAGGTTTCGGTCTAAATTAGGTGGCAATTCCCGACCGTCTAAACAGCTGCCTTACACTTTTGGGTGAGTCGGACGATCTGGGTCAAAGAAGAAGAGCATCCATGCAACGCCGAGGACTAGAAAAAAAGAAACTCATGTCTACTCATTCGACCCTGCTGAATCCAAATCTGAAATCCATTTTCCAAATGAACCCTTGGATCTGTAGAAATAGCCTTTCTTGTTATTTTTGTGTTTATAATCTCAGGCCGAAGACATTGCCACAACAGGCATAGGCGGCGCCATTACAAATTGCTCAAACACTGGGCTGAAAAAACCCATGTATACTCATTCGACCAGGCTGAATCTGAATCTGAAAGATGTTCTCCAAATTAACCCTTGGATCTGAAGAAATAGCCTCTCAAAGTTTGACTTTTTTGCTATTTTTGTGTTTATAATCTCAGGCCGAAGGCGTTGCCACAACATGATGCAATTACATGGTCATGAGCAGTGACTTCAATACTTTTTGGCCGGGGGGGGGGGGGGCGAATGAAATTTTAGCGGGGACAAGTTTTCTATTTGCCCTATATAAATATATCTAAATACTGTTTTACATAAATTAAAACTAGGTAAACATAAAATATCTCCTGGGGGGGGGGGGCGAATGCTCGTCTCGAGGGGGTCTTGCCAGCTCCCCTCCCCCGGAGGTATGCCTGAAAGAAACACTGATCATGAGACTTGAAGAAATAAAAGGAAAACTGTATTCGGCCCATGGAACTCGAGATGAGACCCCCTCCGGGATTTAACTCAATAAGAAAGATAATATTGAGAGGTGATCCCAATTTAAAAATTCAGAATATGAATATTTAAACCACGGAGTTAGATAGATATGCCTCCTGCTTTATCTTTAAATTCACGTTTTAAAGAATTCGATGAATGCGAACTTAGTTTGCAGATAGATTGGTTGGAGCTGAACTGTATACCCTATAAATTAGAGAGAGAAAAAGAGAGTCCCTTTCATTTCACGGTAGGACCAGAAATTGGAAACTTTAGATTAAAAATGTGAGGTATTAAACTTAATAAATTGGTTTATTAAAGGTTCTAAGGGGAGGGTCCATACATTGCGTTATGTTAGGGATTAGTATAGTATATATGTTTTGATAGGGAGTCGTATAAGAAATAGTAATACTGAATGGGAGGCGTGTATGGATCGTATCTGTCTGTGGATATTGGGAGTGGGTGTCCGCCGCGCGCGGTTCCTGTTTCCCATGCATGGACGTGGTGTATTTGGACAGGCGTGTGGCACGAAGCGCGGACTTTGTTTTAATGAAAAGTTGAGAATACATTGAAAGGTTGTTTAGTTCTGACAGGAGCGCGTCAGTACGATGGCAGTTTTCTTCCCGAATCAACTGAATTTTTACTTTATTATGTTATATAGTATAGAGAATTAGTATAGATTGTATAGTATAGTATAGCTAGTATTAATATACATTCTTGTACTATGTTGTTGAGACCCAGACCGTCCGACCTACCAGGAAGGTGTAAAGTAACTGTTTGGACGGCCGGTTCACATACTATGTAATATAGTTCGAGATTTTGATGCCAATATATGTTTTAAGACCTCCTGAGCACGTTTTGAATATCTTTGGAGTGATGTTCGTCAGTCTGTATGTTTGTATGTCTGTGTGTGTGTGGGGGGGGGGGGGGTCGATTTTTTTTTGTGTACACGATAACAGCCATACATATTAATGTATTTTCACGAAACTTTGTATCCTGCTTTGTTATCAAAAAATCTAGAACTGAATAGAATATTTTTTTTTTAATTCGAACGAAAACTTCGAAATGGATTTGAAATTTTATATTTATTTCACATAACAGTATAAGACACAGTCGGACATAATCTTGCATAAAAGGGTTATTGATAGCTCAAAGATCACGAGAGTTGATGATTTCAAGCATTGTTTTGAAAAATAGTCGCGATGCATTTTTTGTGTTTGTGAAGTCATTAGCCCCTTCCCGGAAGCCAGATTACCAGTATGGTATCCATCGAAAATCTTAAACCCTTTAACACCCCCCCCCCCCTTACCCACGATACCGATTTTTCAAAATATTTATTGTAAAATTAAAGAAATAAAAGCAAAAAACCACAAGCTACTTAAAATTAGATTCTGGTATGAAAAAGTCGAGCTCCAGTTAAGTTTTATTGCAAAGTATGAATTTCCAATGAAAGAGATAAAATAAAATTCTTTTTGAGCAAATCTTATCTTTCTGCATTCACCTTCTGTTGATTATTCTGTCGATTACGATAATCATCGGTACGAGCGGATCGCGTCAAGAAAAATAGAAAATTCTTATGTTAAATTACCCACAACCTTTCCAGGTGTTCAAAAGTTTACATAATATTCGAATGATGGGGGAGGGGGGGGGGGGATAAGGCGTAGCAAAATATTTACAAAAGGGTGTAGCAAAAAGGGGAGGAGCAAAGCATTTATAGCCATCTTAAATAAGGATAACTTTGTAAAACGTTTAATTGAACGACAAAAATTGAATTTTGAAAAGTGAAATATTTAAATCTATTCCACAGCTTTACGATCTTTTAAAATCGATTAATATTGCTCTTTACAAACATTTAAAGCTGATAACCCTCTTAAGAGGTTAAACGTGGCATTGGAAAAGGGTTTGTTCTGTATGAGCACGGGTACTACCGTAAAAAAACAACCTGCGTAATAGAATGCGCAGAAACGTAATGGCAAAAGGTAATTATTTTTACCATAGAGTGTCACGGTAAACTTACTATGATGGCCAATAAAAATTGAAACTAAACCCATCAAACGCCGAAATTTTACTTTGTGATCAAAATAAATTATTTCGAATACTTGAATAACAATATATAAAGATTTCGTTTGCTAAATGCGCTTAAGTGATTTTAAGTGAATGTACACTACTCTACTACTCATTTTTACCGTAGTCACTGACTAGCATTCTAAAGGTGTATACATTGACTAACGAATTCTGCAATGTATATGCGAGCCAGAAGGCGATTAGCGATTTTTCTTAAAAAACTCGTGTATATATTTTAATGAAAGTGAATATTTTATTTACCGGTTAATTAAACAAACTAGTATTTTGCTTCGGAAACGTAAGGACAAAATGGCCACGTGTCCATGATCTATACCAGGGGTGGCCAACCCGCGGCCCATGGGCCGCATGCGGCCCGCCTTGAATAATTTTGCGGCCCGCGAGATTCATTACAACTTTACAAAATACGATTATTTTTTGCAATATTTTTGTTTCTAGTGTAGTGTTTTGTAACAGATAAATCCCATAACTGTTTCTATTTTATCACGTTGCTTCTGTTTTTATACATACTTAGAAGTGGGCAGTATTGCACTGCAGCGATGAGTCAAGTCAATTGAGGGTGAGTCAAGTGCCTAGCCATTGACAATAAAATATATATATATATATATATATGCGGCCCGCGGGATTATAATGTTTTTCCGAAGTGGCCCGCAAGGTCATTTGGGTTGGCCACCCCTGATCTATACGTAACTCTAGTCACGTCTCATGGTCGTGCGTTTGTTTACACCAGGAGAATGTTTACAATATAAAATAAACCCGTTTGTTATGTAAAATATGCCTTTTATTATGTAAAATGTGCTATGTAAAATGTGTTCAATGTATGTTATGTAAAATATGCAAGTTTATTACTTAAAATAGATTCGTTGAAAACGAGTTTATTTTACATAATAGGAAAAAGATGTCTGTATTTATTTCTGCGTTTGTATCATCTGTAATCGGACAGTAGCGGTACAGAGGTACTTCAGATGCTCGGACGATACATTTCGGTAAGAGTTTTTGAAAATTTCACTCTCGAATAAGTTTAAAAATTTCAATTACTTACAATGTAAAATCTGTCCTTTAGAATCAGTTTGATACCGGGCAGATGATTTTCAACTGCAAAAGAAACGGAAAAAAAGCCCGGGTGTTTTGATAAAATGAACGGACATTTTGGCGAGAAAAATAGCTGTTTTGCAAAGAAGTGGATTTGATTAATCATTTTTCTAACTTTGCGAATTTAAAAGATTTATTTTTTTTTAATTTGGTATTATTATCATTACGAGTACTGTGCTAAGAAACTTTAAAATTCTAAAGAAAACTTTATAATAATATAACATAATATTTATTAGTTTCAATTCTACTTCTCTGGTAAACGATTTTTTTTTTTTTCATTATGAGTTAAATATAGCGCTATTAAATATTAGTTTGATAATTTTGAATCTCAGGTTTTAAATTAGGCTAGAACTTAATTTTAGAGGCTATATTTTTAACTTGAGCTAATAGAGGTTGTATATCCGGATTGTATGCGTCCTGGGCACTTATTTAGGCATATTACGGTCGCTTAGCAAGTTAATTATTTTTTTTTCTAAACGGGCGTATCTTCGCGGTATACTCTAATATGATTTTAATCAGAGGTTTGCATCATAAATCTCAGACGAGAAACGCCGGGTACATTTCATAGTTCTAAATAAAGATGGTTGTCGACCCTTATATCTGCCTAATTCCACAGCATTTTCATCTTTAGCTTCCCTCGCCACTACCTACAGGCAGGGGCCAGAGGGGGCTAAGCCCCCCCCCCCAAGAGGTATACTCATCCACCCCCTGATAAAAAAATATTAAATTTTTAGTAGCGATAGGAAATTTCGTATAAAATGCCATTCAAATTTTTTCATAGACAATTTCTTTGAGATTTTTTTTTTTTTTATAAATTACTTCGTTTTAAAGATTTTTTTAATTTAGCTGAATGTGTGATTATACTAATGATCCATTTATTTGCATATTTAATTTAAAAATACTTGAAAATGATGACGATAGTATTTAGGATACTTTTGTATTACTGTTATACATTCAAGAGTCAAATGCAACTGATAAGTAGGTAAGAGTTAATATTAAGCATTAACGTGTATTGACTTTCCAGAAATGTTCTTGGATTCATTAACAGCTTTACTACTAGTTAATGCTTACATTAAAATCAATTGTAATTATTGTATATTAATACTGATGTATTGTAGCTGTATGGATATCTATAATCAGCTCTTAGCTTGCAAATATAAATATGCAATTATTTGCTAATAATTTATATGAATTGAAATATATAATAGTAACTATTATGGTTTGTAAATGTTAATGATTAATTGTGTTTTGGGTGAGCCCCTCCTTTAAGACTGTTGTTGGTTGAGCCCCCCCCCCCCCCCCCTCTGGAATTTTCCGCCAGCTCCTCTTCAATTTCGTCTCTTGCTGCGGTCACTCCCCTACAGGCCACTCCCCTGTGGGCTGCGGGCACATTTTGAGTGCATATGTTCGGAAGTGCGGACAGGGGGTGCATGCATTTTCTTTTTTTGTGTGTGGGCGAAATTGTTTGTCAAAAAGTGCAAGAATGACAAGAGATCGTGAATTTGGGACATGCCTAGGGGAAATTCATACCTCGACGGCTCCCCTCCACTTGTTGGCGGCGTGCCTGGCCAGTTCCATCCTCCTTTGCTTGCGGGTCTGATGCTTCTTGTAGATGATTTCGATGATGATCAGACCCACGCCACCCACGATCCCCGCACCCACCAGGATGAACACCCCTATGAAAGAGACAGACACTTTTATTAACATGAGCGCCCATAGAACCTTTTCCAGGAGGGGATAAACATATTTTTCTTTTAATTTATTACCCAGGCCGTCCAGCTCGCCCAAAAGGTATGGAGCAGTTACAGGGGACGGTATGGGAAAAGCACAGAACTAACACTACACAAACATACACAGAAATGCAATACAGACAGAAAACATACAAAGAAAAAATCTGATGTGGGCAACACATGACTTTCCTTATATAATGTAATGAATTTACTACTTTTACAGTAAAAAAATAGGTTTTTCTTATAGTAGATACTAATATTCTTTCCAAAATATTGAATTTTCGACAAATAGTCGTCATTTTCATTGATTGAGCGTCATTTTTATCCATTTGGCGAGATTTTCGTTAATTTGGCAACATTTCAAAAAGTCGCCAAGTTGGCGACACTCCGCCAAATTTGTCGCCAAAATTTCGCCAAGCGTTATGGACGAAGAAATACGTTGTTCTTACAACAGAAAAATGACTATTGGCGTTCAAATACAAAAGTATTACTCAAAGTATCTTTTTTCATGAATGGAACGAGCTAGATCTACGAGACTGATGTCACCCAATGTATCGCATGGTATTACATATGAAAAGTGAACATGTTTCTCAATAGGAAATATTTTTTTTCATTTTATATGACTTTTTAATAATTTTTTTGAAAAATGTGCAATATCTCGAGAACGGTTCGTGTTAGCGTTCTAAAATTTATGTCAATCGTTTTCTAATGAAAAATTACATAAGAAATGTCTATTTGCGTAACTTTACTAGTGGTTTTGATTTTTTGACGATTTTTTCAAAATTTTATTCGAAAATTTAGGGGGGTTCTGAACATTTGATTGCATTTAAAAACAATAGACTTCCAGTGTTTACGGATTGTGATTTTTGTACCAAATTTGGTTCGAATCGTCCATTCGTTCGTCAGTTATCGTCTCCACAGACTCACTGACACACACACACACACACACATACTTTCGCACATACACACACACAGACATCACTTCAAAAATGTTTGATTCGTGATCAGGGATGCTTGAAACTTGCTCTCCCGTCGAAAACTCGATTTCGAATTTTCGACCCCGTCACAATACTTTCCTTATACATTATGTATATAAGGAAAGTAAAAAAAAAACACTTTGAAATATAAAGAATGGGGTAAATTCAAATAATTTAAAATCCCCATTGTAAGGAAAATTTCGTTTTACATAATAAAAGCAGAAATTTTTAAAACTCATTTTAAATAATAAATTACGATCCAATTAGAGACACCAAAATACTATTAAACGCATTAAAGCATAAAATATATTAAATATTATACATAAAATTTATATACATAAAATATATATAATACTATTAAAGCATAAAATATAACAATAGAAAAATTTACAGAAATTGGTGTCTTTTGCATCATGATCAATCCTGCAGTAAAGAGATCCAATAATTTCAGACAGATGTATTGGCTTAAGGGGTAAAGTCACATAAAATTTGGAACAGTGTACAATTTTATTGACCCTAAGCAGTAGCCAACACATTACTAAGGAACCTTTTCAGAAATACTTTTGGCGATAAGAACACAGTTTTTGATATTTTTAATAGAGCCAGGGTTTTTACAAATACTGGCAAACCGTAAGGGTTGATTGATTGAAGAAGGTTTAGAAAGATGAAACATTTTTGTATAAGGACATGAAAAAAACATAATGATCCACATCTCCGAAGTTATTACAAAGACAATTAGATGTGGATTTAATTTTGAAATAATAAAGGTAATCTAAAAATGGACCATGACCTGTAAAGAAGTATATAAAATATCGATTAAAGATTTGAAGTTTTGTATTAACAGAGGGTAAAAAAGATGTTATCCTGGCTGGATCATTATTACGGGGGAAATATAGTTATTAAGGTATAGTTGCCAGTTATGTAGAATAGAGGTTTTACAAATTTCGAAAGATAGGAATATGGTAGAGTGATAGTGTAAGGGATACCTGTTAAAGCAGTATTTTTAGCATATTCATCAGAGATCTCATTTCCTAATATATTTATATGGGTTTTTAACTCAAGAAAGATTCATTAAATGTTTAGATTTTAATGCATTAGATATTTTGGGATTTTTTTTAACAATAAGGTGCAGCATCTCTAGAACGCTCCAAGTTCAAAACGTATAACATCCTCAAGGATAAGACGTGTAACATCGACTGGCCTAACGTCCACCTTTGTTACCTTGAAAGTCCAGGGTATGGCATGTGCTCCTTCTTGCCCTCCGCTATGGGCGCCCATGTTTATTAAATATGTTAAAGATGGAATCCATTTCGTCTTGAACAATAAAGGAATATATGAGGCAAGTGTTAGATATCGCTTTACCAATGTGAACCCCACGAAGAACATTGGTAATTTAATTGATGAGATAGTGGGGAGTCAGGATCCCCTAATCTTCCTGGCTACTCCACTGGGACCGTCCATACGTAGAATGTGACTGAAAATAACGCCTCAATTTTGGAATGGCATTATTGTCATTTCTCTATAAAAATTAATCTCGAAAGAAAATAATGTGAAAAGAACTATTATAATCACACACGGGGAAATGCCGAGCCTTTCTGCTCTAAATGGTTAATTGAGATTTAAAATGTTTCGTTTCTATAAAGCTAAAATAATTTCTCAAAAATTTTAAATGTGGGTTGTTAATGAGGCGCATAAAATAAATAAATATTATAGATACTGGACGTATTATTATACAGTCTGCTAATTAAAGAAATTTATTCTATGAAAAGTGTATACCACAATTTTTCTCCTAATTTTAATATTATGAGTACAATGACGAATTTGTAGTGCTGCCATCTAGCGTGATTTCTAAAATTGCAATATAAAATATTTCAGAATTCGTGGTACTGCCATCTAGTGGATACCTAAAGTTAAAAATTTTAGAGTGTATGGTGCTGCCATCTAGTCTTATTAAAAGATAATCAAAGTTAAAATTCCAGCTAACATTTTCTGTGTCTCATATCAGAATCTTCATGAATAGTAATTAATGAGGGCGGAATTCAATGTTCTACTTTCACGCTTCCAAAAGAATACCTCTAATGCTTTTAAATATTTTGAAATAAAAAGATAACAGCTGAAAACTCATTCTCCAGTATTCCTTTATTGGTTACTTGAGATTTAAAATGTTTCTATAAAGCTAATAGAATTTCTCAAAAATTTTAAAGGTTGGGCGCATAAAATAAGTAAATATATAGATACAGGACGTATTATTATATAGTGTGCTAATTAAAGAAATTACTTTAGGAAAAGTGTACTAAAGTTATTATCCTAACTAACTTTTTTGGGTACCATGAATTTCTGGAAAATTAAAGTTGAAGAATTTCAGAATTTGTGCTGCTGCCATCTAGTGTGAACAAAAGAAAGTTAAAATTCTAGTTAACATTTTTTGAGTAGAATATCAGAATCTTCATGAATAGTAAATAATGCGGGTGGAAATCAACGTTCCACTTTCACGCTTCCAAAAGAATACCTGTACTGCTTTTAAATATTTTGAAATTTAAAAAAAAATTACAATAGCTGAATAGTACGATAATATGAAAAAAGAAAACTCGAATTTTTACTGTTACTGAACATGTCTAGGAAAATATGTAAACAAAGAACTGAAGTACAGAATTAAAATAGTCCAATTTTGTTCACCGTAATCTTTGGATTTCGTTGTGGCTATTTTAATATTAATTATCACTATGACAGGCTGGATGACTGAATAGGCATAATCTGGAGCAACAATTTAATTTTGGTCTCCCTGTTTAAAGTAAGGACAACATTAAAAAAAAATTGAAAGTTTTTTGAGTAAATTAAAAATCTCTGAATTTAATTATTTAAAAAGAAAAGTTTAAGATAAATATTTTAGCTTTTTAATAAAGGGAAATTATCCATTAATATATGCAAAAACAAACAAACTAATATAAATAAATATAAGATAACTGTTTGACACTTAAACCCCTCTTTCAGTTCTCCCCCCACAAACACACCTCCCTTAGATTTCGTTTTAACAGATCTTTCATTCAGTTTCCTCCTTGGTCCGGCACTTCTTATTCTTTTTCTGGATCTAGAAGAACCGACGTTATATAAAAAAAAAAGTTAAACTCGGAAAGAAATAGATATGGATCACGCTCCCATTGCAGATAGCAGCATCCGGCTTCGCGCTTTGAAAAGTTGTGCGACAGTGGGGTGCACTCACCTGCCATATTCTTCAAGCCCAGAGTCGCGGGAAATTTCTCGTTTTTCTCGCAGGTTTCACTGCTTTGTAGGATCCACCGGTTGTCCAGGTCTTCCATATACCCGCCTGAGAGAGAAACAATATATAACATAAATAGGGTCCATTTCATTAAAAAATTTAGATTTTTTTAAAGAAAAGAATAAAAATAGATAAGTTTCTATTTTTTTTTCTTCAAGAGAACAAAGACAATCTCAAAATAGTTTAATGAAATTAATACTGTTGCAAACGCGCATTATTCCCTTTGGCCCTCCTCTTTCGTTTGTCTCGAAGGCCAGGCGAAGAAAACACAGTTCATGACGCCTTCTCATGACGTGAGCCCAGGGTTGCCAGGATTTCACAGTTAGAAGGATGGTTTCCAGATTTGGCTATTTATCGCCAATTTGGAGACTTCCTGAATGTCCCAGAAACTTCACGAAATAACGATTAGTCTAGGAGATAAAGAGATTTCCAGAAGTTTCTCTAGAGAGACTATAAAAATGACACCCCTCCGTTGCAGTGGGGTTGACGTGACAGGAGCTACACTGGACTGTGATTTTTGTCAATGTTTTGAGAATAGTAGCGGCTGTTTTGTGAAAGTATTTTCGTCAGTATTGAGAGAATAATATCGCTTATTCTGTTAAATCAGTGGAGCATTTAAGTGCTGTTTGATTGTATACTGTTCCTGTTTACTTTGTGCTTGTAAATAAACGTAAGTTATCCAGAAACTTGGACTCGTTCTTGTATCCTGCGTGTACACCCACGATTCTAGAGGATACGTTCGTAACAATTCAGATTTAGTAGCATTATTTGTTCATTTTTGGTCTGTTGCGTTTCGGAATTTTGTTATGGCAGAGACCCACCCTATACAGTCTAATAGGCCTCGATTTAAAAGCTTTTGCCTGATCTATATTCCTTCTTCTCCCTGAGCTATAACTAATAACAGAACAAACAGAACGCCAGTAATAGAACAACTAGAAAGAAAACCCTATAATAAGGGTCGAATAGCGGTGTAATCTGAATTTTCGGCCCCATAAGCAACATTTTTGTCGGGCCTCATCTGCGATATTTTTTTATTCGATATGAGGCACACTATACTATATTTTTCCATTACATGCTAGGGCCCTTTATATGATAATTTACCATTCGATATGAGGCTCTCTATAACGATAGAACCCTGAAAATTTTTGCAAATGTTCATTTCAGTAATTGTATTTAGAACTTTCTTCAATCATCTAATAAGGGTTAACAATTCTATTCTCGACTTCTTAATTTTCAAGCAGTTTCTTCCCCGGAGAAAGAAGAATCTTATTTAAATAACAGCCACGCAAATTGCTGACTGCAGGTGGAGCTGGCACCCAGGTTATAAAAAGGCAAAGAGCGGAGCACGAATGGTGGGAGATGGTTCGAGATAATACGAGTTAGTACTACGTGGAGCGTGGAGTGTGTGGATTCAGACGCTGGTAGAAAGGGGGGACCATGTACATTCTGATTTATTATTTGTAAATTATGTTAATGGAGTTTATTTTAGGATTTCTAAAGTTTAAGAATAAAACTTCTCATTTTTATCAAAGATGCCTGCGTGTTCATTCCGACACCTTTACAATCTTTACTTTCAGCTCCTATCAAAGCCGTGGAAATTTTATAGTTATGATCTCCAAATGTCACCATTGGAATCCCGTATTTTGTGGCGGAAAATAGCACTAAATATCTGCTAGAAATTTCTCCCTGTATAACAGGCCGATACACATGCGCAAAAATATTGTGCGTCTTCTTGTGTTGACAAATGCTATCTTTGGTTTCTTGTACAGTATTTATGTTTTTTATGCATTCTACTTCCATTCTATTTCTTCTGTATGACGTTCGAAAACCGTTTTCAAACGCTATCTTTCTTGGCGTAATAAGTTTTGTGCATCTTTGTAATGCCTCCCTTACTAAAAAGCCGTGAAAGAGAGGTGATAAGCCGGGTTTTTTGTTGTTGTTTAAATTGAGCTGTGCATCCAACAGACTTGAGTTGCTTACTTTCATGCATCTTGAGAAGGGCGAGGGTGACTTGATCTGCCCACAGGCTATGCTTCTGCAGCCCGATCCCATATCCTGACCTTCCGAATTGTTCCCCCGCCGTCACCAGGTTGCAGTCCTGCGCCGCCTCGTATTCCAGTCGGGAGGAGTCCCAGATGAAGGCGCTCAGGGCGCTGAAAAAGAAAATATCAGTAATGGCTGCGTCCAGGAAATCTTAGTACATCATCATGGCTCCCTCCAATGATTTCACGCCATTCTGCATCTGCTCCCGATGTCCAGTCGAGGAAACACTTCCGCAATTATGATATTGGCAAGTGTTTCGTCAAGTGTTTCAGGAATGTTTGAGAAATAACCAGATGTAACTTTTTATTTCTTTGTAAATACATTGTTTCGCTAATATATTGATGGTGTCACCCTTGATTAGCATTGTTTTAGCCATTATTTTTATCTTGGATGTTGCCAGAAATGTGATATGACTTCTAAAACTCCTAAACGTTTTACATTTAGCTTAATAAAAACCCTTAAGTGGTTAATCACTCAATTTTAATCTGCAAATAAAAGACATGTATTAATATTTATTGTATTCTACTAATCATCGCGATTTTGATTTATCCGTTTGATTCGTACTACTGTATTGTCCCCACACATTGATGTTTTCATAGTGATACTGGATCTTAAAGCGAGATTTTGATTTTCGTTAATGACTAGTTCAAGCAGTGCCTAATTTTCAGAATATGTAGCCCAAGGTCTAGTCGGCTTTGATGGCCCACTAAATATTTTAAAATTTACGTATATCATCAACAGTCAATAAATGCTTAAAGCGAACAGATAATACTATAACGCAATATTCTAGATGAAAATTAAAATAACCACAATAATATAAATTTTAAACACGGTAAAAATTCTTAAACAGAATAATTTTACTGCGATTTTATTACATATCACTGTTATTCTCAGTCATTTAAAACACCATTTTCTTTCATTTCAGGTCTTACTGATGGTCTTATTAAATTTCGGGGCTCAAAGCCATGGTCATGACCCGTGCGTAAATAATATGTCCTTGTTTCCATGCAGGGACAATCTCATGCGCCATAAATATAAGACTTACTCAGATTTGACGGCCGCTATCGCCTCATCAACGCTGTCGTAGTTCTTACCCTCCATGGTTCGATACATGTTGGAGAGCTCCACCTGCCGGCGGAAGTACATATCCACAGAACTGCCTTTGACGGTGGCGTACTTAAAGTTGTCCATGGGGTTCCGGAGCTGTGGGGAAGAAATGGCATGATTAGAGTATATGGTATAAGTTTAGCACAGTGGTTGCGTGAAGCCCTTAAGATGAATGTTTCCACCCTAGTTCACTCATTGCCCCTCACCATAGTTTACTCAGTGACTCATGACTGCGCAGGAGTAGTCGGGAATAGTCTTGGAGAGTTCCCATTGTCAGCATATTTTGCTTGGAAGAAGCATCTAAACCTAAGGTGATGTAGTGATTGTGGAGATTACGAGAGTGGTACGAGGAAGTGCTTGCGATTCGTGATATGGCATGCGATTCGTGATATGCATGCTCAGCTGTGTGTGGTCGGTGACGCCAAGATGAGCTTAGGAGCGTACCACATGGGTGATACTCGTCCCAATTGTTTCCCGATTATGTGCTTAGTGAAATGCTCATGTCCTATGGTGCCAGAATTTTCCTGCTCGAGTGCTTTATTAAAGTACTTATGTTCTGGAGCAAGATGAGTTCATGCTGCTTCAAGAACTCTCTGGCTAGTGAGTGTTGCTATGCCCTTTCCCTGTTTGCTGATTTAAGTTTAATAGCATGCATTGGCCTAGTTTCATCCTAATAAATGCAGTTCTTTATTTTAATGTCTGTTGACTTTCGACACATGTTCTTTCAATAGGCTTCACCCCGAAAGAGATTAAAATTTACCAAGACGTCGCACAATCGCTTTGAAACAATGAACTGAATTCATTAGTGAATTAAAATATGGGGATTAGTTTTATGGCGGCAGCCAACTCTGCTCCTGCCAGAAACAATAGAAGATGCTAGAAATCAGTACCCGAATTATAAGTTCGGACCTGAAGTTAGTTTTTGGTCTGACCTTATAATATCGGTCGTGTAAGGTCTAGGTCCTGAGTTCGAGCCTGACTCGAGACCATCCATATCAACCTTATAATGGTGAACTGGACAATTAATGCACGCAACCTACTCGCGTTGGTGCATAAAAGTCTAACTTTATAATGTCGGTCTTATAAGCACCAGGTGCCGAGTTCGAACCTGGCTCGGGATCCATCATCATTCACCCTACAGATTCTTTCATGCGATCTATTAAATTATGGGGTACCATCTTGAATTCATTTCGTTTGTAATTACAATTCGGCTTGCAAATGGCGAACTCGCTTATTTATTGGCGAACTATTCAAGTATAGTATAGTACAGATCAATGAGTACATCCTTACTCTAGCGTCGTTGATTCCTGTGAGTGATGTCTCCGGCCTGTCGAGGACCAGGAAGGCCGCCAAGTTGGCGGTATAGGAAGCCACCACAATCATGGCGAATCCTGCCCACACCATGCCGAGCACACGGGCACTGAAGCTACGAGGGGTACCTGAAGGAAGAGAAGGCAAACTGAGTTTCTTCATGCTGGTGAGCTACGTATTATTTAGAATGTTTTCGCTTTCGATGTTGTGGATTACAGTTAAACTAGCCGAATACCCGTTGAAAATCAACTGTCTCACAATAAGCAACCCCGAATAAAGTAAATTTTTGAATAATTCGCGTTTGACATTTATTCGGAAAATCGAACATTTGGGGATGCTAAAGTAGAAAATATCGGAAAACTGAAATTGTACATGCTCTACCTTTCGAACTGTTTACTCATACACCCAATTTGAAGTCTCTATTTCATCTTGAAATATGGTTTTTCGTCATTTCACCTTTCGAACGTTTTTCTTTGGAGCACCCCTTTAAACGAATATTTTTGGAAAACTACTTTGTCTTGGGTGTTTTCATCAAAACCCATATACTAAATTTCAAGCCTCTATAAAATTTAAAGCAGGCGTTTCTCATTTGTTTTCTTCAAATCGATCATTTCGGTGCGCGGCACACTAAAGTAGCAAATATTGAGAATCTGCAATTGCACACTTTCTTCCTTTCGAACGGTTTACACATACACTAAATTTAAAATCTGTATCTCATCGTAAAGTATGCTCTCCTATCATTTCGCTTTTCGAACGTTTTGGTGTGAAGTACCCCCTTTACAGAACATTTTTCAAAAATTCGATTTTTACAGGGTTTTTTATCGAACTAGTGACCTGCGTACCAAATTGCAAGTCTCTATCTACTTGGGAAGTGCCTAAAATAGCGTGACAGACGGACATTTGGCAATTAGTATATATAGATAGTACAGGACATTAAATTAATCTGTATCGGGACATTAAGTTAATATGTGTCAGAACATTACATTAATCTGTGCCAAGACATTAAATTAACCTGTTCCAGGACACTAAATTAGCTCTAACATATACTACCGAAAAAGGCAAAGTGTAATGTCTTGTTTAAATTCTCTGTGACCGAAATGTACCAAATATTTGACATTGCCACAAATGCTTTTTTCAGAAAGTATGACTGAAATTCTTATCACTTTTGTATGTCTATAAAATTCGCCTGCTGTTATAAATGAGACTCAGAACTTCTCCAAGAATATACCGAAAAAAAAATTTGATTAAATAGAAGCATGAAAAACTACAATATGGACTAGTTTGGTATGCAAAGAATGGAGTTTTCTTCGATAAGAATCGAAGCAGCCGTTTGGATGATTGATAAGATGACAAACATTAATTATTGCTGATAAAATAACAACTGCTGTGCTAAAAACTCGTTGGTGATTCTGTTTTAGTGCTAATAATCTTGGTGAATCAGATTTGATCCATGACGTCAATATAGCATTTTTGATACCAGAAAATAACAGAATAAAATGTTTCATCAGCATAAGTTATTTGTTAGGAACAGAAATCATGAATTCTGAACGTGTGCTTCCAATGTAGGTGTCTAATATATTTAAAATAAACAAATATACAGTATGATCATAATTACTGTTCAGAGCTTTTATTTAGCGGCCGAAACTACCCGAAATATAGCAAGAATGCTCTTCAGAACACTAAGCGGTTTTCGCAAAATGCAAACTAGTTTAAGAAACACCGACAGCAGCACTCGCTCGTTTACCACATAAAATCTGCATAAAAAGTGACTGCTAACTTTATGCACAGCAGCTAGGATGACGTACAATGCAGATCTACTTATCTTATCCCAGCACCACCTGAATTATTGTCTCAAATGATATTGGCGTTTTATGAATATATACTTTTAACTCCTTACTTTTAATTCCATGGGTACACTACTAAGATAAGAGATGGTATGGCTGAAGTATAGAGTACCTTCTCCGATACCGCTGTTAAGCAGCACTCCCCAAGCAAACCAGATGGCGCTGGAGAGGTTGAGGGCGTCCTCCTCCGTTGCGTCTCCACTTGGGAGCCTGTAGCGGCCGAAGGGGCTGAAGCGGTCGAGAAGGTAGAGCGCCAGGGCGACCACGTGCACTGACACCATCACGAGAATCCACAGAGTCTTTTGGAAGGGTTGTAGAAAGGAGGCCAGGGTCGAGCTTTTGGGGTGCTGGAAAAAGAAGGGACTTTAAAATCAAAACGAGTACAGAACAATATCAACACCCCTTGTTAGCCGGATGCAAACTTCAATAAAATTAAAAGTTCTGGTTTAAATTTTTTGCAGTGAAGAAGATGGTAAAATGGGAATGACTATAACTACTGACATCTAGACATCTAGCGATGGCTCTAAACAAAACAGTTACTCAGTTTCAAGGTCCATTAATATAAGGTTGGACACTCAGCCCGTCAACGAATCAAAACTTGTTAGCATGAAGTCATCATGAGGATTAAGTTTTGCCATTCTTGATGTCACGGTCCAGAGTAAACTTTGAGAAGAGTTGCCAAAACGCAAAAAGTTTTCACATTACAGTTAAAAAGTGTTTGCTAATTTTGAATTGGCAATATCCAGACTTGGGCAAAAATTTCAAATTGTGCCGTGCACACAGAACCCAGTGACATTCAAGAAAATTGAGTGGCATCGGTAGGGTAAGATAGCAATCATTAACAAAAAGTTGACACAAACGAGTGGTTTCTTTACGCAAGTTACTGTCAAATTTTGGGTAAAACTGCAATTGTCTAGACAAAACCAAGGATCCCATACAGGTAAAATTAGAATCGCTTAGACAAAACTAGTACAGATGATCACTTATAGGTGTACAGATGATCACTCTTACACAAGGCGATGAGCAAAATTACGTAACCTAACGCAGATTAGTCATAAAATGTCTGATGGTTGTAATTCTGTGCATTTAACGTTCAATTTAGTCATTTGGTGCCTGTGCATTGTAATGCCCATTTGAAAAAATGAGAGCATCTTCTTTTCCTTCTCCATCTTCTCCATCTGTCTCTGTTCTCCATCTGTTAGTGTACTGTCAAAGAGAGTTCAAAATATGGCCATACTGAGAAATTTTCTAAACTCCAGGTTGTATGAAAATGTCGTCCCTTACAAGTCTCATTTCCACCTCCAATTCTGAATAAGAATTACAACCGTGAAGGATTGTGATGATTATTGATTCATTCAGGGGGGAGCTTGTGAACAACATCGTTTTCATTATCTATGTTTGTGCTTGCGTACATGCGTGCTCACGTTTGCACAAACGTTGCTTTGTATGAGCTTTTCGCGACTCAACTGGCGGACTCAACTATAGTCCTTGGTTTATAAAAGTTTGAAAACCACTGATCTTAAGAAAAGTCCATAAGTGAGTGCTATGATTTACCTTTTTCTCGAGTATGGTGATTCCCTGGTACTTAAAGGGTTTCGAGAATTCTATGGCTTGCGACCTCTCTGGATTGATGGTGAGGGGCGCCACTACCATGTCTGCCCGCTCGTACACCAATTCGCCTACCATACCCGTCCACATCTTCTTATCAGACCCGTTCACCTGCAAGAAAACAGAAGTTAATCTCGACTCTGGAGCACATACGATTTTAGTATACATGATTTTGACTATTCGCATGAAGATCTTTCTGATTGAAAATGTGCGATAGCTAAAGTAGAGATCGGAAAAGGGACAAGAATAAGGGAATGAGAACGTAAAGGAAAGGACGCAGTGGGGGAGGACATAATTCGGGAAAAGCACCCTCTCGATGAATTTTTATTATCTATTACAAAATCAAACTTCATCTTCCCTTTTTTTAATCTCTTTAAACAAATTTCGATTTGGAATAACTCAGTTGTTCTGCATTTCTCTCAAATAAATGATGATATTATAGTTCTTCAAATTTCCATAACCTAGAAAGTATTTCTTCCAGATTTATTCCCAAACCATCGAATTTTATCTCTATCAAATTGCCAATTCTAAAAATATATCAAAATACCACATGATTGTCTTAGACTGAATTAGAATGCAAATTAGGAAAATACAGCAATTCCACGGTGATCACTGAATGAATATCAAAAGATGAGAAATTCAATTATGATATTGGAGATTATAGGTACATGGCGCTACCTGATACAAAAAAAATCTTAAGTAAACCGTAAATAATTATGGTGTCGACTTCCACTTTTTGAGATATATTCTGGTAACGTTTACTTTATTTACAGAACGGTAACAACCATCATTCTCGAGGTATCGCTGAATTTTGATTTAAAGCGATATATATATATATATATATATATACACCACCACCAAGTAATTACGAAATATTAAAATAATAAAATCACCAAAGCAGTTAAACTACAGCTACTATGCTGATATATATATATATATATATATATACATATATATATTACGTCTAATGTATCCCTTCTAATGCATCCCTTCTAATGCATCCCTTCTAATATATTAAAGTCAAATTTAGACCTAAGTTTAGACCTTCACAAAAATTAGGATGTAAATATATACTGCCATTAAAAGCATAATATGTGGAAATATACTTAAAAAGTATTAAAATTACTTTTTAGTATTAAATTGTAATTTAATACTAAAGTATTAAATTGTCTAAATCTTTATTGGCTATTGGTAAAATAAAAAAAACTCTATTATTGATTTGCAAAAATCTTTTGTTATTACATAGGTTGATAAAGCCTCCAATAAGTATGCTATTATGTGTAAAAATTTTATATACAATATTTGTTAGATTATTTAAAGAATACTAATCTATTTAAATTCGATTTACCCTCTTTAATGAGTATCAAATATAAAATTATCAAGATGTATAATGATTTAAATTTACATTCAAAATTTTGGTATAGTGTTCTCATACCTCAATTTCATAAAAATCCTATTGAATTTTAAACAGTGCAGCATAGTAGCCATAATACTCATTCTGCTACTGCTAGTAAATGACTACAATAGTTTAAAAGTATTAAATGATAGTTTACGTTACTTTAGGAGTAAATATTTTATTCTAGATCACAGTAAAGAAATAAAAAACAGATTAAATTCTATAGGTAATATTATTGGTTTTTAAACTTTTGATTTCAAAGATCTTTTTAATAAATATTATCGATCTTTGTCATTTTAGCACTCTAAAATGCATTTATTACTAATTATTCTGATTGCATTAAAATCCAAGAGATGAAAATTTGCATGCAAACGTAAAATGGCACCCTGGTGTGCAGAATCACAATTTAAATCATTAAAACGAACTGTCACAAGGTCAAAAGCGTAAGTATGTGCATTTGCATGCATTGGGATTGAAACTTGTTCCTGTCTATTAAGTATTTATTTGCGATTAAAATAAATTACTTTGATTTCATTGTTTTCCTGTATTCTAATGTGCCGTATATAATATTCAAATTCTAAAAACATAATAGGCTCTTTTGTATTAGGATACTCAAATATCAAAATTATATTTTTAACACTTTACAACATAGTTGAAAATTTTAGCATTTAAATAGAAAAAATAGCATTTTAGAGATGTTTAAATAAAATTGCATTTCGGTTTGAATGTGTTTCATAATCAATGCTTTATGCATGATTGATCTTTCTTGTTATACTTCTAATTTCATAATAATGTGTTAAATTAAGTTTCAGTTTGAAATCTTTTGAAAGCTGGCATACTAGTTCCTACATACTAGTCCTTTTTGCTAGTTTACTAGCTATGCCCACATTGTTTTATGTGTGTTTTTCTGGTCTTCCGCCTCCCAACTCCTCTAATGTAAGGACTGACTTACGTAGTCGAAGCTTCCGTAGAGCCCGTCCTCCACCTGGTAGAGGCTGTAGGTGAAGTTGAGCTCTGTGGAGAGGGCGTGCAGCAAATCCATGCAGTACCCCTTGCAGCAGTATAGGTCCTCTTCTCCTACAGGGGGCAAGAACACATCTTTTAAATAGCTGGAAAGCTAGATACTTTAGGCAAGGTAAACTTGAATACACTGTAGAACCTGGAAGTGGTTATTCAGTTTTGTTTTCACTAGCCATTACGAGTATACATATTCTTACATAGCCTACAATGTCTATGTAGCTCACTTCAACATTACAAATTGACGTAGTGGCACAACTGTTCCAACCTTTGTAATTTATCATTAAAAGTTGTAAAGAACCTTGCTGCCCCAACCGAGAATCGAACCTCGAAACTTTGTACTGACAAACCGATGCTCTATCGTTGAGCTACTGCGACGGAATAGCAAGCTTTTATTGTCGAAGTATTCTCCATCCTTTAATGTCAGATTAGCGTGCAATTGACATTCTGACTGACCCACCTCCTTCTATTTTTACCTCCTGATTAGCCACCTGATGCTAATTTTATTCTCCAGGTTAGCTTTCGTTTTGAAAACGGCGCTCAATATACCAGAGTCCACTCAATCTGTATGAGTCGTTCTAGGGTCACTTTCGACATCTTTGCATTAACCTATAGGGTTGATTGGTTCGGGCACCATCGTAAAAAACCTTTCTGTCCCAACGGGGAATCGAACCGTTGATATTCGCACTGGCCAGCCAACGCTCTACCGTTGAGCTACTTGAACGGAATCGCAAACTCTTGTTGTCGATGTGGACTCTACAATTTTAAGCCATCATTTTTACTTTAATTTTACGCATGTTTAAATTCGATTAAATTACGTATGTGACCATACGTAATAATTGCGTAACTGTTGCTTAGGCAGTGTATGACTTTTTACTTAATGATCGTCCTCCCAGGAAAGTTGGATCACTCGGTCTTCATCAGTTCGCGTTTTGGGTGAACATCCGTCTCACCCTCATTTCTCATAGATCTTGGGATTCCGGATTTTTCACTTCTCTGCCTATACCCGGACTAAATATATCGCGCAACTTTCTAAAGAATTATTATTCTTCGACCCAGACCTCCCTAACTGCCCATAGGTGTAGCTGTAAGGTATATGTTCGGACGGCCGGGAAGTAACACCCAATTTAGACCAGAGTCCAGCGGGGGCGGCTTCCACGGGGACCTGTATCCTCCTTGCCCTACTGCCAACTTCTCGGAAGGACTTACGGACCCTCATATTTAACGTGCTCGTATTCTGATTGCAGATGAGGTCAGTTTGGGTAGAGCTCTGTTTCAGTAGTCTTCTTCTTGACCGTCCAACTTTCCCGAAGGTATAAGGTTTCCGATTGGACGGCCAGCAAGTGCCATCCAGTTTAAACCGAAACCCAGTGGAGACGTTACCCACATAGAGTTTGAAACGTGAACGTTGCTGAGAAAATGAGGGGAGGAAGGGATTTTGAAATTCAATACAGACCCTACAGATGCCCTTCGGTGACTTAGAAGGCTGAATCCCTGCAGACTTATTGTGTAAATCACGGAACAGCACTTAATCAGATTTTCGATTTCTCCTCCATGGCGAACATAAGACAGGGTCCAAAAGTATTTTAGACCCTCCAGAAATCCTCCGGTTACTTGAAAGACTTCTTCGACCCAGACCACTCGGCCTACCCGAAGGTGTAAGATATCTGCTTGGGCAGCTGAAAAGTGCCAACCAATTTAGACCGGAACCCAGTCTGGGCGGCATCCACAGGAACCGTATCCCCCTTCCCCTACCATCAACTTTTCGGAAGGACGTACGGACCCACCTATTTAAAGTGCCCGTACTCCACATGAACATGGGGGGAGGGGTCTAAAGAGTTGAGATATTATCAGGATAAGATCCAAGATCTTGAAAACAGAGGGGTTCTAAATCTTGGAACCGTACTCTCAGGGCAGCCAGCATCGGCGGACCTATTTCTCCCTTGTTAGAAGTCATCGAGACCGAATAGCCGTTCATGGCACTGTCAGCAAGAAAACCCGAGATGTGCAAATTTGTTACCATATAGTCGCGTACTGCACTGAGAATGCTTCATCACCAAGATGTTTTTACCGCATCGAATTATGTTTAATGTATTTTCTAAGACGGATATGCTTATTTGAATTCACTCCGTTCCATTAAAAATGGAATGGATTAGACGTTCTGGTCCACAACAACTTTTCTAAAGACGAGAAACGACAACTCACCGGTGGTCTTGTTCTTTCTCGGGCAGAATATTTCGTCGTCCAGGCAGGCGTATTCGCTCTCCACCTCTCGAATCCAGGTGAAGGGTTTCTCAGGAACAGTCACCACCTGTGGATATAATCAACAATGGTATTACGCAATAAGCATGCGAACCATGGGCGCTCATAAGGCATGGCAAGGGGAAACTTGCCTCCTCTTGGACTTTCAAGGTCACAAAGGCGGACATTAAGCTAGTCGCTGTTCTACGTCTTATCCTTGAGTTTTCCCCTCCCCCGGAAAAAGTTCTATGGATGCACACGGTAAGAACAACGGTACAGCAAGCTGCGTAATAACATCGCTGAAGGACGTGGCTATTAAACGCATATATAGTTTGTATAAGTTCATTCAATGAACAATGAAGTATTTACTCAGAATTCACAGGTTCAGAGACTACTTTTGGATTTTGCACCCAGGCCTATGATCATCCAGATATGCACTATTGGTCACA
This sequence comes from Amaurobius ferox, assembly GCA_951213105.1. NCBI lineage: Eukaryota > Metazoa > Arthropoda > Arachnida > Araneae > Amaurobiidae > Amaurobius > Amaurobius ferox. Next base: position 134,990,278 of record OX578150.1, read on the forward strand.
TTCCACTCTTGCAAACTTTTGTAGAAAAGCTTCACCTTGTTGCAAAATCTGTATTAGTACATCTAGCCGTGAAGTTTGTATCTTATAGATAGACAATGCTGACTACACTAGTATTCTTTCCTACAAAACAGAAAATAAAGATTTAGTGGATTTTTATCTGCGAATGGCGGAAAAGTTTTTCTGGCTTAGCACTTAGATGAACAGAGGCTACAGTAATTCTACAGATTATATCCATACTCTTAAATCTTCTTTTTAACACCCCCTTTTACCCGGTTTCAACAGTATAGTTTATGACAGATTTACTAAACACCCGTAAACTTTTAATGTAGAACGATTTTGAAAATTGTACTCATTTAATCTAACAGCACACGGCTGACGCCAGCATTTGAATACACTCTGTTATCTGAGCTATCCGTCTCTGCTCGTGGTCAGAAAGTTGCATCCACATTCTTCATAAAGTGAGTACTTTACTTGCTATGTCTTTTAATAACTATATGTGTTTAAATTGTCAAAATGGGTTTGAGGACTGTTTTGTAAATACTTATGTTTATTACATTTTTTTGCCCTTTCACCTATCAATTCATTATTATCACTGTTAAGACGGTATTGCAAGAATGTTTTACGTGGGTGATTTGAATATCGAAGGTGTGCGATTGCTGCATACTTTATCTTATACAGCAATATTTATGGTATTTTCCAGGTTCGTACTGAAAATAGGGTGCTCTCTACGTTCATACTGGTTTTATAGGAGGTACACGAATCTAGGCCTGGATGCAACAGTAGATGAAAAGCTTTTAAGGACTATGAGGTAAGGAAAGATGGTTCCACTTACTTTAAGATGGGTGGGTACTATGTAGCCTCGTGGTTTTTTATTCTCGTTCCCAGGCCAAATTATGTCTTGAACGTTCAAGGTTAAGGTCATTTCGGTCTTGAACTGAAAGAAAAAAGCAACGTTCGTCAGTCAGAATGATCAGCCTGAGTGAGACTTATCAAGCACCCTGTGTGGCGTTGCTCCCTTGGGAAATTATCATTACAAAATAGCCCCTGATCGTAGAAACGCCACTCACTCGATTATGGAGTAGAACTCCTGGTTGAGTATTTTGGAAATACATCATGTCAGGGAATACACAATAAGCACAAATATATTAAATTAACTATAGCTTTTATTTTGAAACCTGATAATTAATTTCAAATCAGTAATAGTTTGCTTTGTACAATGAAGTTCGCTATCTCGATTATTATAATAATTGAACCCCTTTCCACATTAGGATTAGATTGTTATTCAAATTCCATAATTAATTCATTTTATATAATCAATTGATTTTTAGGTCTAACCTCTCGTACGCATTCTGCAGTGAAGAAGAGGGCAAAGGACTTAACCCTGGAGACAACAAGGGCGGTAATCGTCAGGGTTGACATTTTTTTTGGAGATGCTATTTCTTTGCACTCCATAATCTAACTGTTAACTTCTGATTTTTCCCCGTCCATCTCGGTAATCGGGCTACGCCCCTAGCCTTGACACATGACTGTAATTTGGTCGTGATATATAGAAAATAGCAATAAATCTCCTGACGTGCCCGGGCACCTCCGGATCATTGGGTGAACCCTTTCCAAAGGGTTGGCGAAAACTGTGGGCCGCCAGTACACTTTCAAGTGTCCATTTTTATTTAAAAAGAACAAAAAACAATAGCTTCCTTTGCCAGTTCTCACGGTCTGCAGCTGGTCCGTTCGAAATCAGAGCTTTGAAATGCTTAGAATGCTTCCAGCGAGGGGAGGGAGGGGCACTCCTTAAGAGTGAAGTGGCGACAGGAAATTCTAACTTTGTCCCACGACACCTCATATAGACGAGAGGGTTTACAGAATAGAATAGCCTAACCCCCGATTGAGGTTTAATCCTATGGGATGGCAGGCGGGGAAGTATTAATCTCTTAACCAGCGAGGATACAACCAAGACAGCGAGATCGGCGGAATCATTCACCGGACGAGGTCCGAAGATGGTCTCGCCAACTTCGACTCCAGTCGCCGAAGGGTATAGGTTCGTCCCCATGTCACCTGGAAGAGTTCGAGTCACGAACTGCATGGAGAGGGAGTGCGACAACCGTGTTCCTCCGATTAATGTGGAGAGGATTTACAACCCGGAAGTTTCTCAAAAATTTTAGCCATAAATGGGTCTCTTTAAAACTTAACAAACCAGTAAAAATGCAAGTAAATCGTTTGAGCCATTTTAGAGATATGACTGGTTATTTCAGACCGAGAAAACTGGTATTTTAATTATCGTTGTTCCGCGGGGAGTTGTAGGTGAATAGTTCTTTTATCGAAATATTGCATGGATCTAAGCCCATTGCTTGAAAAAAATTCACTCAATTAGATTCTGTATTTTAAGATATATCTTCTTGGAATTGTATTTTGAAATTTTTGCTTTTATACATTCAAGCCGGGCAAAATCAGATATATTTTTAGCCGTAAATCTTTTCCTTATTAAGCTTAACAAATCGTCAAGAAAAAGCATGTTGATAAGTTCACGAGTTATAAGTAGTCATGACAGAGAGGAAGAAATTTTTCATTCTCGTTGCTCAGCATTTTACTGTAGGGGTGATAAAACTTCCATCAAACTATTCCATGGATTTTCTGCAAATTAATTCCATCACGTGGTTTAAGTATTTTAGATAGAAGCGTGTATTGAAATGTTTCCAAGTCACTGGCTGCCACCCGAAACTGTTTTATATTTAAACTAAAACCTCAACCACGATGAAGGCAACATGAATAAACATAAATAAACATAGTTGAAAAGTGTTTATGACTTTATTCATTCTGTATGACTGTTTGTCTGTCCGTTCGCACGATAACTGCTCTACAAATGACTTTATCAAAATTTAGTATGTTGTTGAGACGGTCTGTGGGACCTATTGAACATAAATGAATAATATCAACCAATTAGTTTTGAATTGAACCCGGGTTGAAAAAATGAAATACATTGAACCCTATGGTACCAAACATTTCAAACATTTTTTAAGCGAAGTTAAAATTCACAAATTGCTTCTAAAGTTTCAAGAAATATTCAAATTATTCCATAAAATATATAAAATAAAAAATTCAGCAGAATAGGTTCGGTAGTTTTTTAAATAAAAATTAAAATAATAATGACACCCATTTAATATGAAGAGATCCCATGACCTACTTCAAAATAAAATAGGGCATCCATTATTTTTCCCAGAGTAGAAATCGTGATTCTTAAAAGTTTTTTTAAATTTATATTTTATGTTGCATACATCTAAAACCGCGTTATTTTTGCGTAATTTTTGTGCATCTATATTCTGCGTCAACGCAATGACAATATTTTGAGTTTAAATGATCATCCAATTTTGATTATTTCTACAACGAAGCCTTATTTTAATGGATGCAAAATGTAAACAAGTGATTGTAAAGATGAGTTGTATAAGAATGGCTGCATTTATTTCACGCAAAATTATTTAACTCTGGAGTCTGGAATAAAGTGTATGAATGAAATATTCACTGCTTTTACATAGAGAACCAGACGATTTATATTTCAATGACGGCATTTAAATAAAGTTCATTTTTTTCGATAAAGTTTGAAGTTTTCAAGTAAAATAAATTATCCTAGTTCTGTGATAATTAAAAAAATATCACCGCTGAATGTATTGCATTTTTCATTTCAGTTTGAAAGTGTTTCATAATCAATGCTTTATGCATGATTGATCGTTCTTGTTTTGTTATAATTTTGTCGAAATCAGTTATATTCTAATACATGTACGTTTTAATGCAGGCCTTGTATATTAACCACTTAATGTAGCTAATGATGTCTGGGCATTTATAGTGGAATCGACTTGAACCATGATCTTTGGACGCAACTTCCGGGTATTACAATCGGGGTCTGATAGATATTCTCAGACTGGAACACCAAACCTTAAAAGAATAACGGTGAGTTTGTCTTTTCAAGGTTTCTACTTCTTATTTGACATTTTAAATCCATTTTGCTTTTGTCGAGAAGTTTGTATATGTGAAGTAATGAAATCGTATGCATCTTATTTTTATGCTTCAAAGTAGTACGAATACTCGAGTATACTTCAAAGTAGTACGAATGCATATGCATTGAAAAGTAAGTTTAAAAAAAGTATTTTAAAACTGAAATCTTACAAAATATGTTGCTTTTTAAAAAAAGTTCCTTTATCGAGAAAAGCGATAATAAAATTTCCAATACAATTTTCAAATGTTTACGTCCGAGTCAAGTGAAATTCTCACAGAATGTTTATAATAATGAAATAATTGTGCATTTCATAAATAAAAATGGCATAGCTAAAATTCAAAAATTTAAAATCTTGCCTTTTAATTTGCAGTTCCTATAGGGATAAATGTTTTTGAATCGTCGATTACCGTTCGTATCTCTTGCTTTAGGAAACTTATCCGCTGGAATAAATTGATTTTAAAATGATGAAATGTCGACCCAATTTCGACTTTTAAGCTATAACTTTTAAACCAGCCAGTGGTCCCAATCAGCCTTTATTTTACACAGGCACACAGCCATTACCCCTGGTGTGATGGTGTGGGGGTGCTATCTCTTACGACAGCAGGTCGCCCCTAATCATCCTGCGTATAACTTTAACAACTCAACGATATGTTGATGAAATCCTGCGGCCGTTTGCGTTACCCTTCATGGCACGTCATTATGGGAACATTTTCCAACAAGATAACGCCATGTCACATACGGCTCGCATATCTGTGGACTGTCTCCTTGCCTTTGATACTGTTCCTTGGCCAGCAAGGTCACCAAACCTTTCGCCAATCGAGCATGTATGGGACCTGCTACGCCACCAGATTCGGGCACCCCGAAAAGTAGCAGATCTGGAGCAACAATTGAGGAATGCCTGGCAGAATGTATCGCAGGAAGACATTAGGAAATTTTATCACTCCTTACCTAGACGTATACAAGCATGCATAGCCGCCAAGGGGGGGTTTCACCAATTACTGATTTGAAAATTCAATGTGCGATTGCTAACCATTGATGGGTCCTGCGACCTTGATTTTATAATCATGTTATTACCTGTTGTTGATGTTGAAACCCAGACCGTCCGACCTACCAGAAAGGTGTAAGGTAACTGTTTGGACGGTCGGGAAGTGCCACCCAATTTAGACCGGAACCCAGTGGGGGAGGCATCCACAGGGACCGTACCCTCCTTCCCCTACCACCAACCTCTCGGAAGGACTTTCGGACCCACATGTTTAACGTGATCGTACTCCGCATGAACACGGCGGCAGTTTTGGCAGTGGCTGGAATCGAACCCGGGCCAACCGAGTGCAACTCCAGCGCGCTAACCAATGGGCTACCGCGCCCCATGTCATTACCTGTTGAAGACCCAGACCGTCCGACTCGTCCAGAGGACTTAGAGTAACTAGTTGGACGGCCGGGAAGGATGTCATTACCTGTGTATAAACTGTACGCATATTTAATTTCAATTAAAGCAGTCACGTTTTTCATAGTGCTTCGTTTTTTTTTTACAAAATAGAGTATGTACAGGGTGATTAAAAAAAGATGGACCAAACTGTATGAGGTGGTAGTACACACCAAACCAAGCATTTTTAGTCATAGTTTACCGGATCAGAAATGAAACGTAAAGGCGCCAGTGGCGCTGAATTGTGCCTATATTTTAGTCCCCCACGATTGGCCGATCTGTTGTGTATTGACTTCTTTTTGTGGGGATATCTCAAGAGTCTCGTCTATGATACTACCCTTGAATCTGAAGATGAACTCGTCTCCAGAATTACGGCCGCTGCAGCCGAAGTGAGCGACATGCTGGTCTGTTCGAGAGAGTTCGTCAATCCCTCCATCGCCGCTGTGCGACGTGCATTCAGGTTAGCGGTCGCTCTTTTGAGCCATTACTGTAATTATTGTTTATTAAATGTCATTTTATAACTTCTAAGTCATTCTTGTGTTTTCGACTCACCTCATCGGTTTTACCATGAAGCGCCCACAGGCACATTTACGTTTCATTTCGGAACAGGTAAACTCTGACAAAAAAATGCTTGGTTTGGTGTGTACTACCACCTCGTAAAGTCTGGCCCATTTTTTTTTAATCACCCTGGCATAATATACAGCAAATAGTTCGATAACTATCTCACAAAATCACTAAATAACTGTCAATCATTTCACAAAGTAGCCGATAATATTTTCAAAACATTGACGCATGCCACAATTCAATGCGGCTCGTATTACATCAACTGCCCTCAAACTGAGTGATGATTCCTTTTACACATTAGCTGTGAAAATTTCTAGAAATCTCTCCTATCTCGTAGAATATTCGTTATTTCGAGGTGTTTCTCGAACTTCCGAAAAGTTGTTTAATGTCGCCAAGTGGGCGATCTATCGCCAAACCTGGCAACCATTCCGCCGGACTTCAGCATATGGCAACCCTAGATTCACGTCATAAGAAAGGTTGCCTGTACGGATGCTTTCTGTGTCTGGTTTTTAAAATAGACGCATGTGAGAGTATTTTAAAAGTTCGTAACAACATCGACCACCTTCAAGTCCGAAATATCTGGTGATTTAAGAGTTAGGCAATCGGTCGGGGAAAGTGGGGGATTGCGATGCACAGTTGTTATTTAGATATCTGACTGTGGTAGAAGAAATGACAGAGCGTATGTACCTGCGAGTAAACGTATTCCCCGACGGTGAGAGGTCTTCCGTGGACGATGTTGATGATGTCGTAGTCGCTGTCAATTCGGTCCCCCTTATCATCGAAGGCCACACGACCCGTCTGGCCATTTTGTAGCGTTACACCCTTCAGAAACCTGCAACAAATATCGAGAGGATTACGATGTATCAGAGCTTAGAGGTGTGAACAGGCCTGGCCCACCACCTTATCCGTGGACCGGGCCTGATTTGAGTTCTCTAACACTGTTTCGGACCGAGCTCAGGCTTAAATTGTGTTAAAACATTCCATTCCTCATCGTTACATTTATATTTCAGTTTAATGATTACCACTATAACAAAAATTCTTCCTTAATAACAGCCATGGCGGAATCATCATACCAAGAAATGAGGCAAAGCAAGGGCCATAGATCTATAAGAAGGTACAAAAAAAAAGTATCATAAGGGAAATTGAAAATAACATTTCTGTAAAAATATTAGCCGATACCAGTTTAAAATCAACGGTGTCACGGTAAACAAATTCTGAACAATTAAATACATATTTATATAATTGTGACTATTCATATGCATTATTACTTTACTATTAAATGATTTAAATTAGGAAATGTCTAGTCAGTTTTTCAGACAATTAAACCTGCACTCAATGTCATGTTTCTATTTAAATTGTATTCATTGTAACACCTCATTCCAAATCTCTATCTCACTTTTTTGTTTGATGTATTTGGGGGATTCGAACGTTTTGGTACTACAGCACCCATAAAATAACAAATATTTTAATTCACCCCCCCTCTCATTTTATACTATCAAGTTATCGAGGTACACAATATTAGGTTTTTATCTCATTAGGAAGTGTATTTTCTAAACGGTGTCCATTTCTACGCTTATTTGGTTTGCTGCACATTTTTAAATGTAAATTTTCGATTTATTTTATATTAACGGGGTTTGTTATCTAAAGATTGACTTATGCATGAAATTAAAAAAGAAAAACATGTATCTTTTTTCAAACATTTCATATTTCGAACATTACAATATAAAGTACCCTTTCCCCTCAAAAGTAATTTTTTTAATAATTCGATTTTTACTGGAAGTTTTGTCGAACGACTGGCCCGCGTAGTAAAGTTAAAATCTCTATTTATAAGAGAGCGTTTCTTATTGATTTGGTAAATTGAACATTTTTGGTGTGTTGCCCTCCCAAAGTAACAAATATTGGAAAACTGAAATTGCCCCAGACTCTTTTTCTCCGGAAAGTGAGTTTCTCATTCAATTTGCATTTCGAACGTTTTGGAGTACCCGCTGAAATAGACATTTTTTGGAAAAATCCGAGTTTTTTCAATTCTTTTGTGATATTTACTTAACTTCGTCTTAGTGATCACTAAAAAATGGCCCCTCTTTTAGTTGCATCACTTTTTAAAGAAATGATGCGATGTTAAATGATGATTCGTTAAATGGTGTTAAATGATGTTAAAAATGTTAAGTGATGATTTGTCAAAAATGGCATTGCCGTTAGCATTGCCGTTATTATTGCCTTCAGCATTTCATTGGTTTTATATACACTCTAAGACAAAAAAAAATCGACGAACCCACAAAATAATCCAATAGTAATGACACTTTACATGCAAACACCTTTCGACCGAATATACAAATGCTCAAAAATTCACAGCTAATGAATGAATAGTCGGAACTACAGCGCATTGAAACTGAGCACCATAGTGGTGTATATAAGGAACGAACCTTATACACACACACCACGGATTTCAGGAACAAAACGTGCAGTGCATTTCGATTGCTTTTACGTATCTTGATTGTAACAATGCCTCGCCGGCGAATTCACGGCCACTACGAGCATATGAAGGAGTTTGAAAGAGGGCAGGCGGTCGGACTGCATGAGGCTGGGTGGGCACACCGACAAATCGCTCAGTATTTGGGTAGGAGCGATGCAGCAATTGGACGATGTTGGCAGGAATGGGTCCGGAATGACAGATTTCAGCGGCAAGCGGACGGCCTAGAGTGACGACAGAACGGGAAGATGGAGCAATTGTCAGAGCAGCTGTGACAGCACGAGATTCGTCAGTATCAACTAACTAACGTGTGACAAACACGGAAGTGACCACTCGGACCATTAATAGAAGACTATGGGAGCGAAATCTATTTTCGCGGCGCCCATTACGCTGCCTATCACTGACCAATATGCACCGTCAACAGCGATTGCAATGGTGCCAGGCCCAATCAACATGGAGTTGTTCGGATTGGGAAGTAATTGCCTTCAGCGATGAGTCCCGTTTCGAACTGTGTCTGGAAGACTAGCGCAGACATGTCTGAAGACAGCCCGGACATCGTCAAGATCCTGCTCTTACTTTCACACGCCATACGGCTCGACAACAGGGAGTTGTGGTCTGGGGTGAAATTTCGTTTGATAGCTGGACCCCTTTGTTAGGCCTCCGTGGCATCATCACAGCACAGAGGTACGTTGCCGACATTCTACGACCCGTTGTATTGCCATTCCTTTCGCGACGCCCCGGGCTAACTTCTCAGCAAGATAATGCCAGGCCACACACGGCACGCCTCTCTATTGATTTTCTGCGTACTTATGACACACTTCCTTGGCCAGCCAGATCCCCAGATCTCTCGCCTGTTGAGCACATTTGGGCTGAAATGGGGCGTCGTCTGCGACCATCCCAGAATGTAGACGAATTAGCTCGTCCATTGGAGGCCATTTGGAACGACATCCCTCAGAACACCATTCGCAACTTTACGCATCAATGCCACGTCGAATAACAGCTTGTATCAAGGCCAGAGGCGGACCAACGCCATATTGACGTGCTCACGTTGTGATCTTTCAGGGCAATAAATCTTCCAATTGTTCTGAAATTCTAATCATTTTTTTTTCTGTATAATCCCATTACACGTACCAAATTTTGTCTCATTTGGATATTTCTTTCTTGGTGCGTCGATTTTTTTTTTTTTTTTGTCTTAGAGTGTATAAAAAAATGTTATTTGTCATGTTATTTATGCTCGAGGCCTATTTCGGCCGACTCACCCGATGAACTTCTGTCCGGTCTCCCAGTCCTTCTCGTGGGTGCTGCAGTCCTTGGGTGCCGACTCTATTTCAGTGGTGTTGTAGTAGAGCTGCCGGAATCCCCTCGCAATCACCATGACGCTGTCGTGGATGTGGGCCTCTTCGTTCGTCGCGTTCACTAGCTTAAGTCCGAGAATGCCTGAAAAAAAACATCTCCGTTAAGCATTCAGCATCATCATCCACACAGGAAAAAATGCTAATAATGAACTGCTTCTTAAGTCAAATCTCCAGCTTTTCAGTAAAAATTCTAACAATATATTCTCATGATCAAGAAGAAAATGCTAAATAGCCATTTTGTTATTTTTTGTTTGCAATTATTTTACTTCTTTTGTTCTTTAATATTATTTTAATTATTTTGTTCTTTCAGTGGGCATGCTTTTTATTTCGACTGTTTTAAATTTCAAATACGAAACGACAGTAACGAATCGTTTGTCTGCTTCAGTATGGGACAACTTGAGAAATTTAGAATCTGTCGCAAGTTTTAGATAGTTATGAGTTTGGAATTTTTATTAATTCCCGCCTTTACCATCTTTGCTATATTTCCTATTCCATCTACTACCATCTTTGTTATTATTTTTGTTTCTTATAGAAAATAATATCAGGAAAATGTTAGAATTCGAATAAATCCAGCTCTAATAAGGATAATACCTAAATATTCTACCCAGTTCTATATTTTGCATAATGTGTCGACACAGAAAATTGGATAGCAGTAGTTGTATTCGATCTCGAGTAATTATATGTCCGCGCATATACACACACACACACAGGAGAGAGGGAGAGAAAGTTTTCCAAAAGTGTATAAAATAGTTTGAGGTCTTAAAGTGTGCTTGCTTCTCTGTCAAAATCTCGATTTCAATCATTTTTGGAAAGAAAATACTTTATACAATAGTGGGAGGAAAGAAAAATAGATAATGATGTCGATGTCCTTCGATAAGTTCTTCACTTTACAATTTAGGTCCGTGCCAGTGGCGTAATACATGGATCCTGACATGCGCGTTATAGAGGCCTAACATTTGTCTCAGTGGTGCCCTATCTCAAGATTTATCACTTTCTTCGCTGACCCCCTTCCATACGGCTTTACAGCCTTGCATGTCCGGGTGTTACGCTACTAGTTAATATAAAAATCACTAAAATTTGAAAAATAATAATAATTTTATCATACAGGATAAAATTTGTCAAGCTTGTAAAAATTATTAAAATAGAATTCCTATGCACACATCAGCTGAATGCAGTCAGTGTGCACCTGGAATTATTGACTTGTAATAAACTTATACATCTTCTAAAGATTTTTTTTTTAAGAACATGCAAACAGAAGCTCATAAAAAGATACACGATGTTTTTTACTCTGATATCGATTGCGATGCAAACAGATGTATACAATACGGAAAATGAAGATGTTTTATGCAAAATGATTCTCTTTTAAGATCGTTTTGTGTAAGAAGTATGGAGATAATAAAAAAAGTTTTCATTTTGCTCTCGATACAATAAAGAAAAAAAAAGTACTGTTGGGAGAGATGCTCACCGTTTGGCTTGTTGGGGGCGAGAAGAGCTTGTTCGGATACGATCCACACGAAGCCTGAGGATGTCATGTTCAGCGCCTCCACCTCCCGAAATATGCTCTCCGCATCTTCCGTGCTGTCGGGAGAAGAAAGAAATACATGTCAACACGATTGGATTCTGTGCTAGTCTACACTGATACAGAAAAATGTCATTTATGCTGTCAACCCCGTGAGTCGCCGATCCCACAAGAACTCATCTGGTGTTTTAAAGTTCACTTTTAACACTTTACAACATAGTTGAAAAGTGTTTATGACTTGGTTCATTCTGTCTGTCTGTCCGTTCGCACGATAACTGCCGTAAAAATGACTTTATCAAAATGAAATTTTAGTATGTTATTGAGACGGTCTGTGGGACATATGGGGATGTAAATAAATAATATCACCCAATTAGTTTTGGATGGAACCCGGGTTGAAGAAATGAAATACATAGAACCCTATGAGACTTCATTTTTCAAACAATTTTTAAGCGAAGTTAAAATTCAGAAATTGCTTCGAAAATTTTAGAAAATATTCAAATGATCCCATAAAATAGATAAAAAAAAAATTCAGCAAAATAGGTTCGGTAGTTTTTAAATAAAAATTAAAATAATAATGACACCCCTATCAGATGAAGAGATCACGTGACCCACTTCGGTATAAAAAAGGGCATCTGTCTTTTTTCCCAGAATAAAAATCGTGATTTTTAAAGTTTTTTCAAATTTACATTGAGTGTTGCATCCGTCCTAAAACCGCTTTAATTTTCTTTAACATATATCTAAATCGCTCTTTAACATATATCTAAATGACATCCCCAGGACCCTAGACACGGAGCTGGCACTCTATGCAGACGACAGTGCGATACTTGCAAAACATCCTTACGTCTCAGTAATGCACAGACAGCTACAACAACACTTAGACATACTCCAAACATGGCTGGAAAAATGGCGAATAAAATTAAACCCCAATAAATGTCATTGGATTTATTTCTCTAGAAAACGTAAACCTCCGCCGCCCCTGTACATAAACAACCATGCCCTAAAAGCGGAAAAATCTACTAAATACCTAGGTGTAACGATAGATTCCCACCTAACCTGGAAACAGCACGTAACGAACTTAATCAAAAAAGCGTATATGGCCACAGGAGCCTTATACCCAATGATAGGAAACGGAAATCTAAGTTATCAAAATAAACTCCTAATTTATAAATCGGTCATCCGCCCGGGAATGCTATATGCAGCACCAGTATGGGGATATGCCTGTAAAACTACTATAGACTTACTAGAGACAAAACAAAACAAAACCCTAAGGATTATAAGGAAAGCTCCTAGATACTTAAGAAACTCGGTAATTAGGAAAGACTTCAAAATAAAAACTGTTAGAGCCCAAATTAAAAAGCTAGCGCTTAAATTCTATAAAAATCTGCCATCTGTTCCAAATGAACTACTATTCAATCTGCATGACTATGATCATCGCAAAGCCAAATCACGTAAGAGACCCCGCGCGGTACTTAATATTGAAAATCGGAATTAGGTAAGTCCCAACTTAAATAGTTGATATTAAATTAAAACTCGATCAATGTTTTCTAAAAAATGTTGTTAAACCTTAAACTGCCAAATTGATAGGAAATCCTTAGAACTGCATCAACTCCCCAAAATTACTCAAACTCTAAATGGGCAACAAACTGCCACACTAGGAGCTAAGTCAAATAATAAAAACAGTAAATCAAAAACCTCGAACCTCCAACTATGGGCAAATGAAATAATGTCACAGTATGAAGATAAGAACCACACCTAGAGATTGGAGATTAAAGGCGCTTCGCGCCTGGTGCTCTTTTCTGGACGAAACCCACATCCGACTTGCGCCCATTCGTCCCCGAGACTCCGTACTGCACGGACCTGTTTTCTCCTGCTCCCTCGTGGCTGATACTACACGTGGCTCTATACGAACTTTGCGTGCTCTTGTGATTGACTTTTCCTGCTTCTGCTGGACTCTTATTCTGCATCGGACATGGCGTCCGTGATAAAGACCTCAGCTCCTGAAAAAGATTTCTCATCGTACATCGAAGAGACTATTTTCAAGTTCACAAACTGCCTGTTCCCGGACCACGCGGACTCTGACCATGGGCGTCTGCAATACAACAACCTTCTGACCCACACCGGCCTCTACCTCCAAAACGAATGGAATCAACTGCAAGAAGGAATCTCTGAGAAAACCATCGACCAGCTCGCAGGTATGTGTGATGTTTTGACCATTCATTTTGAGCAATATGGGAACTTTAATGATAGGACCCCTTATTATAATGAGATCAAATCTTACATGTCTTTAGTCAAATTAGTTAAATCTGTTAAGCCTAATGTAAAAGTTAATAATGATGCTAATAAAATACCTAAAAGTAAGCCTCCCAATGGCAACATCACCAGTGAAGCTGGTATTGAACTAAATCAATCAACCTTAAACAACTTAAGTTATAATGCTAATGTAAATAATAATGTAAATGCTACTACCAGTAGCCAGGATTATCCTAACTTTGAAATTGAACTGAAATGCAGCACTGAAATTGCTGATTGCATAGAAGCACCTAATGCTAATGATACTAATGATAATCTAAGACCTAAAGCACATAATGCTAATTGCAATCCTGCGGATATGGAAGGCCCCAGCTCTCCCCTTGCAAAAAAGCACTGCCGATGGGCAGACTCAGCTATCGTGGATGATATTCCTACTTCAAATTCCTTTGCAGCCCTTGATATGGACACCCCCCCCCCCCCGCGGATCTTCGAAACGCAGTAAGCGTGCAATCAAATGACAAAGCTAGTCAAAATGAGGAAGATAGTCATATGGACGAAGATAATAGCCTTGAAAACCCAAAAATCGAACCCTTCTTTATTAACTGCCCCACAAACTGGAGAGAACTGATCAAATATATAAATACGCATGTAAAAACCCCCGTTCGTGCCCAGCTTAACGGCGAACTTATCAAAATGTACCCAAAATCGGTTGACGACTATAGAATTGTGCAAAGACACCTAATCGAGAAAAAAATAGACTTCCACTCGATAAACCTAAAGGCAGAGAGGCCAATTAAAATGCTAATTAAAGGTCTACCCATCAACTCGCCAATCAGTGAAATCACGGAAGAACTTCGCTCCCTCGGATTTAACATCCATAGAATTACGCAGCTGAAAGATCTAAGAAACAGAGCCCCCCTCCCCCTCTTCCTCGTCTTACTTAACCCCACCTCAAACTGGGAAAACATCAGAAACATTGACACCATCTTAGACATTTCAATTATTATCAGGGACTTCCAATCCAGAGGTACAAAGATGTGTTACCGCTGCCAGCGGCATGGACATGCCAGCGACTGCTGCAGACAACCACCCCGCTGTTTGAAATGTGGCCAAGGCCACTGGACCCGCGAATGCACTAAGTCTCCACACACACCCGCCCAGTGCGCAAATTGTAACGGCCCACACACGGCAAACTACCGTATGTGTCCCTCAAACCCCCAAAATAAACATCTAAACGCAGCAAACTTCATGCAAACCGTCGCTCCCCCCCCCCGTCCCCAGCAGCCAGCCCCACAGAGGAAAGACTTCCCCCCCCCTTCAAACTACCACCTCAGAGCCAGGAAACCACCTGAATAGAACCACCCAACCGACTCTCGCAAACGTCGTTGCTAGTAAAACTTACTCTTCAGTGACCACCTCCCCCCCCCTCCCCAGGAGTAGTGATAAAAGAACTGACTCAATCCCCTCAACTGCCAATGGAAACAACACCCAGCATTACCGGCCGGAAAACGACCCAAAGAGACTTCCCCTAAACCAGCTAAAAGTATACGATAATATTACAGCTCCCCCCCCCCCTCTGTTAACCCAACTAACAATCACGCGGCTCAGACCGACCAAACCACCGCAGCCTCAAACTCAGGAACTAAAGAAAGCACTACCAACAGCAAAACTTCGACATCGCAGATATCAGACTTCTTTCAGATTATTCAAGAGATCAGAAAAACCTTCTCAGACTTAAATATCAGCTTTAGCCAAATTAAAAAATTCCTAACCACGGTTCAATGTATCTTATCTCAGGCAGATAACCCACTTAACAAGATCTTCAGTATTATCACCGCCTTAGAAGAGGCATTCTGCTCAGCCCCCCCCCCCCCCCCATCATGGGGAGTAATCGCATTTTTGACGCCCTTCGCCTTCTCTCGTGGAACGCGAACGGCCTTAGTAACAAGATCGTCGAGCTTAGAGACTTTGTCCAAAATAACGCCATTGATGTGATCCTGATTCAAGAGACTAGACCGGGCCGCTCCCCCCCCCTCAAAATTGCAAATTATAGAAACTACACCGCAGTGCGCAGTAGTAACTGCGCCTACGGTGGAGTTTCTATATATATTAAAAATAACCTCCCTCACCATGAGATTAACTCTGCAAACACTAGTGTCGTAGAAAATAAATTGATCAGCCTGACCCTCCCAAATCAGCCGACCATTATTATTGGATCCCTTTATATTAGACCTAGGCAGCGCAGCAACGACCTGACACCGGACCTCACACAGATTTACAGCAATCACCACCGGGTCATCTGCATGGGGGACTTCAACGCCCACCACACAAGCTGGAACTGTCGACGTAGAAACCCGTATGGGAGGGATATACACAAATTCGTCACGGAAAACGGACTCCATGTTGCCGTCCCGTCAAAGCCCACCCACTACTCCCTTGCAGCCACCCCCTCTACCATCGATTTCGCCATTTTTAAAAATATCCACTTCCCGTATACCCTTGAAACCCTCGATGAGCTAAACTCCGACCACCTCCCCATCCTCCTCACGGTACACCTCAACACCCTCCTTCCCCTCTCTGACACCCCCCACTCGGTAAATTGGAAAAAATTTAAACGCAATCTCACCAGATCCGCCCTCCTAAACCCCAAAATTAGAGGCCCCACCGAACTGGACTCCGCGGCCCAGAACCTTACGGATGAGATACAAAGATCCCTTGCTGACGCATCCTCCTCTCGCCCCCCCCCCCTGCTTTAATACGCTTCCTCATCACATCAAAGTCAAAATTCAAAATCGTAATGACATCCGTCGTCTGTGGCAGGCCACCAGAAATCCCCTCATCAAAAACCGCCTTAACTCCCTCAATAGGACTCTCCGCTGCGATATTGCAAAGTACAGCCAGAGCAGATGGAAGGAATACATTGAGTCCCTCTCCCCCCAGGATAAAACCATTTGGAAAGACATCAAACGGGTGAGAAGGCCATTCGCGCGCTTGCCGCCTCTATGCACCAACACGGGAATGGCTTTCTCAGACCTTGAAAAAGCCAATGCCATTGCGAACTGTTATGAAAAACAGTTCACATTGGACATCCCCAACAACGACTTTCAGGATAATATCAGCATCATTGTAAATGACTTTCTCCAGGCACCCCATCCCGACCCTGTCCCCCTCTCCCCCCCCCCCCTCGAAATCTTCCAAATTATTCAAAAACTGCAAAATAAAAAATCCCCGGGCATTGACAAAATTTCAAATAGGGCTCTTAAGTTTCTCCCCCTGAATATCATCTTCTTCATCACCCACCTGATAAATGCCGTTCTAAACTATCGTCACTTCCCTTCAAACTGGAAAACGTCGATCATCGTGCCCATTCTCAAGCCTGGAGGCACCCCCTCCAACCCTGTCTCTTACCGCCCCATCTCCCTCCTCCCGGCTCTCAGCAAGATCACAGAGAGAGTCATTCAAACTAGACTCCTTAACTTCATAAACGAGAAGGATCTTTTCATTCCGGAGCAGTTCGGTTTCCGGCCGGCACACTCGACCACCCATCAGCTCCTTAGAGTAGTTGAATTCGTAGCAGAGGGGCTCCAAACCAAAACCCCGGCCGGGGCCATTATGTTGGACGTGGAAAAGGCGTTCGATAAAGCTTGGAACGTCGGAATAATTTATAAGCTCATCCAGATGAAAATCCCCCCCCCCCTCATCCTCATAATAAACTCGTATTTAAATCAGCGTAATTTCCGGGTCAGAATACTTAACACCCTCTCCGACATTAAACCAGTAAACGCAGGGGTCCCCCAAGGGTCCATCCTTGCCCCCCTCCTCTTCAACTGCTTCATTAACGACACCCCCGGTCCCCCCATACCACCCTCTGCCTTTATGCTGACGATACTTGCATCCTCTCAAAAAATCATAATCTCAACTTTCTCCACGCGCATCTTCAAAAGCATATTCACACCCTCGAAAAATATTACGAAAATTGGAAGATCAAAATAAACCCCTCCAAGTCGCAGGCCACATTCTTCTCCGGTGTCAGGTTCCCCCCCCCCCCATTCTGATCAGCAATCAACCCGTCTATTTCGGCCGCTCCGTCAAGTATCTCGGCGTCCATCTGGACAGCCGGCTTACTTGGCGCGAGCACCTCAGCTATGTTCTTAAAAAATCCAAGAAACTGGTAGGCACCTCCTTTTCTCCAGCCACCTCGAAATTAAAAACAAACTCCTCCTGTACAAGTCCATCATCAACCCCATCCTCCTCTACGCTTGTCCTGTCTGGGGATTCGCATGCAAGACTAGCATTGCCAAACTCCAGACAGAACAGAACCGCATCCTTAGGATCATTCGAAAAGCCCCCCGGTACCTCCGGAATGATGTGATTCACCGGGATTTTAAAATTAAAACCATCAAAAAAGTCATCCGTAAGCATACCAAAAAATTTTTTCAAAACCTCCCCAGCATTAATAACGAAACCCTGTTTACCCTCCCAGACTACGACCCGAGGCTGCACAGGAAGCGTCCCCGGTCCATCCTTTTCGAACCGCCTTGATTTACTCAAATTCATGCCTTCCACATCCGTATTTCTCATTAGTCTCTGTTGTATTCATTCTCTTTGCTCGGTTTGATCTCATGCATAACATGCTTAAACATTGAACTTGTGCATCTACTCTAGATACACTCTCCCCCTTGTGGTTGCCCGTGCCTCTCATAGAGGGCGGCACCACCGCTCCTAAAGCTCCCCTTCATTTTGAAGGTCTGGCCAATGGGCCGTTTCTGTTCTCATACTTCCATTGCTCAAATGATGTCATGTATCACACAATGCTCTCAAACTGGAGGTAAAAGCCAATGAGGCTAGGAACTCCGATAATCTGCACATCCCACTTGCGCCCATTCCTCTTGAATCCTTCCTCTCCTGGGCACTGCGCTAACCCCGTCCTTGAGTCCCATTCCTCTTTATGACTTCGGATTTGTGGGCTCTCTTGCACTGACGAAGAGATAGATCCAGCGTATCCTCGAAACATCTGTATTCTGCATTATTGTGTTATTTGTGCTTAATTATGTTGTTCGAATTTGTGTTTATCCTTCGCACAAAGAGCATTTTACTTATTGATACAACAATATACTTACTTGGCATAAAGTATGAAGACCCTGCAGTAGCGCCCTTGGGCTTCCTCCAGACGCTGACTGATCTCGGTGATACCCGTCTCGTACTCAATGATGTCTTCTACCTAGAAAACACAAATACAAATGGTAGGAGATGACATTGGAACGAGTTTTGCATCGTCTGAAACATGGTCTGAGATTATAGCGTATGTTTGGCATTAACGGCATTGCATTCAAATCATATGCCGACACCCTTCCTACTTGAAATCGTGCCCGCACAGTGCTGAGCATGTTAAGACCACATTCCGTGAAGTTTCTTGTGTAAACTTTTATTTTTAAAACCCTGTTTTTCTTAATATAGAAGTTCATGTTTGTATGAGTGGAAAACATTTTACAATGCTGTTGGTATTTACCGAAAATGCATTGAAATATGTGAGAATTCTATTATTTACTATCATTTTATTGTAATTCTACATTTTCCTGATTTTAATTTATGTCCTTAACTTCTGAACTTTCATTCCGAAGAATCGCATACTCACGATGGGCCAGATCTATAAGAAGGGCAGACTTTAGAGTGACGTCGCTGCCATTCTGCCGAGTTCGCGCGTGTGTGTATGTGTTCTGATCGTTCATGGAAGGGTTGCATCGAGAGTATAGCCTGTATCTTGTGAGTATATACATTGTGTCGCGGTTTGATCATCATAGGTTCAATTAATAATAAGTTAGGGGAATTGAAGTTTATTGTAGAGGAGTATGTTTTGGGTAGAATGTGTAATGTTAGCGTTGTAAATAATTTGTATATAGATTTGTAATATATATATGTTTTGAGTTCCCAGCGAAGCTAGCTGTCAATGAAGTTGTTTATTTGTTACATGTCGTGATTCCTTCGTCGAACTCTAGTCATTAGATTATTGGAAGTTAATTTAAAGTGAAATAAATTGGAATGGTTTATACAAGAGTCACGATCTTGGGTTGAAGTAGAATAGTACTTTACAAATATATATTTCCCAGGATATTAAAGCTTAGATCTACCAAAGCTTAGATCTACTAAAGATTAGATTTCCCACCGGGAAAGACTTGATTATTATTAGGAGTTACACACTGGCCCAGTGCCCCCACACTGGCCCAGTGCCCCACCGGCCGTCCAAATGGTTGCTCGTGTCCTTTGGATGAGTCGGACGGTCTGGGTCTTCTACACTGGCCCAGTACCCCCGGCCATCCAAACAGCTGCTCTAAGTCTACGGACGAGTCGGGTGGTCTGGGCTTTCGACACTGGCCCAGTGCCCGGCCGTCCAAACAGATACTCAAGTCCTCAGGATGAGTTGGACGGTCTGGGTCTTCAACACTGGCCCAGTGCCCGGCCGTCCAAATAGATACTCAAGTCCTCAGGATGAGTCAGACGGTCTGGGTCTTCTACACTGGCCCAGTGCGTTACCTTACACCTTTCTGGTAGGTCGGACGGTCTGGGTCTCAACAACAACAACACTGGCCCAGTGCCCACCGGCCGTCCAAACAGATACTCAAGTCCTCAGGATGAGTTGGACGGTCTGGGTCTTCAACACTGGCCCAGTGCCCGGCCGTCCAAATAGATACTCAAGTCCTCAGGATGAGTCAGACGGTCTGGGTCTTCTACACTGGCCCAGTGCCCACCGGCCGTCCAAACAGATACTCAAGTCCTCAGGATGAGTTGGACGGTCTGGGTCTTCAACACTGGCCCAGTGCCCGGCCGTCCAAATAGATACTCAAGTCCTCAGGATGAGTCAGACGGTCTGGGTCTTCTACACTGGCCCAGTGCCCACCGGCCGTCCAAACAGATACTCAAGTCCTCAGGATGAGTTGGACACCCCCTGGTCTTCAACACTGGCCCAGTGCTTGGCCGACCAAATGGTTGCTCAAGTCCTAAGACGAGTCGAACGGTCTGGGTCTTCGACACCGCCCAGTGTTTGTTTTCACTTTTGGGTCATATTTCATCTTTGTCTCATATTTCATCAAAATAGGATTCATTGTTGAAGAATGTAACATCGTCAAACTGTGTGTCACGTGGATGCAACTCACCTTGATGTTGGGCGTGTCTGCAAGGTTCTGGAACCTGCCGAGCGTGGAGCGCCCGTCGTTGTCGGAGCTGTGGATGAAGGTGACGCACTTGTAGTTGAGAAATTTGAGGATCTCGATCCAGACGTCCGCCTGGTTGGAGTACGGCGGGATAGTGCGCATGAACGACGTGTGCAGGTTCTGAAAGAAGATCAAATATTTCAGTCAGAAAAATCGAAAGCAAATTCTGGGCTATCAAAAAATGCTTTTCGCACTGTTGAGAATCGCCACTTGTTCGTGGTTAATACTGCTGGATTCACGTTCAATCTGAATTTTGCGTTTAAAAATTCAATCAATGGATGTGCACGCTGTCCCTCATGGTATGCTCTTACGCGTTCCGTACTAAATTTCAGCATAATTACTATATTTGATAAATACAGAATTCGAAAATCACAATAACGCATAACAACTGTATACAAAATTTAATTTAATCTATATAAATATAATTGAAAATATGTCTGTCTGTCTGTATGCATGCTTATCTCATCATCATGGGAGATCGGCTGAACCAGATTTCATAAAATTTTGTGTCTGGACTTGACACATTTAAAATTTAGTCTATGTTTCAAGTTTCTATGATCAGGGGTTGTCTAGATATTAATTAAAAACTTAAATGTGATCGAAATTGCATTTTTGACTGGCCTCCAGTTTTAAAGATTACTGCGATTATTAATATTTTCAATTTTTACATCGTCTGCTTTATTTTAGCAAAAGAGGTTGAAACTCATATATGGTAATACGGGTAATTTTCTATTAGTACACGAGTATATCTTCGAATCTACGAGAATATAAGCAGTACGAATATATGTATATTCCCATACAATTTTAGCGTTTTCATTCTGGCATATATTGGAATCAATTGCATCCCTCAAATTTAAAGATTGCGGGGATAATTCATATTTTCTCGTTATTACGTTATCTGTTTTATTTTGGCAAATATTTTTAAAATTCATATATTGTAGTATGGGTCATTTTTTACTAATACACGAGTATATTTTCTAATATTCGGAAAACAGTACGACTTCCCATACAATTTTAGCGCTTTTATTTTGGCATCTATTGATTCAATTTCATATTATTTGCAAATTTGTTTACAAACGGGACCAGACTGTTTTATTCTTCAGATCTGCCTGTGCAGATGATTTTTATATAGAGAAAACACAGATTCTTAATTTCTTAATATAATTTAATATAATTTTGTGTAGGAAGAAGAGATTTTTAAATTTCTTTTTAGGAGCTTTCATTTAAATATTTCAATAGAATGTTTTGAGTAACAATGTCATTTAGAATATTATACGAATTTGCACATAATTGTGAATTTTAAGGTTTTTTATATCATATATTTCGTTCGAAGAACGGGTATAATGCTAGTGAAAATATAAAACACGATAAGCTTAAGAAGACCTGATGTGTATCAAACAACTGAGAGCATAACGTAGATGTGTAACATGCTAGCTTCATTCACTGATCTGCAAAGAGTGGGCGAGCGATAACCACTTTCCTCCACTGACTTTCCGGCGGGCGTAACAGAAAGTGTAACTCTGTCTCCTTTATTCTACCGTTTCAATTTTCACGCCACTATTGAAGTTTATTTTTGTTTCACTTTCCGCTCCAATAAACGATTTTGCACTACCATACCTATGTTTCACTTAAAAAGTAAGAGATACATTTCTGAATTTCTTTCTTACTCTCTTTCGTTAAAACTACCATATTATTTCGAAGCTGGATATACCCACATAACCGTGAATATCCGCATAATTATAGAGTCGTCGTTGCATCCTCATTTCAGCATGTACATAAACGAAACATGGACACAATTTTAAGTGGGGTTATTTCAAGGCTACTCAACACAATTTCATTCAATTCGGTTCAGCCGCTCTCCCTTGACGATGAGGCAAACAGACAGACGGATTTTCACTTTTATTTATATAGATGGGAAAATTTTGATATCATACGCTTTACATCCCTCAAAAATTCATCGTCACTTGGTAAATTTAATTCTTGCAATGTTCATTAAATACTAAAATTATCTTATTTAATAACTTAGTTGCATTGATAGCAAGTTGTTGGTTTTCCTAACTGATAACTATGCAACACATTTTACTGAAGGCAGATCTGTTATTAAATTATTTAAAAATCATTTTAACTGACTGCAATAAAGGTAAAAGGTACGCATCAAAAAGTAAAAGTATCAAATCATTAAATCATAAAATAGGTTTATTAAAATTTCTTTCAATTCATTCAATATGTCCTCCACTGAAAAGCAATGGGGCAAAAGTATAAAATTGCTTCTAACTTTTTTTATTTTAACTTACAACGTTTGTTTTCATGAAATAAAATACACATTGTGCGAAGGATAGGGAAAACTGGAGCAACGTAAATAAGCACAAATGATACAATAATGCAGCATACAGCTGTTTCGAGGATTCGCTGGATCCACTTCGTCAGTGTAGGAGAACCAACAAACCTAATGTCCAAAAAGAGGCATCGCCGCGAAAGAAAAAAATCTGATGTGGGCAGCACATGACTTTCACTGCAGACTCATACTCACGTTCTCTGTATTTCTTCAATGATTCATGAAATTGAGTTAAATGGCACAAAATAACAGCCATAATTATTTAAAATGACACTGCATTGGCGCCTTTAATTCAATTTTCGTTCTCATTTGTTAAATGTCCTTATTTTCAAAGGTGTCGTAGTGAAAATGCGAAAAAATTAAAATATCTCGAGAACGGCTGGACCTAGTATAATGGGGTGGGTCTTATTCTTTTTATCGTTAAGAATTACATATAAAACAGGCATTTAATAGATATATTTGAGCATACGTAGTTTTTTATTGTAGATTTTAACAATTTTTTCGGGCCATTTCACAAAATAAGACAGGTTATTTTTTTTCCGAATCGTACCAAAATCTAATCAGCATCAGAGTGACCAACAAGTGACTTATCTACCCAATTTTATAACATTTTATCTATTAGTTTTTCAGCTAGAATGGATACAGGCCATTTTTGCAGGCCATTCTGCAAAAATAGGGCGTTCTTTTATCCCGAATCGTAACCAAAAACTAATCAGCACTAGGGTCACCCACAAGTGACTTACCAAATTTTATAAAATTTGGTCTATTAGCTTTTGAGTTAGAGTGGATACATACATTGCACAGACACACAGACGTCACGCTAAAAATAATTTTTTCGTGTTTTAGAGCTACTAAAACGTGTAGTTCCATCGAAAACCTGAGTTGCGATTTTCGCTATGATTACAATACTTTCCCTATATCTTACTATGTATTGCAGGAAAAGTAAAAAGGAGAGGGGATGCTACACTTTTTGATTAGCTTTCTCTTAATCTAAGTTTTGGGTATATTGGGGGCATTTCCTCCTTCTTTTCGTGCCCATGTTTCTTTTGGACTTCGGATTTGTAGCTTCTCTTGCACTGACGAAGGGGATTCAGTGTATCCTCGAAATAGCTCTACATTGCATTATTGTTTTACTTGTGATTATTTACGTTGCTCTAGTTTTCCTTACCGTTTGTTTTGTTTCGACAAAATTGTCTATATGCTATATATTTAATTTTGTAAATATGAACTTGGTGCTTTTTTGCTGCGTTACCAGCAGACAATCCGATTTTTAATACATGTTTTTTTTGCGCATTTATAGGAGGCGAACACACTCAAAAAATCTGATGTGGACAGCACATGACAGACTCCAATGCAGACTCAAACTTATTTCCTCTTTATTTCATTAATAATTCGTTAAATTGAGTTTAATTGCATCAAATAACATACTCACAATTAATTGAAGTTTCACTGAATTGACACTTTTAATTTAGCTTTCGTTTTCATTTGGTAACTGAACTTATTTTCAAAACCGGCATAGTGAAAATGTGAAAATCTAAAATATCTGGAGAACAGCTAGTCCTAGAGTAATGGGGTTGGTCTTATTATTTTGATCGTCAAAAATGACATGTAAAACAAGTATTTGATTAATACATTTCAGCATACATAGTCTTTTATTTAGATTTTGACGATTTTTTGCGGGACGTTTTGCAAAAAACAGTAGGTTCTTTTTTCCGGAGCGTACCAAAATCTAATCAGCACCAGGGTCACACACAAGGAACTTACCCAATTTTATTAAATTCTGTCCATTAGTTTTTGAGTTAGAGTGGATGCATACACTGCACAGATAGACACACACGCACAGACGTCCCGTTACAAAATAGATTTTTCGTGTTTTAGGGGTCCCAAAACGTATAGATCCGTCAAAAACTCAAGTTGTGATTTTTTGTATGATTGCAATACTTTCCCTATACATTACCATGTATTGTAGGGAAAGTAATATGATTCCAATACTTTCCCTATACATTATCATGTATTGCTGGGAGAGTAGAAACTAATAGTCAAACCCCTGTTCAGTAGACCCTTGTTTGGAGAAACTCGCCTCAATATCACACAGTCTATACATCTATATGGCTTTTAATAATTTCCCCCGATTTTTAATGGTTTAACCCATTTGCTATTCATTTATTTTTCAGCAAATTATCAATTTTTTTTTTTACTTTCCCTGCAATACGTGATAATGTATAGGGAAAGGATTGGAATCATGTCGAAAATCACAACTCGAGTTTTCGACGGATCTACACGTTTCGAGATCTCTAAAATACGAAAAACTATTTTTAGCGTGACGTCTGTGTGTGCGTCTGTCTGTCTGTGCAATGTATGTATCCACTCTAACTCAAAAACTAATGGACCGAATTTCATAAAATTTGATAGGTAAGTCACTTGGATGTAACCCTGGTGCTGATTAGTTTTTGGTAAGATTAGTAAAAACAGAACCCGCCTTTGTTTGCGAAATGACCAGTAAAAATTCCACTTATCCGCTCTAGCTAAAATACTAATTGACCAAATTTCACAAAATTTGGTAGCTAAGTTACTTGTTGGATACTCTGGTGCTTGATTAGAATTTGGTACGATTCGGAAAATAAGAACCCGCCTTTTTTTACGACATGACCCGCAAAAATTTCATGTATCCAATCTAGCTAAAATACTAATTGACCAAATTTGACAATAATTAGTAGATTAGTTACTTGTGGGATACTCTGGTGCTGATTAGATTTTGGTACGATTCGGAAAAGAACAACCTGCCTTTTTTACGAAATCTCCAGCAAAATCGTCAAAATCTAAAAAAAAGAAGACTACGTGTGCTGGAATGTATAAATTAAATTCTTGTTTTATAAGCAATTTTTGACGAGGAAAAGAATATAACACACTTCATTATACTTTAGGTCTAACCGTTCTCAAGATATTTGAGATTTTTTTCATTTTTGTTACGTCGGTATCGGAAAAATGTCCAATTAGCAAATAGAAACACAAATTGTATTAAAAATGCAACTTCAGTGTTATTTGGTGCAATTAAACCCAATCTAATGAATTATTAAAGAAATAAAGAAAATATGAATTTAAGTGCGCAGGGAAAGTCATGTGCTGCCCACATCAGATTTGTTAATTCCAGGTGCTACTGATTGTGACTACTAAAAGGACATAACAGAAAAGAGTACGATTTTGACTTAAATTAGAATGTTTCGTGTATTTAATCGCTTGGAAAAAGCTAATATTTAATGATATTCAGATTCACACATGTTTGACAGTTTACTACCAGAAAAGTGCGCAGTTATCAGAAATTTTAAAATTGCTCGTTAGACTGACGCTAAATAACAAAACCGCCTGTCTTTATAATATCATTACAACTCGTCTGTCAAATTCTGCATTATTAATCAAGCTAGAGCATTAAAACAGAAAAAACAGCTTAAAATTTTTTGGGTTGGTAGCAATATTGGTCAGTTTAAACCATCGTGTTTGGTTTTTTTTTTTTTTTTTTTTTATTTTTTTTTTTAATACCCATTTTTTTTTTCAAACTCTGGTTGATGAAAAAAATTAATTTCTCGGAATTGGCAACACGCAGAGGATAATGAAAACGGGTTCGGCATTTGAAAAGCATGCGGATATGATGCATGCAATGCAACTGAAAACTACAGTTGTCCATATAATGGCTATAAACCAAGATGTATCAGAAGTAAAATGACCGACAACTGGACACTATTCTTGTGAACCCTCACTTGTTGGCGGGCATGGTTCTTACCGAAGAAAAGACTCTGTACATTTAGGTTTTTTAAATCACATCTCTAAAAACTGATTTTAGAGAAATGAAAATACATATTTGATTTCACAGTAGACAGCATCCCGTAGTCCTTATGCAATGGGCATCTAGGCGTTTCCATGGAAACGGGAAGCTCCTGCTATCCGGCAGCTTGGCACTGTGCCAATGTCCTCTCCCGGAGTGGCGCACCCTTGATTGGGCTCCTATTTTTAGAACAAACCAAAAAAGGACTCGTATGAGGATTCATCAGTTTTACCATCCCAAGATCTGAAATTATTTTCATGTCATAGTGATACTAGGATGCAATATCGTGGCCATATCTTTCAGCCAGAGTTTTTTTTTAACTAACAGCGTCTCTCCCACTTTCATCTCTCCCCCTTTCATCTCTCCCTCTTTCACATCTTCCTCTCCTCCTTCAACATGCAGGACTAGGAAATTATGACTAATCCGACAGAGATAATAAAATTACAAAATATTCGTATTCTCGTTTGTCACTAAAATATCTAGATATATTTCTGTACATTTAAGAAATTTTATTGAACCATCAGAAAAAAATACTATCCTTGGCGCTTAAATACAATAAACGTGCAGGGTACCCCATATATCATTGGAGATATGCCTTCTTTTTCATATAAGAATTGAAAAATATCAGATCAGAGTTAAGATAGTATCCACACGCAGCCGTCTAGCAGTGAGGAAGCGTACTGGGTGCAGCAGAATTTTTTTTATCTCTGTACAGACCTGCCAAATATTGGACGTGTTAAATTTATATAGACCAGCAGACCCCACGCTTGCTGTTGTTTGGGCTCGGTAAAACTTGGATCAAATTTGCAATTATGATAAACAATGCAACAACTTTGGAACTTGAGCTAAAAAATTCCCTCAAATTAAAAAAAAAAAAAATGAAATCACACTAAACGTTTCCCCGCAGATTATAGTAGGAAAGGCGTAGTTTACACCATGAACTGCTTCTGGTAGTTGAATTGAATTC
The DNA here is from genome assembly GCA_951213105.1 of Amaurobius ferox. Taxonomy (NCBI): domain Eukaryota; kingdom Metazoa; phylum Arthropoda; class Arachnida; order Araneae; family Amaurobiidae; genus Amaurobius; species Amaurobius ferox. Next base: position 135,018,174 of record OX578150.1, read on the forward strand.
GTTTTGTGAACGAACTTTTGGGAGTTAGTTTTATTTGGAATTTAATCATGTAATTGGAAGACTGACTTACATACTGACATTGCGCTTTTACAATAGGAATGAAAGGGTGGTAATATTGGAGATCATTTTTCATCAAGTTGTAAAAATCAAGAGTAATGGTGATAATAACTTGGGCAATAACACTACTATCTTATGCAATATTTTACTCTTGTGAAAAGTACCAAGCTAAAATATTAATCAAGTCAGTATATATTGCAAGCAAACCGAAAATAACCATAATATTTAGGTCTATGGGAGTTGGACGGTAAGATAGGTTTTGTGGATAACCTAGACTATGTTAACGTACGAATGGAATTTCATTAGATTTAAGGAGCTCATTTAAAAGAAAAACTTTTTAAATGCTATTTAAAGTCATCAAATGGATTTAAAAAAGCAAAATTTCCTTGTAAAAACTGTGACACACCTGCGACAATCTTTCCCGGCCACACATTAAGCTGCCATAAGTCTTAGGGTTGGTCGTGTGGTCTGAGTCTTTAACACCTGCGACAACAAATTGTGTCTGTGTCACTCACCAAAATGAGTGGATGTCCTGTCGAAAGACTAACTGTTCCTGTAGATGGTATTGCTGTTCTTCGCCGAGACACCGCCCGGTGCAATCAAGGATGTGAGAAGTCTTAGGAAGAGAACAACAAACGCAAGGCAGGATGGTCTTCACTCAATTTACATGTTTCATAGGTTTAGGAGATCCACTTTCCTTCTAAGACTTACAAGAGCCTTCTAGGGCCCTTTACACGTTGTGTGGCACAGCCACCGCTAGATGGCACTAGTGATTTCCATATAACTACCTTCTCCCATATTATCACCCTATCTTCTACAGGGTGAGTATAAAGTCGCGCACACCAAAGCTCAACTGCCCGTAAAAGTACCAGTATGATATTTTAAATGAAAGTAAACTATTACAGAGATCAGTTGAAATGTTATCTTTTATTTTTAGCAGACACACTTTAGGTATTACAATAAATGTTGGAAATGACGTCCTGTTTCGCGAATGCAAGAGCGTGTTCGTTTCACCAGATTTCGTGAGACTCTACGGAGCATAGCAGTATTGATATTGAAATGGCTGTTGTGATGTTCGTTTTCAGCTCAGCAACCGTGTGTGAATTATTCACGTAAACCACATTTTTCAGATACCCCCATAGGAAGAAATCAGGGAGTGACACATCTGGGGAGCGAGGGGGCCACAATACCCGAGAAATTATGCGCTCACCGAAAAAATCAGTTGAAACATGCATAGCGCTGTTTGATGTGTGACAAATCGCACCGTCTTGATGTAACCAGCAGTAACGTTCATCAACTTCCAGCAGTGAAATGAACTTTGATGTTTAAACTCACCCTGTAGTTTTCTCTCTTCTCGTACCATGAACGCCCAATCACAGTAGATGTCCTAAAGATCCAATCCGTAACCAGTCCATATCTATGCAAATCGCTGCGGATGAACCCGATGAGAGCGATGCTGGGATTGCGAATTTCATTTAGATCATAACTGGTTTCTTACCTTGTCAGATAACGAAGAGTCCCTGGAGCTGATGCCGATGACAGGTATATTGTAGAATCCACAGGTGTAGGAAACAGCCGCAGGGGACAGCTCGCCTGCTGTCGGATGGCTGATGATCACGGCGTATACCTGGGACGGGAAAGAGTTAGACAACAAGATTAATATATTTTGACGAGAATTAGCTTTTAAGAGATTGGAAACAATACAGAAACCAATCCAATTAGAAGTAAAGAGGATATCGTTGCCCAAATTTCCCGCGAGGTCGTAAATAGTTATCGTTAGTGAGCGTCCTCCGTGGTCTAGACTAAAATAAAACTCTAAGTAAACAGCTTTTTCTTCATAATGAGTTGCAACTTATAACATTAAAAAAGACCTGGACGAAGTTCAGCTGTTGTAATACCTACCGCAAGCATCTTGAAGTCACTGAGGTGTATGTCTATGTCAATCTGCCCGAGGTATGACTGTAAGAAAGAAAGCTATAACCCCTGTTAAGAGATGCAGTCAGGTATCACTAAACAGTTCCACTTGTAAACAATCATTACTCTTGTTGGTATCTGTCTCCCCGGTGGTTTCGCCATTGCTCTAAGCTTTAAATATTTGTTATTTTAACTGCTTGAGTAGAGTTTTGGACAATGCCAAAAAGTGAGATTTTATGTAAGGGATGTCTATCGAATGTCTAAGCTGAGAACGTCAATTGGATGAATTAGCAGAATTAAAGGACTGTAGACTAAAAACAGACCATTGGCCACTTCCAGTCAGCAGTAAAGAATTGAGAAGCATGCATTTCTCAGCAGGGTCTTTGCCTACAATCTTTTGGGTATCATTGTATATTTTCTTCTATCGTATCAGGACAGGTCCATTAAGGTTTCCCAACTGTTTATAGTATAAGGAAAAATCAAGTAAGGTAATTACACACAAACTTGGATATAACGCAGCTACTTTTTATTACCTTGTAACTTGATTTATGCTTTATTGAGTTGTTTAATTTTTTTCTTGTCCATGATACAAAATGTATCTACATTTTGGCAATGTTTATGGAATAGCTCACATAACGAAATGTGGATACAATGTAACCTCCTATCCTTTACATATTTCAAGAACGAAGGTGAGGAAGATTTTTTCAAATGTACTAGAACCAGCCGTACCTATATTTCTAACCACGTTTATTGAAGATCTGGTTTGACGCCGATGGAAAAAAATGGGTTCTTGCAGAAGAATCTTGTAGATACAGTGCACGAAAAAAGTATAAGGACAAGCGAAAACTCGCCAAATCTAGAAATCTTTTAGACGGAAATGTGTGCAAATTTCTGAAGTAAAAATATTGATAAAATTAAGTTTTTTTTCATGTAAATTAGTTAAATTTTCCAAAAATAAATATGTATAAGTTTACTTTATAAATTTAAACCCATGTGATTTTGGAAAAAGTATAAGGACAACTGTTTTTTCATCTAAAATTATAGTAAAATTTGCATATTTTAAAGCAGAAAATGATCATTTCAAATATAAAGACTGAGTTTCTAAACAAAATTCACACTTGCCTCATTTCTTCACGATTTTTGTACCATGCCAGAAATAACTCATTTGTCTGACCTTGAAAAAGAGGAAATTCTTGCTTTTAAAGTATGTGGATTGAGTGGGCATGAAATTTAAAAAAAAATTAAAAGATCTAAAACTGTAGTTTGTAATTTTCTAAAAGAACCTGAAATGTATGGGATGAAGAAACGAACTGGAAGACCAGAAATTCTAACGCATCGACAGAAAATAATGGTTGTTAGAAGAGCTTGCGAGAAAAAAGAAACTGCAAATGAAGTTAGAAGAAATTTGGATTTACCATGTTCCACACGAACAGTTCAAAATATCTTGAATAAACATCTGAATATTTGGTATGAAAAGTTAATGTCACGTCCGCTTCTTAAAAAGGAACATAAGGAACGAAGCGAGAAATTTTCAAAAAAATGCATTTCTCTCGGTCTAAAATGGATTGATGTAATCCTTTCGAACGAAAAGAAGTTCAATCTTGATAGGCCAGATGGTTTTCGCTATTTTTGGTATAATCTGCGTAAAACCAAAGAAGTTTTTTTCCAAACGTCAATACGGTGGGGGCACAGTAATGATTTAGGGCGCTTTTGCAGCAAACGGAACCATGTCTATCGTCTGTATCAACTACAAAATGAACTCTGATAAATACGTTGATATGTTAGGCGAATATTTGTTACCTGAGGCCTCATTAATTACTTCAGGAGACTATATTTTCCAACAAGATAACGCTTGCATGCACGTTTCTAAGAGTGCAGAACTCTGGTTTGAAGCTAATTCAGTAAATTTACTGGATTGGCCGCCGAGGAGTCCCGATTTCAATTCAATAGAAAATTTATGGGGCCTTCTAGCCCGAGAAGTTTATAAAAATGGCACACAACATCAGTGTAAACAGTATCTTGTATTAGCCATCAAACAAGCTTGGAATAACATTTCCATAGACACTTTAAAATAACCTCCAGCATCGATTATTCAAGTAATTGAAAAAAAGGTTGTTTTCTTGATTAGTAAGAGAAATATTAAGTAATTTAGAACGTGTCCTTATACTTTGTTCTATATTTTAGTGATAATCTTCAACTTTTGTAAGATTCATATTTGTTGTTTTATGCGTTATAAATGTTATTGTATAATTTCATATTAGAGGTCAGAAATATCAAAAATTCATTTTGATAAAGTGAAAATAAAATATATTTTCATTCAATTATACGTTGTCCTTATACTTTTTTCGCGCACTGTACGACATGCTTGTGTCGCAGTATGGGAAATGTCTTATATGTATCCAGAGCCTTGGAAAAGGGGGGCTCGTTAGTCCTAGATGTTGTTTTGCCAATGTACGTGTGTTTGTAGGGGGGAGGACCCCCCAATCTCTCTTATTAAACCACTGAAGGATACTTACCTTGTATGTCAGTATTTATAGAGAAAATAATGGAGAGAGTCTCACCTGTGTGGATATGAGGTTCTTGCAGACGTTTTGCGCCGTACGGATCGGGTTCCTGTCCATTGGCAAGGGCACACCGAAAAGCTGCACCCGGGGCGGCAGAATATTGAGTTCCTGGTTTACGTCCTCAATGGCCTGCAGGAAGGTCGCGATCTTGTCGCCCACGGAGAGCACAGCTCCGATATTGTAGATCTGGGGCTTTGGATCCGTTCGGGATGACACCGCCCCACGCAGCAGCAACAGCAGCAGTAACAGGAGGGCCGCCCCCGCCATCTGCGAAGGAGATGGGTCACCGGCTACGGGACGGAGACGTCTGGAAAGGGAACAGAAGTCAGAAAGGACTGTGAAAGGGGATCGCAATAAGTGCTATCGATGTGCAGTCCTTAAACGTAATCTATATATACTAATTGCCATCCGTCTGTCCGTCACGCTTTTTTAGGCACTTCCCGAATAGATAGAGACTTGCAATTTAGTTCACGGCTCGGTCGTTCGATAAAACCCCCTGGAAAAATCGAATTTTTCGAAAACGTTCTTTAGAGCGGGTGCCCCACACCAAAACGTTCGAAGAGTGAAATGATGGGAAAGCATGCTTTGCGATGAGATAGAGACTTCAAATTTGGTGTATAGGTAAATAATTCGAAAGGAAGAAAGTGTATAATTTCAGATTTCCAATATTTTCTACTTAAGGGGGTGTCACACGCTAAAACATTCGAAAAGTGAAATGATAGGAAAGGATGCTTTGGGATGAGATAGAGACTTCAAATTTGGTGTATGGATAAATCGTTCGAAAAGAAGAAAGTGTACAATTTCAGATTTCCAATATTTTCTACTTAAAGGGGTGCCGCACACTAAAACGTTCGAAAAGCGAAATGATAGGAAATCATGCTTTGCGATGAGGCAGAGACTTCAAATTTGGTGTATGGGTAAATCGTTCAAAAGGAAGAAAGTGTGCAATTTTAGATTTCCAATGTTTTCTACTTAAGGGTGTGCCGCACACCAAAATGTTCGATTTACAGAATAAATGAGAAAACGCTCCTTTAAAATTTGATAGAAGCTGGAAATTTGGTATATGGGCTAATCATTTGACGGAAACACGCAAGAAGAATATAGTATTTCAAAAATGTTCGTTTAAGGGGGTGCTCCAGAGTGAAACGTTCGAAAAGTGAATTGATAAAAAACCATGCTTCGAAATGAGATAGAAATATCAAATTTGGTGTAAGGGTAGATAGTTTGAAAGGAAGAAAGTGTGAAATTTCAGATTTCCAATATTTGCTACTTTAGGGGGTGCGCACACTAATATGTTCGACTTTCCGAATAAATGAGGCACGCTTCCTTTTTAATGTGATAGAGGCTTGATATTTGGTATATGGGCCAATCATCTGATAAAAAACACAAGACAAACAGAGGAAGAAATGCGCAAATTTAGTTTCCCAATATTTTCTCCTTTAGGGGATTCTGCACACCAAAATATTCGATTTGTCGAATAAATGTGAAACGCAAATTATTATAAAATTTACATTATTCAGGGATTGCTTATTGCGAGACCGTTGAGTTTCAACGGGTATTCGGCTAGTAATTTGCTAATCCTGATGACTACAGACTATTTTATATGATGGCGAATATCTTCTGTTTAACAAAGTGGATCTCGCTGTAGGCATCTAGCTTTGCTTCCTCATCTGCTTTTGACACTTATTTTTTTATGGCTTACTGTTAGAGATTATTTTCCGTTGAAAGAAGGAAAATAAGACCGAATTCTGATATTAGAATAAAAATAAAAATAGAAACATTAAGGATTTGAAAAACGTAATACTGCTGGCAAAATTAAAATAAAAATCAAAAATTAAAATGAGGAGAAAAAAATAGACACGAACCTTGTAAAACAGAACCACCAAAAATGAGAAAATATGAAAAATAAAAACTAAATAGAATTTTCTAAGCTACAGAAATGTATGGAATGGTTTTTTAATAATTGCTTGATTATCAGAATTCAAGTTAAAGACCACTTCTAAAATATGTAGTTTAGATGTATAGTTCTGATGTGAGTAATGACTTGCATGAAAATATTGAAACATGAATTTCAAGTCCTGGAATGGTGGGAAATGAATAGTGGTGGGAAATGAATAATGGTGGGATATTTTTTGCGTAGCAACAAGCCTGGGATTTGCTACACTGCTCCTCTGGGCTCTCTCTGTCCGACCCATGTAGGATAAGTTGCACCAACAACTAACCACAAATACTATTTTGACGTAAATGCGGAATAATAGTTTCAATGAATGGAAACGTACAAATCTACTTCGTTCAGACTTTCTATATTGACAACCCAAAATCGTGATTTTTCTGTTGTAACCTTAAACTGACTTCAATCCAAATGAAACTTCAAATTACCTGACGACTTTAATTCTACGAAAGAATCACGACATATAAACTATTTCATTCACAGCTAATCTCGCTGGAAACACAACACACACACACACACACACACATATATATATAATATATATATATATATATATATATATACATACAGGGTGTCCCAAAAACATTGACCTCGGCTTTTATTCCTTAAATATTGATCTTAGACATATATAATAAACTAGCAGCATACCCGTTCTTCGTACGGAGTATATAATATAAAACTTATAATTCGAAATCATCTGCAAATTTTGTTAAAATATTAAATTTATTGCTCCTAAAGAGAAGTTTAAGAATATCTGTTCTCACTATGCAAAATTATCTTCACGGGCAGATATGAAGAATAAAATATACTGGCCCCTTTTGTAAGCAAATTTACAAAAAAAAAAAAGAATTGAATCAATATATGCAACCCCGTACTATTTATATTGTCGCAGATTAGAAAATATGCCAGTGTGTTAGTAGAAGATTATCCGTATTACAATATGAGTCTCAAAAATATTTGCCAAAATAAAATAGATGATGTAATAAATTGAAAATATCAATAATCCCCGTACTCTTTATACCAGAAAGTCGTAATTGATTCCAATATATGCCAATATATATCAAAACATATGCCAATATACCTGTACTACTTATATTCTCGTAGATTAGAAGATATACACGTGTATTTGTAGAAGATTACTCGTACAACGTACAATATATGAGTTTAAACAATTTTTGTTATAATGAAACAATTGCATAATAACTTGAAAATATCAATAATCCCTGAATCAGTAATACCCGAAAATATCAATAATAATAACGTTTAAACCAGAAGACCACAATTGATATTATCCAGTCAAAAATGCTATAAGAAAAATCAAATCGTTCTTTTCTAAAATATATTTTTATATCCATTTATTAACACTTTACAACGAAGTTGAAAAGTGTTTATGACATTGTTCATTCTGTCTGTCTGTCTGTCTGTCTGTCCGTTAGCACGATAACTGCCGTAAAAATGACTTGATCGAAATGAAATTTTAGTATGTTGTTCAGACCGTCTGTAGGACCTACGCGAATATAAATGAATAATATCACCCAATTAGTTTTTGATTGAACCCGGGTTGAAAAAATGAAATACATTGAACCCTATGGGACCTCATTTTTCAAACATTTTTTAAGCACATTTAAAATTCACAAATTGCTTCGAAATTTTTAAGAAATATTCACATTATCCCATAAAATATATATAAAAAATTTCAGTAAAATATGTTAAGTAGTTTTTTAAATAAAAATTAAAATAATAATTACACCTCTTATATGAAACGATCACATGACCCACTTCAAAATGATATATGGCATCCATCTTGTTTCAAAATCGCGATTTTTTTAAGTTCTTTTTAATTCATATTGAGTGTTGTATCCGTCCTAAAACTACTTTATTTTTGCTTAAATTCTGTGCATCTACATACTTAAACAACGCAAATACAATATATTTGAGTTTAAATGATTATCCAAATTTGATTATTTCTACTATTAAGCCTATTTTTCACCTATGTAAAATGTAAACAGCAAAATATGTAGAATGAGTTGTATTAGAATTGCTCTATTTCTTTATAACAAAATAATTTAGTCCATGGAGTCTGCATGGCTGATATGAATGAAATATTAATTGATTTCATAAAGATAAGGACGATTTTTTTCGATGAAGTTTTAAGCATCGAGTTTAATTACTTGTAGCTCCATGGGCTTAATTTTTAAATAAAATAAATTATTATAGTATTGTGATGAATGAAATGAATGGGAGAAAGTTATGAATGAAATCCTGTTTTTATAGAGAGATCCAGGCGTGTTATTTTTTCTATGACGTCATTTGAATTAATTTCAGTTGTTTTCGATGAAGTTTTCAAATATAATAAATTATCGTAGTATTATGATAGTTTTAAAAATATTACCGTGGAATGTATCGCATTTTAAAGATATTTAAACCAGGCAATTTATATTTCAATGCCGTCATTTGAATGAAGTTCATTTTTTTCAATGAAGGTTTAAGTTTTCAAATATAATAAATTAATGTAGTATTGTGATAAGTTTTAAAATATTTCCGCGGTATGTATTGCATTTTCGACTTTTTTAAATAAAATTGCATTGAAGTTGGAAAGTGTTTCATAATCAATGCTTTAAGCATGATTGATCTCTCTTGTTTATTATTCAAATCGAAAAAATAATAATTAAAATTAACAGACAGATTTAATTTAATTGCGTTTCTGAGCAACATGATATAAGATAGAATCTTCCTCATAAACTGCGAAATTAAATAACCATTTTGATTTCTTTATACTTTTCATTGTTCAGCAAAAGCGTGTGAAAAATAAACCATGGAGATAGATTTCCCATTTAAATCATGTTTTAAATCATGTTTCAAACAATTCATGTTTTCACAAATTGGCTAATTAGCGCAAAAAATCTCCCGTCCAACTCAGAAATAAAGTTTTAATTCACTTTCAAACGATTTTCAAGCTTTTCGTTTGGATAAACCACGGAGTTAGAGAGTAGAACTCTTAGGGAAAAGTTTCGTTTTTCATTAATATTTGGACAACCCCTGATCTTAAATACTCGAAATTTATGGGGGGCTATTTTAAGGCTATATACAAAATTTTATCAAATTCGGTTCAGCCGTTCTCCCGTGATGATGAGAGAAACGAAAATTTTGTTTTTTTACTAATATCTCGAGAACCACTGATCGTAGAAACACCAAACATAGACTAAATTTTAAGTTCCAGGCTACCCACAAAATTTCATCAAATTCGGTTCAGCCGCTCTCCCGTGTTGACGGGACAAATAGACAGACATATTTTCAATTTTATTTATATAGATTACAGACTACAATTTTAGACATATATAATAAGTTGCGTAAAACAAGGTATAGAATTTTATGAAATCGATTAAAATTTTCAAGGGAATTAAATTTTAAGTAATATAAAATTTTAATTTTATACGGCCGCCGTACAAAAAAATGTCCAATGAGTAAAATGTGCCCCATACACTATAATAAGGTAAAGTACAAAATTCGATTTTATCATAAAAAGTCCCAGAAATATGAAAAGACAAAAATGCTGACTTAAACCACTTTTCGATACATCGACATGGGTATTCAGAGGGGAAAAATCATGTCGGCAGATCGCGTTTCAGGGGTCATACATAAATTACGAAAGAAAACAATGATTACATGAAATAATAATTTTGCTGTTGGTACAAAAGTATCTACACTGTGTAGAAATAATAACTTTACACAAAGATTACAAAGCTTGTTCAAAATATTTTCCATCCATGCCAAAGATCCATTAAAGATAAGAGGCAGATATTATTTGGCTATGATGATTTTCTGCGTTGCGTCATTTGCACTTTTGCTGTAAACATTTATATTTTAATGTGTGATTAATCCCTCACCCACTTTGTTCAAACATATCTCTGGGACTCTTTATGATATAATGCTTAAATTTTGTACATCACCTTATTAGTATATGGGACCCATTTTACTCATAGGAAATGTTTTATACGGGGTCCGTATAAAAATTCAAATTTTGTATTAAATTTAATTCCCTTGGAAATTTTAATCGATTTCATAAAATTCTGTACCTTTTTTACGCAAATTTGTAATTTATTATATATGTCGAAGATCAATATATTTAAGGAATAAAAGCCGAGGTCAATGTTTTTGGGACACCCTGTATATAATAACATATAAATTTATATATTTACAATATATTAGCAATTCAAGATCTACCCGGGACAAATTACCTATACACATGTAATCCGAATCATTAATTACCAAACTGAATTTCAACTTAAACCAAAGATTAAAAAAAAAAAACCTGATGTGAGCAACACATGACTTTTCCTACAGACTCCAATTCATTTTTTCTTTATTTCTTTAATATTTCATTCAATTGAGTTTCATTGTACGAAGTAAAAAGCATCATTATTTGAAATGACACTGAATGGGCACTTTTAATTTAATTTTCGTTTTCATTGGGTAACTGGACGCATTTTAAAAATCAGCGTAGCAAAATCGCTGCAAAAATTAAATAACTCGAGAACGGTGCACAGAACCTTGCTGTTCCAACCAGGAATCGAACCCCGGATCTCCGAACTGGCCAGCCGACGCTCTACCATTGAGATTCTTGGATCGGAATTGCAAGCTCTTTTTGTGGAAGTGTAAAATTCTGCATTCTCCACCCTCTACTGGCGGGCAACTGGCGATCTGACTGACCACATCCTGCTATTTTTACCACAGTTTAGCCTCCTGCTACTATTTTTTACCCAAGTTAGTATCCTGCGGGGTCGTTATCTACCCAATTTTGTGAAATTGGGGCCATTAGATTTTTAGCTAGAGTGGGTACAGACAATTTTTGCAGACCATTTCGCAAAAAAGGCGGATTCTTTTATCCCGAATCAGATCAAAATCTAATCAGCACCAGGGTAACCGACGCGTGACTTGCCTATAAAATTTTATGAAATTCGGTTAGTTAGTCTTTGAGTTAGAGTGGATACAATATCTGCACAGACAGACAGAGTGGATACAAAATACTATAAAAGTTCGAGTCATTCGAGCTGTACTCGCGAGAGTGATTGAAAATTCTCTCTAGTTCTAGTTTTTCACATAATGTATATAAACATAAAATTGGATATCGGTAGGTGCATTTGTTTACGAGATAGCGTGTCTGCACCTTATGAACACACTCAAACATATGCACGCACCTAGACGAACATTTTCAGAATGAATTTTAAATCTTTATTTTCTGAATGAAGATTTAAAAACAAATGTTTGTTAGTCAAAATCTTGAATTCGAAAATTTTGGGGAAAACAGTACTAGAACATTAGAATAGTATGATAAAATAAAAATATTTAAAGTCAAGTAGCCCTTTTTATTGACATATAATTGAAAATAGATAGAATAATAGAAATAAATTAAAAACATTTTGAAAATAATTGAATAATTGAATGACATCTAATTTAAATCTATACTTTAAAAATAAAGACAACCCAAAAATTTTGGCCATAATTAAAAGCCTTTTATTAAAATTTCCCTTTACGACGTACTAAAATCACACAGCGCTTTCGGGCATTATCATGCTTTTCATCAGGGGCGAAGTGAAAATAAGTGGCGAACACGTGCTTAAATACACGCCATAACCGCCAGACAAAATTTACATAATAATCAATTTACATTTTTAAATATGAGACATTTAAAATATTATTTAATTATGAAATACAAAATTACTTTAAAAGGATAAAAGTTCATAATTTAAATGGTAACCAATAGAAACGTCGTCCAAGACAAAATAAAGCAACAACTAAATATTCAAAAAATCATATATATACATTTCTATCATACAATTCTATTGGTTACCATTTAATTTATGAACTTATATCCTTTTAATGTTTTTTTTTTGTATTTTACAATTAAATAACATTTTAAATGCCTCGTATTTAAAAATGTAAAATGATTAATATATAAATTTTGTCTGACGGTTAAGGGCTGTATTTAAGCACATGTTCGCCACTTATTTTCACTTCGTCACTGATGAAGCGCATAGTAATGCCCGAAAGCACTATTGCCGCCGTTGTTGTTGAGACCCAGACCGTCCGACCTACCAGAAAGGTGTAAGGTAACCGTTTGGACGACCGGGAGCACTATGGCCGTGTCATTTTAGTACGTCGTAAAATGAGACTTTAATAAAATGCTTTTAATTATTTCCATAATTTTTTGGTTGTCTTTATTTTTAAAATAATGATCATTTAGACGTGCTTCCATACAGTGTTATTATAATTTAAATCTATTGGAAATAAACGTTTTGAGTAACACGGTGACAGTATAATGGCATTTGAAGATCAATAAAAGCTCTCAATTTTAATCCCGTATATGCCATTATTCTACGAGACAAGAGGTAAAATCGAGGGTCTTTCACTACAGTATGCTTTATTTACATGCGTAATATTTTCACGAGTATTATATGCGCCCCCAACACTTTATTAATCCGAAAAATGGAAATAATTCGTTAGTTACAGCATAAGACAATCATTTCCTCCATCGATTTCCAGCTCAAGAGATGGGCGTCCTCTGTCAGTATTGAGAAAATTATAAGAAGAAAAAATTTTAACCAAATTCGGTTGCTTTTCTTTATTTTTAGGTGCTACTCAATGTATCAGTCCTGTATAGTCACAATTCATTTCATGGTCTAAATCTTCGTTAAAAGACAGCATGGAAATCTTCGTTAAAAGACAGCATAAAACAAAATAGTCACAATATCACCAAAATAACAACCTTCCCTGCTTTATTTTATGCTATGTTTTAAACGTTAATATTTCATTTTGGATCGTGTTTTCACGAACTATTTTACTTTATGCTGTGTTTTAAACGTTAATGTTTCATTTTAGATCGTGTTTCAATGAACTATTTTGCTTTATGCTGTCTTTTAAAGAAGTGATACAGTTAATATTTTGCTTAGTGTTGTGTTTTAACGAATGATTAATATCCCCTTCACCGCGTTGAATTATATATATAAAACTATTCTATATCGAAAATAGCATCCATTTTGTTCCTTTTATGGGTGCCCGTTATTTTAAAAAAAATGACTAAAGTCTAATATCTTGAGAATGGTTTAGTCCTGTCGTGTGGAAATCCCAAGTTTTGTCACTTTTTGCTTCATAATTAAGAAAGGAACCCATTTGAAGTGACACCTTTCTAAATAAAATGAAATTAATTTCTAAAACTAAAGTTTGTCTTAATTCCATTGTCTTCAAAGCATCCATACTGTTACTATGTCATTGGCTGCTGTGTTCTAAAATATATATTTTTATATATTCATATAATTTCGTGCAGCAGTTCGATCCAAGAGTATACTGAATGCATCCCATTTTTGAAGCTCCGTGGATATTGTCGCGCCATTATTCCATCCTGCGTCTTTTATATATAGATCTCGAAATGGTGGCAACGAGGCAGTATGTGATGTGTTTTTCGCCCAAGCGTCATCAACGTGCGAGCAAATTATGAATGAAATCACTTACGCCGAAGGTGTCCATTGCTGTGCAGTTCCCGAAACAGTCGCGAGGATGATTGCAGGCAATGTCGAGATCTCTTGGATGCGGCCTCGGATCTCTCTCGGGGAGGATGGAGAGAGTTAATCACCTTCTCCGTGTTTCATCTTAGGAACGTTGCTGGGAAAAATCGATTGTCCGCCGAGCGCCCTCTGTGGACGGAGCCGCAAATAAAGTTTGAACGATAAAGTCTGTCAGAGAAATAGAACTGCTAAGAAATGAAATTCTATAATAAATACTTACCATCACCATTACATTAGAAAAAGAAAAAGAACTAGAGTGTCGTTCAACTCTACTTTCATACCAAAATCCATTTTGTTTTTCCAAATTTTACAAGAGATTTGAAAATTGGTATTGTTGGTCCAAATGATGACCATGATAACGTGTTATTCCTGTACGTTAAGGAGACGGTGGACGTTGAAATGAAAAAAAATTGACTAAAGAAAGTTTTTAATATATAACATTATTTTACACATTTAACATTTGCTTACGGGTGGGACAGCGCCCATCCCAAACAAAGAACCTCCCAAAACGACAGATATTAGACATATCCAATCCCAAACAGTTCGATCCCCCTTTGCAGGCATTGGCGTCCGTGGAAATCGCTGATAGAAACATTTCACCTGCTGCAGCAGGTGCAATGTCTCTGTCAATGTCTGGTAACTTGACCCCCCCCCCCCCGAGGAAGGCTAATGACGTCACGAGCAAACAAAATATATAGCGGCTATATTTCACAACAATGATTGAAACTATTAAATATCATCGTCATTGAGCCATAAATAATCCCTTTTATGCATGATTATGCCAAATCTTGTCTCATGCTTCCCTGTTAAAAAAAAAGATAGAATTTCAAATCAATTTTAAAGTTTTCGCAGGAATTTAAAAAAAATTCCATCTAGTTCTAGGTTTTTTGATAACAAAGCCGGATATAAAGTTTCGTGAAAATCCATTACTATTTGCGTGTATACTAGAAATCGACCACAGACATAAATACACACATACAAGCATCATTCTAAAAGTAGTTAAAACGTATTCAGGAGGTTGTTGGCTTCCGGAGGGTTTGGAAAACGTATACTGGCTTCCAAATCTCAAATTCGAAAATTTTCGTGTAAACAATACTTTATACTCTATTGCATGGCGTGAGAGAGTTATTACCTCAACACAGACTGCAATAAAACAGTTGTTGTCCATGCTATATTAGTATGAGATTATACTATACCAATGAGAAATATGAGCACAAACGATTTCAAGAAAATATTAAGGAGTTATAATAAGTTTTAAAAATATGATAAACATTGAACATACTATATTTATATAAGAATTCAATAAACCGGACGTACTTGGTGTCTGTTTTATTTCGCTTAATTCAGCTGAGTTCCATGAGGAAAGTAAAATATATTGCATTCTTTCTGACGATTCAAACTAGCTTGCAAAATAGGTCGAAAATTACTTTCTGTAAATGTGACTTCAATGGGCGGCCATTAACCAAAGAATTACAACGCATTGAAGGTTCCATGATCATTTAACCCTTAACCACTAGAGCTTTCTCAGCGTAATCTGGTCATCCCCATTCACTTTGATTTTTAACATTTTACAACATAGTAGAAATGTGTTTAGGGCATTCTGTCTGCCTGTCCGTTCGCACGATAACTGCCGTAAAAATGACTTTATCAAAAGAAAATTTTAGTATGTTGTTCAGACGGTCTGTGGAACATATGGGAATGGAAATGAGTAATATCGCCCAATTAGTTTGGGATTGAACTCGAGTTTAAAAAGTGAAATACATTGAACCCTATGGGTTCTCATTTTCAAACATTTTTTAAGCGACGTTAAAATTCCCAAATGGCTTCAAAAGTTTTAGGAAATATTCAAATGATCCCATAAAAAATATGAAAAAAATTTCAGCAATATATATTCTGTAGCTTCTTAAATAAAAATTATAGTAATGACACCCATATAATATGAAGAGATCCGGTGACCCAATTCAAAATAAAGTTGTGCATCCATCTTTTTTCCCTGAGTAAAAATCGTGATTTATAAAGTTCTTTTAAATTTATATTTTGTGTTGCGTTCCTCCTAAAACCGCTTTATTTTTGCGTATTTTCTGTGCATCTATATTCTGCGCTAACGCAATTACAATATTTTTTAGTTTAAATGATCGTCAAACTTTGATTATTTCTACAACGAAGCCTCATTTTAAAGGATGCAGAGTGTAAACAAGCGATTGTAAGATGAGTTGTATAAGAATTCCTGAATTTATTTTTCACGTAAAAGTATTTAACTCTGGAGTCTGGAATAAAAGTGTATAAATGAAATATTCACAGCTTTTACACAGAGAGCCAGATCCACCGGTCGTCCAAATTGTTACTCAAGTCCTCAGGATGAGTCGGACGGCCTGGGGTTTCCACAGAGAGCTAGACCCCGGCGTGCTGAAAACACCGGTTCTCGTTAGATCACTGAAGTCAGGAAGCATCGGACGCGGTTAGTACTTGGGTGGGTGACTACCTGGGAACACCGCGTGCTGTTGGCACATTTCGGGCGCGGTAGCCCTGTGGTTTGCGCGCTGGATTTGCCCGCTGCCACAACTGCCGCCGTGTTCATGCGGAGTACGATCACGGTAAACATGTGGGTCCGTAAGTCCTTCCGAGAGGTTGGTGGTAGGGGAAGGAGGGTACGGTCCCTGTGGATGCCTCCCTCACTGGGTTCCGGTCTAAATTATCGGTCCCTGTGGATGCCTCCCCCACTGGGTTCCGGTCTAAATTGTGTGGCACTTCCCGGCCGTCCAAACAGTTACCTTATATATTTCTGGTAGGTCGGACGGTCTGGGTCTCAACAACAACAACAGAGAGCCAGACCTCCTATGGATGCTCCCCCACTAGGTTCTAGCCTAAATTGGGTGGCACTTCCCGGCCGTCCAAACAGTTACCTTACACCTTTCTGGTAGATCGGATGGTCTGGGTCTCAACAGCAACAGTGAGCCAGGCGATTTATATTTCGATGACGTCATTTAAATAAAGTTCATTTCTTTCGATGAAGTTTTAAGTTTTCAAGTAAACTAAATTATTGTAGTTCTGTGATCATTAAAAAAATATCACCGCTGAATGTATCGTATTTTAGAGATGTTTAAATAAAACTGCATTTCAGTTGGAAAGTGTTTCATAATCAATGCTTTATGAATAATTGATCTTTCGTATTATTAATTTAATGCCTGGTCATCACCAATCACTTTAATTCCTATTTATGTAATGGAGTACTCAGAAAAAGCATCCGAAATTCAACCAACCTTAGGCACATTCATCGAAACATGCGTGTTTGCCTCCATATGGCTGGCTTCAAACATTTGAGCTAGGGGGCAATTACGCGCAACGAATATGATTTTTCGTTTATTACCACTTGGCCAGCTAGCTCACAGCCCAGGAATATTAATTGTTCTATTTGAAATTAACTTAGAGCGAGAGAAAAAATCTGATGTGAGCAGCACATGACTTTCCCTGCAGACTTATATTAACGTTCTTTTTATTTTAATTAAATTTATTTCACTTTTATTCAATTTTTGTTCTCATTCGGTAACCGGGCTTATTTTCAAAGGTGGCGTAGGGAAAGTACGAAAAACTAAAATATCTCGAGAGCGGCTAGTCCTAGTGTAATGGGGTTGGTCTTATTCTTTTCATCGTTAAAAATTACGTATTAAATCAGCATTTAATGGATATATTTGAGTATACCCAGTTTTTTATTTTAGATTTTGGCAATTTTTGCGGGCCATTTTGCAAAAAAAGGCAGGTTATTTTTTTCTGAATCGTACCAAAATCTAATCAGCACCAGGGTGACCTATACGTAACTCATCTACCGAATTTTGTGAAATTCGGTCCATTAGTTTTTCAGCTACAGTGGATACAAGCTTTTGCGGGCCATTTCACAAAAAGGCGGGTTCTTTTATTCTGAATCGAACCCAAAACTAATCAGCCCCAGCCCCGCCCACAAGTGACTTACCTACAAAATTTTGTGAAATTCGGTCCATTAGTTTTTTAGTTAGAGTGGATACAATATCTGCACAGACAGACAGACACACAGACACACAGACAGACACACAGACACACACACAGACACACACACAGACACACACACAGATGTCACGCTAAAAATGGTTTTTTCGTATTCTAGAGGTCTTGAAACGTGTAGATCCGTCGAAAACTCGAGTTGTGATTTTCGGCATGATTCCAATACTTTCCCTGTACATTACCATGTATTGCAGGGAAAGTAAAAACAACACAAGTGCCAAAATACATCAGGCAGAACGAGCCCACATTCCTTGGAACCGAGATAGAACGTGAACGCCATTACCACTTAGCCAGCTATACCACGTAGCCAGCCAGCTAGCTTACAACCTATTTTTCTATTATATTTTTGCATTTGCGAAATGAAGTTTGAAAACAGTGCAATTTATGGATCGCATCTCCGGTTTAAGTTTGGGATTCATGTACCTCGAAATGACACTTGAACATTTTTGGTGGCTCCAAATGGCTTTTCATCATCTAGGTCAAAGGTGCTGGAAATCATGTAAAATGTGTTCAAGAAGTTGACGAGTTATGAATGTTTAAAATTTAAAGCTCCTAAGGGGTGTTTCATTCTTTTCATTACCTTTAAAAGTAATCATTTTAGCAAATTAACTTCTAACCTCATAGATCATTACATCATATCCATACAATACATAGTAATGTATAGGGAAAGTACTGGAATCGTGTTGAAAATCGCAACTCGAATTTTCACAGGATCTACAGATTTTGAGACCTCTAGAACACTAAAGACTTATTTTTAGCATGACGCCATGTGTGTGTGTATGTGCGCAATGTATGCATGCACTCTAACTCAAAAACTAATGGGTCAAATTTCATAACATTTTATAGATAAGTCAGTTGTGAGATATCCTGGTGCTGATTAGATTTTGGTACGATTCGGGATAAAAAGAATCCGCCTTTATTTGCGAAATGGCCAGCAAAAATCGCATGCACACACACATTAGCTAAAAGACTATTGACCCACTTTCACAAAATTTAGTGATAAGTCACGTGTGGGTTACCCTCGTGCTGATTAGATTTTGGTACGATTCGAAATAAAAAAAACAGCCTTTGTTGAGGGAAATGGTCCGCAAAACTCGTCCAAATCTAAAATAAAAGATTGCGTATGATCAAATGTATCTATTAAATGCTTGTTTTATACTTCATTTTTGACAGTGAAAAGAATAATCCTAACCCCAGTACTCTAGAACTAGCATTTCTTGAAATATTTTCAGTTTATTTGCATTATTGATTTGGATTATTATATTGCACCTTTGAAAATACGCCAGTTACTTAATGAAATTAAAAGCTCAAATTCATTCATTTCAAATAATGATGCGTGTTCTTGAGTGCAGTTAAACTCACTGAATTATTAAAGAAAGAAATAGAAAAATAATTTGAGTCTGTAGGGAAAGTCATATGCTGCTCACATCAGATTGTTTTTTAAATTTCGTACTGGCCAAATATTAATAGCCATGGACACGTTTAGATGGCAATTTATTCAGAAATGCCCCCCCCCCCCCCCCCCCTCAAAAAAAAAAGAGCAAAATTTTACTTTATTCTTTCCAGTAGTTTTTGAGATACATAATATTTAAAATTACATAATTTTGAAGCTGGTTTTGTGGGGGGGGGGGGGGGGCAGTATGTTTTGTAGTCTTGGCACTTGAATTCTTAAAACATTTTCACGACTTATTGGCCATCCACGAGGAAAAACGACATTTATAAGCAACCACTGTTATTTGAAAAATCCGAATCGCTCGACCTTGGTGGCAGATTGGGTGAGCTTAACTATAAATGCGTCATTTATCGCCAATATCGAGTGACGCGCACCTTCAAATAATAATATTTATTGTACTCGCATGTCGTTTTTCTTTGTGGTAGTTTAGGTATTTGTAACACTGTGTAGTGCCGTACATACCGTAGACGAACTGCGTAACGCAGTGCACGTTGCTTGGCAAGGACTACCTCAGGTAATCATTAATAGCCTCATCGATAGTATGCCTCGCCGTTTAACGGCCTGTATAGCTGCCCGTGGGGGCCACATTCTTTACTGAATAAACAGGTTTCTTTTGCATATCTTTGTTTGCTCTTTTAATCATTTGCATATGACTCTCCCTTCTACCGGTACTGTGATTTGCATATAGCTACATGCATTCCTTTATGGTGTTGCAATTTCACTTTTGACGAGTGTAAAAAGCGTTTCAAATCGAAGCATAAAAATGTCACGTATTCCGTTTAAATGGAAATGGCGGTATACAAAGTTTTGTTCCATATCCGATCATTGTAGCTTGCCGTATTTTCAACGTTTTCAGACATTTTGTGTTAATTCATCGATCTTTCGTCCTCTTTTAATAGTTGCATTGGAAAAATAGCCATTAAACGATATCGATATTTGAAACGTAATTCGGTTGCCATAGTTATCCCAACATTCGAATTCCAGTTTTCGGCGGAAACGTACATTTCAGGCATCTCTGAACTCGAATCAAACGTTTTCAAGATGATGTCTGTGTGTAAGCGTTTCTGTTCGCAAATCCATGGAGATGATGTCTCAAGAACGAATGGAGCATTTTAAACGAAATTGAATACAAAAATTACAATTGAAACCTGTTGATTTTAAAACATGTTTGGAAACCTGTTGATTTTAAACGCAATCGAATGTTCTGAACACTCCAAATTTCCGAATGAAATTTTAAAAAAATCATCAAAAATCAAAACTTTCAATAATATTACGCAAATAATAATTTCTTATGTCATTTTCCCGTAGAGAACGTTTGACCCAAACTTTAGAACTCTAACATGAACCGTTCTTGAGATATTACACTTTTAGAAGTACATTTATCAAAAATTGACGTAAAATGAAAAAAAAAAGCAAAACAGGTTCATTTTTCATATGTAATATTCTGCGATTCTTTTGATAACATCATTGTCTTGGATCTAGTTCGTTCAATTCACGAGAAAACATGCTTTGTGTAATAGTTCTGTATTTTAACGCCTAGACATTCGCCAGCAGTCATTTATATATAAGAAATGCCCTTCTCTCCGCCTGTCTGTAATGCTTGGCAACGAATATACCGAACGATTGTCTATTTGCGTAACTTTATTAAAGGAATTGATATTTTAATGATTTTTTCAAAGTTTGATTCGAAAATTTAGGAGGTTCTGAATATTCGATTGTGTTTAAAAACAATAAGCTTCCAGTATTCATGGATTGTGATTTTTGTATCAAATTTCATCCGAATCGCTCCATTCGTTCGTGAGTTATCGTCTCCACAAGCTCACTGATACACACACACACAGACATCACCTCAAAAATGTCCGATTCGTGATCAGAGATTCTTGAAACGTGCTCTCCCGTCGAAAACTCGAATTCGAATGCTCGACCCCGTCACAATACTTTCCTTATACATTATACTATGTATATAAGGAAAGTAATAATGAAAAGTAATTGTATAATGTAGAAAGCGTTATAAGTCAAAAATTTTTGATTTTCTGTGAAAGTTTAATTTTTGTGAACTAAGGGGCTCTTCCCCTGATCGCTATGCTTCGCCAACCCCAGTAGTTCGCTTCGCAACTCGCTGCGCGCCTAGTATTTCAAGCCAAACTAAAGTTTAAATCGGTAAACGGTTTATTTCGTCGTGTTATCCTATTATTTTCCTATAAATGTACCAAATTCCATATTTTTGTATGCTATAGTTTTTGCGGTACGAAACAGAGAAAATCGATCTACGTGTCGGTAAGAACGAACATTTCTCACGTCAGAAATGCACGAAAAGTAAAATACTACATCGAAATTAAAAAACAAAGCTCCATCCTTTAAAAAATCAACTATGTAGGTAGGTATTTACCTGCAAAAATTCGGGGTGTTGCTATTGTTCTATTGTTACTCCATCCAGAACGCGAACTCGCAGCTCAAATATTTTATCTTTGACATTAAATATGTCTTAAACTACAATTTATATCAAAAAACAGTTTATTTCAGTGTGTTCCCCAACCTTTCTCTACAAGTGTACCAAATTTTATATTTATGTATGTTATAGATTTTGCGGTACGAAGCATAAAAACTGAAGGAACGAGAAATTTGTCAAACAGCGGCGGCATCAGCTACTATTTTTTATATATATTATTTTTTATATATATTTATTTTTCTATTTTTAGGTTAAGTTCAAATAGAACAATTAAGCTTTAAAAGTTATGAGCTAGCTGGGTGAGTGGTTATGGCGCTGTCGTTCGATTCCAGAGGTTGAGGGTTCTGTCCTAGGTGTGTATTTTGGCTTTTGCACTCTTTCTGATCTCTCTGGAGGTTAAGTTCAAATAGAACAATTAAGCCTTAGAAGTTGTGAGCTGGCTAGGTGAGTGGTTATGGTGCTGTCGTTCTATTCCAGAGCTTGAGGGTTCGGTCCTTGGTGTGTATTTTGGCTTTTGCACTCTTTCTGATCTCTTTGGAGGTTAAGTTTAAATAGAACAATTAAGCTTTAAAAGTTATGAGCTAGCTGGCTGAGTGGTTATGGCGCTGTCATTCGGTTCCAGAGGTTGTGGGTTCTGTCCTGGCAGTTTGTTTTAGCTCTTGTACTTTTTCTCATTTTTCCTATTTACTGTATCACCGGATGTGACGCCCCGGAAGTGATGTACCGGATGTGACGCACCGGAAGTGACGTACCGGATATGACGCACCGGAAGTGACGTCAGTTTCGTCACATTAGCGGATTTTGTCCGCGTGATCCAAAAGAGAATAAATTTCTACAAAATAGTGCACTTCGTTATCAACCGATGATGGTCAAAAAGTGCAAAACAACCCTGCACGAACTTTGGACGAGGAAGAGTGAGAAAGCCACCAGGACCAGCAGGCCCGAAGAGAAAACCCACCAGTCCCAGCGAAACTTAACTCACCGCTCGTCCTCCATCCCGCGCAGTTAGGTTAGTAGAAAGAAGGAAAGTTAGAGAGAACGCGAATCTACCCTAACCCCCCAACCTGGCTCTATCACAAACTAGACCCCCTCCTAGCCGTCACCACCCTTCTCAATTAGCCTATTACTTGCAGGCGGGAATCGAACCCAAGCCTACAGCCCCGTAACTCTGTGCCCTAGACCGCTCGGCCAAAGCGGGCACACCTGGCGAATCAATTTTGATATATTTAAGTTTAACATTTTTCTTTCGTTATATAAAGAAATTCCGTTAGAAAGAAGATTTTTTCCAACGACAGAACACTTACACAAAACAGTTATTGTCTGTGAGTATAGGATAAAGGGAGAAGATAGCCTCTGGGCTGGAATACCCGCTTCTGACCACTGAGCCAGTCAGCTAGTTGTTAAGGAACTTTATTTGGGAAATTTTAACTTAACTTTGAGAAAGATTAGAAAAAACTGAAAGAGGTAAAACTTCACAATATTGCAAAACAGCCATCTGAAAGGACAGAACCCACGACCACCGAACTCGAAAACTAGCAGCGTAACCACTGAGCCAGCCCACTCACAACAGCAGAATAATATTTGTGATACTTGAACTTAGAGAGAAATTAGAAAAAACAGAAAGAAGTAAAATTTCACGTCATTGCAGATCAACTAGCTGAAAGGACAGAACCCAGAACCTCTGAACTCATAGACCAGCACCTTAACCAATGAGCCGGAAACTCACTCCCTCAGTAGAATATTTGCGATACTTGAACTTAACTTAGAGAGAGATTAGATAAAATAGAAAGACGTAAAATTTCACAACATTGCAGATCAACCAGCTGAAAGGACAGAACCCAGAGCCTCCGAACTCAAAAACCAGCGCCGTGACCACTGAGCCAGAAACTGACATGAGCCGTAGAATATTTGTGATACTTGAACTTAAATGAAAGAGAGATTAGAAAAACTGAAAGAGGAAAACTTCGCACCATTGCCCATCAACCAGCTGAAGGGACAAAGCCCACAGCCTCTTTATACAAAGAACAGCGTCATAACCACTGAGCCAGCCAGCTCACAACAGAAGGAGCTTATTTGTTCTATTTGAACTTAGAAAAAAAAATAATAGTTAAAAGCGTATTATATTCTCTTAATTGAAGATATTAATCGATATCAAAACCAAAAATTTAGAACCAACTATCTTGTATGATGAACTTTTCTCGTCCAAGAAATTGAATTCCGGTCTATGAATTTGTTTCATTCCAAGAACGCGTTTAATCTACACCTACATTTCAAAGTAAATTTCAAACCAGTACGAATATGGATATACACAATGAAGTCGCAAAAGTTTGGGTGAGACTTCTCCCTCCTCTTCAGGAACCTATCGAAACCCCTTGAAATTCAGAGAAATTATGTTTGGGGAAATGGGAGGAAATATTGGGTTACCTGCCCTCCCCCCTTTCTCTGTCGACACTGCTGGATATACACAAACACGCCACTCAGTGAATCGAAGGCTAAAGCACTGACTAACTCACAGGTAGTCAATTCTAGCCGCAGCTGAGACTTTCAGTTCGTGGAACGCTCAGGATGAGTAGAGTTTTTGTGTTTACGACTGGGTTAAAATGCTCTCAAGACGTTTCTGGAGTTAGAAAGTTTTTCTTTTATTGAACTAATTTGTCTAAATGGAACCTTTTATACTTCGACCACCACAGGAATGTATTTTTCCAAATAGGACGAACATCTTTATTGATTCATTTTCAGAAAAAGAGACGCAGGACTTTCTCTGGCTCTTTTAAACATATTTGCAACTCCAATTACACCCCAATACACTCCCCGGCTACTCATACCCCTGCCACTCGTACCATAGGGTGAGTCGAGTGGTTTGGGTTTTCGACCCCAATACACCCCAATTACTTTGTAAGGTAGGGTCCAAGAGTGTACACGTTAAGTCTATCTATAGTAAAGATACTCTGCCTGATCGAATAAAAATGATTGCAGCGCCCCTAGCGGAGAATTTAAAAGCCAGGATAACGAACTCTTAAATAAAACGAGATAGACGAAATAGGCCAATATCAAATTTGATAGCGTTGTTCACTTTGACTCCTATCACTCCAACACGTTCTAAGTGAACGGTGATCCGCCTATATAACATCTGTGCATATCAACGTAACTCTTGGGATTCTTAACTAAATTACAAAACTCGATAAGTTACCAAAATTTTCCAAAAGCCACCAAGCTAGCGCTATTTTGCCAAATTTTTAGCTAAGGGCGTAATGTATCTCCAAGGTCGAGTGATCTGGACCTTTGAATAATAACAGTGGTTGTCTGTAAATGTGCTTTCTCGGGGACAAACAATGTGCCGTGAAGATAATTTAGGTATTTGTAACAGTATGTAATGTTCCGGTGATTTTCTATAGTCATTTTCATTTTCTCGTACTGCTGTATAAATTGTTTTCCAGAAACTTTTCGAATTCGAGATTTTGGCGTGTAGGCTCGTTTGAAAACCTCCTGATCCTATTTTCAGCACTTTGGGAAGGATGTCCGTGTGTGTGTGTATGTGTGTGAGGTGGTTACTCTACGTGAAAAACTAGAATTAGATAGAATTTTTAGTAATTCCCATGACAACCCATATGCTGTTATTTTTCAAATGAGTCGAATTATTCGATAATTTTTATAATATTCAATAAGAAAAAAACTGTCTAGGCAAAGGATAAGGAGAACTCGGTCAACATATTTAAGCACAAATCGAATATCAATATATATAAACACAATCGAATCTTTCGTCGAAGCGAAAGTCGAGGGGGGAGTCATGGTTTGAGAACATCTTGCTAGACCTAACAAAAGGCAGTTTTGCTGCATTCGTGACCGGTTGACGTTATTATTACTACTATTATTATTTTCTTGTTGTTATATAAGAAATATTATTTACGTTTTGGCAGCAATATGACCTTTGCGAATAAATTTGATATTTCGAAATGTAAATAGGTAATTTTGAAGTTTATATATCACATTCCATTTGTTACTGCAATTTGAATTTATATAAGTGTTTTTTCTTTTCTTATAAGACGTTATCTCAACATATGCGGCGCAAGCTATTTCTTTTTACTTTCCCTGCAACACATGGTAATGTATAGGGAAAGTATTGGTCTCGCGTCGAAAATTGCAACTCGAGTTTTCGACGAAACTACTCTTTTTGGAACTTTTAGAACGCGAGTAAATTAATTTTATTTTTATAAATTAATTTACTCACTTTCAATATTATTTTTAGTGACTATTTTTTGTCACACTAAAAATAGTATTTTTTATAAATTTTTATACTAGTATTACATTTATACTAGTATTATAGTGTGGCGTCTATGATACTATTTTTGTACTAATTTTTAGTATATATACTATTACTATTTTCAATGTGACGTCTGTGTGTGTGTATGTCTGTATGTTTGTTTGTGCTATGCATGTATTCAATCTAACTCAAAAACGAATGGACCCAATTTCATAAAATTTTATAAGTCGCTTGTGGGTGACTCTGGTGCTGATTACATTTTGGTACTATTCGAGATAATAAAAACCTACCTTTTCCTGCGAAATGGCCCGCAAAAATTGTATGTATTTCCACTCTAGCTAAAGAACTAATTGACTAAATTTCATACAATTGATATACAACACTCATTTAATTGATACATTTGAGCATACGTATTCTTTTATTTTCGTTTTTGACGATTTTTGCGTCACATTTTTTCAAAATACGGCAAGATATTTTTTCCCGAATTGTATCAAAATCTAATCAGCGCCAGGGATTTACCTATAATATTTTTTAAATTTAGTCCATTAGCTTTTGAGTTACAGTAGACACATACATTACATAAACAGGCACACAAACACACTCACAGACAAACGTCTCGCTAAAAATAGTTTTTCCGTGTTCTAGAGGTCCCAAAACGTGTATATCAATCAAAAACTCGAGTTGCGATTTTCGACATGATTCCAATGCTTCCCCTATACATTATCATGTATTGCAGGGAAAGTAAAAAGAATATAACACAACAGAACACTATAATGACCTCTTCGTTAAATAAGAAAGTATCCAATACCAAAGGCCCAAACTAAATTCTATTTTATACAGTTTTAAAATCAATTGGTCAAAATCTACTCTATCAAAAATTTTATCGAAATCAATATATAGAACACCAAGTTGGCTGTTATTCATAAGTGAACAAGCAATATCATTACATATGCACAGACACAGACACACACACACAGACGTCACGCTAAACATAGGGGTTTTTTTTCCCGAGTTCTAGAGGTCCCAAAACGTGTAAATCCGGCGAAAACGCCAGTTGTGCTTTTCGACACGACTTCAATACTTTCAATATACATTACCATGTATTGTAGGGAAAGTAAGAATATGATGTGAGCAGCACAAGACTTTCCCTACAAATTCAAATTCATTTTCTTATTTCATGATGCATTAAATTGCGTTTAATTGCAGAAAAAGAAACGAATACTTTTCTGATATCATACCCAATTGGCAGTTTTAATGCATGTTTGTTTCATTTGTCAACTTAATGCACTTTAAATTTTTCATATCTTCAAAATTTCAAAAAACTAAAACATATCGAGAACGATTCATCCTAGAGTCAGTCTTATTCACTGTGTTGTCAAAATATGCATGAAGAACAAGCAATTAATTAATATATTTTAGCAATTTTATGTATTTCACATTTTCACGATCTTTGCGGGACATTTTGCAGAAAAGGTCGGTTATATTTTTCCAAATCGAGCCAAAAAATATTCAGTATCAGAAAGTCCGACAAGGGATGCAATTATATGTCATTATAATTGAAGATATGTCATTAAATAGTTTTTCACTGCAGTGAAAAACATCTTTAGTTCTCAATATCTCGAGAATGGCCCATCTTAGAGTAATAGGGTTGATCTTGTTATTTTCCTCGTCAAAAATTACATATAAAAAATGTATTTAATTGTTACATTTGTAGTATTTTATTTTATTGCTTCGATTAGAAAAGGAAGGTACTTTTTGCTCAAATTGTACCAAAATCTAATCAGCACCAGGATAACCCACAAGTGACTTATCTAACAAATTTTGTGAAATTTTCTATAAATTCTTTTTAGTTACAGTAGATACATACATTGAACAGACACACACACACACAGACAACACGCTAAAAATAGATTTTCCGTGTCTCCTAGAGGTTTCAAAACGTGTAGAATCGTCGAAAAGTCGAACAATTCCAAGTCATTTCGGCACAATTCCAATATTTTTCCTATAGATTACCATGTATTGCAGGGATAATAAACATGACATGAGAATACCTTTTGCTACCTTTTCAGCTTCTTCATTTTGGCGTATGTTCACCAAACTTCACATTTTCGTAAATATGTACATACATACATACATAAATATGTATATACATACGGGATCAGGCTGTTTTAATCATTCATATTCATCTGCGCAGACGATTATGTACAGTGAGAACTGGGATGCTCTACATTTTTTTATAAGGAAATTAAATACTTTAAATTGAATTCTTCTTAAAACAATATGAATACTTTTAAAATTGGCACATATTTAAAATCACGAGAAACGTCCTTTATATCTGATAGTTTTTAATAAGGAAGACCCAATAAAGATCCATCAAACTCAGTCGGTTTTCAACAAGGAACTTACTTTTATAGCGTCTTTTAAGTATATGACCCAACGTTATTACATCCCCTGTAATGCATAGTAATGTATAGAGAAAGTGTTGGAATCGTGTCAAAAATCACAATTCCAGTTTTCCACGGATTTGCACGTTTTGAGACCTCTATAATACAAAAACTATTTTTAGCGTGATGTCTGTGCATGTGTCTGTGCAATGTATGTTTAATCTCTAATTCAAAAACTAACGGACCCAATTTCATAAAATTTTATATCCAAGTCACATGTGGGTTACTTTGGTGCTGATCAGATTTTGGTATGATTCGGGAAAAAGAATCTGCTTTTCATGCAAAATGGCTTTCAAAAACCGTCAAAATAAAAACTACGTATGATCACATGTATCCATTAAACAATTGTCTTATACGTCATTTTCAACGATGAAAAAAATGAGACTAATCCCAGTACTCTAGGACTAACCGTTCTCTCTCTCTCTCTCTCTCTATATATATATATATATATATAATATATATATATATAATATATTATATATATATATATATAATATATATATATATTATATATATATATATATATATTGCAATTTTGCTCCACCGCCTTTGAAAATACGTCTAAGTTACCCAATGAAAAGGAAAATTGAATTAAAAGTGTGAATTCAGTGTCATTTTAAACAATTATCCGGGCATTTTGTGCCATTAAACTCAATTTAATGAATGATAAGAAATGAATTATAGAGATGAAGAATTATAGAGATGAATTATAGAGAAATATTATGAATTATAGAGAAAATGAGTTTGGTACTGTATAGAAAGCCATGTGCTGCTCAAACCAGACTTTTAAACATACGTCCAAACATTATTTTTCAATTCAGTGTTCAATTTCGTAACGAATTCATTTGATCTTTCAGAGATGCATATATCACGTTCATATTCAGTCTTTATTCTCGAATTGATGTGTGATAGAAAAAAATACAATCCATTGTTTCAGGTATGAAAAAGAGTTTTAATATTTTTAAAGACATAATTTAAGTCCGTTTTCATCTCTATAAATAAAATTAAAAATTCATCTGGTTGTATGTCTTACCCTTACAGGAAAACGACTCTACATATTTTCGTAAAATTTTCACAGGCAAAATCCCACTTAAAATTGAGGCTTCTGTCTGTTTCTTCATTTTGAGCATGACCCAATCGATAGAGGAACCTCCAAATAAACGTGACTTGATTGTTTTATGAGTATTTCTACAATAAAAGTAATTCATTATCCGGTACACATAATGTAATTGTTGGTTGTGCCTCTATCTCTAAAATTATAGAAGTTTTATAAGTGAACGAAATAAAAAAATAATCTCTTTAATTATCAGACAGTGTTATGAGAAAAAAAAATTATTTCATTTGCATGAGTTTCCTTTATTTACATATATATATATATATATATATATATATATATATATATATATATATATATATAATAATAGAAGTTTGAAAATCCAATGAACGAAAAGTAAGAAGATGTAACACGATAAACCTAACTTTTTAAAATATATATATATATAAATTAGTATATTAATATATATATATTAATTATATTATATATGCAATGTTTTACTTTTCCCTAGCTATAAATTGTTTGGTAAGTGTTTAAATTTTGTTTTATACGTAGATATCTTATATTTTAATTTATGGTTATATAAGTTACAATTTAACTCTAATTAATCATTGGAATTTCATATAATATTTTATTATATATATATATATATAGATTATCTGTTTAAATTCGTATCACCAGGGATTGTAACAACGTGACACTTGCAATGCTTGTAAAAGTACGTCGTAATATTTCTTTCTCGAATTCAAATGTGCGTTGTTGTTGATGGTGGGCATTTTGAACAGACTGAACATTCGATTCCTGCGCATGCGTTATGTATTTTAGCATTCATGAAAAGGACAGTCATTAGCCAATAACCATATTGGGTTCAATCAATATCTTTCTTAGCAATTTTAGATTCGATTTTTACTTCCTATTTAATGCGCCACTACTTTGTCGTTAGTTTTTCTTGTTTATCTCGATTTGTTACAGAGTTCGTTATCCTAACTTTCTGAAATCTCCGCTAGGGGTCACTTTACTATAGCTAGACGCTAACTTACACACTCGTGGACCTTTCTTTACAAAGTTATTATTGCGCTTAAGAACTTTACTTGGAACCCAGTATATTTAACAACATACCCTAGAAATTTTAAAACAATGAGTATGTTACCTAAATTTTGAAAATGACTGAAGTTTTCAAGGTCTTGAACATCTCTGGCAAATCAGAATTCATTTTTTCAAATTACTTAATCGTTCCAGGTCGTATAACGACAACCATGGTCATGCAGCTAGAGAGAAACTGAAACTCCTTTGGATGAAACGCTTGAAAATGTGCCATAATGCTTTGAAAATTATACCTAGATGTCGCTTGTGTCGGTAAAACGCCCTTTGTATCCATTTGACACAACAGAGAGGCGTAATATGTATTTATGATTTTTTTGTTTTTTAAATTAAAATTCCCTAATGATCAGTATAATTCATCGGTGTTTTTTCACAGTTGTAGGACAGAGTTCAGAATATAGAGAGATAAAAAATAAATGGAAAAAGTAAAATAATTTTGAATACGTAGGAATATTCCTTATCGTTTCGGTTCTAATTGGCATTGCGCTCATCATTTATTTCTACAAAATGGACAGTTTAAATAAATATTTTAAACCTTTCACCATAGTCATACATATAATTCAGGGGCGCTTATCTTATCGCAGCGCCACCTGAATGATTGTCTTAAATGGTATTGGCATTTTATCAGTATGAAGTATTATCTCTTTACCTTCATGACCATGGTGTTTGTTATACAATTCTCCTAAATATATCGGTCATCTTTAAGCGATGGTTGATTGGCGTGTTGGAATGACTGAATCGTGTTTAAATTTTGGAAGGCAGTGTATATATAGACAGAGTTGATATTGAATAGCTTCGTTATGGTGAAATAAAATGAGACACGACATGAAACATTTTATTACATTACGTACACTATTACTATTTTTTTACTTTACACTATGTTTCGCATTTTAAGAAGAATGATACTCAAGATGGCTTTCAGTTTGTGACAAGAAGAGTCTTTTTACACAATGGCTGCTATGAAGTTCTTTTATTAAGAGTAAAAGCTATACAACCGTGATAATAAGATGTCCATAGACAAAAATTGTGACAAATCAGATGTCCTTGCGCACATAAGTCCTTGAATAAATACTGAAGCTGATTATTAAAACTTTTCAGAATTTTTAAAAATAAAATTATCAAAATGTATTTTTTTAAACAAAATATATAAATACTTAGATCAGTTCAATATATCGAGCCATCAATATCGAGCCATCTTAGACAATTATTTCATATAAAGATCATCAAAAATATAATATTTTATAAAAATATATCATGCATACTGAGAGGATAGTGCACCTTTAACATGTAAGAAACGTTGAATGTAAGTTGACTTAATTTAGTCATATTTTCAATAAATCAGCTACTTAAAATAATTGCATAAGAATTTCAAATCTACTAAAATATATTGGATCATAAAAAAATTTTCAAACAGTTAAAATAATTATACTTAAAATGACGTTCATTAAGATTTATTTTATCTTTTAAATTTCTACATTTTATTTCTCGCAAGATAATCTACTGTTGCATGGGTCCATTCCAATAATTCTTAGATCTCACTGTAGACTGTCCGTCTACAGCGAGATCAGCAAACAACCCTTACTAAGTACGATAAATTAATTCCAATCTTTTTTTTTTTTAATTTATTGGGCTGCAAAATAATGTTTAAAGAAAAAAAAAACTTTTTAACAACATTTTAAAGGTGTTCTACCCCGTTAAGGCAATTTTTTCTGAAAAATATTCATTCATTTTTATCCATTTATAGTGTCCTTGACGGTGCTGACCCATAAAAGTTCAAGATGAAATGGTTCGTTCAGCCACGCATCGTTTTCTGAAGTTGGTCTCGTGTTAATGCGACGACTCCAGCAGTAGATAGGGTAAGTTGTAATAACGCTCATTCATTCGTTAACAACCATTTAAAGAAACTGATGAAATAATCCATATTCAACCGTTTGCTTTGACGATAAGAGCTTGCAATTTCGTCCTAGTAGCTCAACAGTAGAGTGGCGGTTGATCCGTTCGGAAATCCAGGGTTCGATTCCTGGTTGTGGCTGCAAGGTTCCTTACATGTTACAGCACTAGATCCACTTCAATGTATTTTAAAATGTGTTGGAGATATTTTCTTTCGAGCTTCTTACGTTCATACAGACGTTCATACCTCACAGCACATACAAAATCAATAAACTATGAGTTTCTCGCAGGAAACCTTTGCACTGACAAAGAGGATCCAGCGTATCATCGAAACATCTGTATTCTTTATTATTATGTTATGTGTGCTTACTTACATTGCTCAAGTTCCTTATCCTTTGCACAGAGTGCATTTTACGTATTAATCACCTTACACACTTTCTAATGTCGTGCCAACTGCCTATATAAGAGTGCTTGTACAGGTACTCTAGTGCCAACCGCTTCTTTTTACTCACGTGACAGGAAATATGAGCCGAAGGCGGATAAAGCAATGTTCTTTTCCTTTAGAGCTGTGCTCGAAACACTGCAGGAGGTTTGCTAAGAAAAGAGCAACTGAAAAAGAAAAGCATAAATATAATTAAACAAGTTTTGAAACATATGGATTCATAAAAGCAAGAAAATCTTTAACGGATCTTCCATCCCGACCCGTTGACCGTGATTTCGCGGTCATTGCCGCTCGTCAGCACGGTGCAGGCGATGTATGATCTGCAAGTCCACTACAGATTTTAATTTTTTTTTATAGAAGTATTGATTTCAAACCCAGTAAGGGTGCGGTGCTTTATTTATCTTGTAATGATGCAACGGTCATTATTTCGAAGTAAAAATTATAAAATATTCATTTTAAAGAGTTTTGTGCTCATCCATCATCTTTCTCTTACACCGGGCAGACGAGAGGCAATGACCATGAAATCATGGTCCGCGAGAAAGGATCATTTAAGAACTTTCACTCTTATACGCAACGCTCTATAATAAAGCATAAGTCACTTTATTGTAAATGGATTCATAGTCACAGAACCCACTCATAGGGGCGCTCAATCTTGAGTACGACTTCACAATGAAGTTCTAAAGAATCTTACACCGGTTTACCAAATGTCGGTTGCATTCAAATACATATTCATGGATGTTCGATGGGAATTCACAAAGCATTTTTTTTTAACTTTCCGATGCTGTTGGAATGGAAACTCTGTGTTAATATTTTCGGTCGCTAAGAAACCGATTTGTACGAAAATCGCGTCAAACTGTTGCTTTAACATTTATTAATTACAAAAATTATTTAAATTGAAAAGAAAATCTCGAAGAGGAATTTATTTTTGGAATTCAATATACCCCTGTCTCAAATGTCATGGTTGTGGGTTGCTTGAATTTTTCACTACATGTCCAACAAACATCTAGAAACACAGGGAGACATACTGCTTTATTATTGCAATAGAACCCAGATAGTATAGAACAGCGTTTTTCAAACTTTTCGGGTCGCGGAACCTTTTTGAATTTCAATTTGATGACGGAACTCCAAAATGAGAAAAATTCCATTGTGTTCCAAAACATGCATTCAATATTTTACGCAATTTTTTCTTATCTTTAAGAAAATTTACACGAAACTATAACGTCGTGAAACCCAAAGCCTGATTAATGTCCCCAAATCTTAAAGAGACCCTAAATTTTGTATGTGACAAACACATTAAGGAGAAATAATTTTTAATTAACATACAACTGGTAATATTAGTTTTTATTTTAAATTATAAAATATGTTAATAGTTTTAAGTATTGTATATTCCTTAAAGTCATGTATTAATTTGAAATAAAATGTTTGGGAGTTTTCTACATGTACAAAATTCGGGATTGTTATCCTGAGCCCCCAAATTTGTTATGTGTCGATGTTTTGCATGTGTTTGGTGTGCGTTTGGGACCCAAATTAACGTCAGGCTCTGGGCCCCACTTTGGCTTGATTAGGGCCCTGGTGAAACCCCTGGAACACTGTTGCGGGAAATACACACTTTGAAAAACGCTGAGAACATAGAACGATGCATAATTTTGAATCTATATAGATTAGAACCTATATAGAACATAGAATTATATGAACCGTAATCATATTTAGACCTGTCAAAGTAGGAGGATATTAAACCCTTAAATAATCGCTCCCTGGGAATAGGAATTGAAAATTTGATTTCTGCCCCGTGGTCTATACTATAAGTGTGCAATTATTGTATAATTACAATTGTATAATACTATTATTGTATAATACTAACGCGAGCGAGGAGTGACATCTAGATACAATTATCAAGGCATTATGGCATTTTCAGGCGTCTCATCCATAGGAGTTTTATCTCCTTCTTTCTCACTCCATGGATGCAGGTATTCGTAGGGCTTCTGGAGGGTCTGTAAAGACACAAACACGTCAGACATTTACTGTACCTATTACTGTACCAATTGTGACAATTACTATACCAATTGTAACAATTATTATATAATTGCATAAAATGACTGAGAATAGTCGAGAATAATCAAAAATCGACAAATAAGCGAATCGATGCAATAAATTAAAAATATGGAATTAAATTCGCAATCCTTACTTCCATGAAATAAGGAGTAAAGGAAAACAAGACTCTGCATTAAAAGTTTACAAAATGGAATCTTTTGAAATAATAATATTAGTCACAAAAAAGAACGACAAGAATTTACGAAGGGGGTTTTCCATTGGGTGGCAAACGATGTGTATACTTTATTTTTAACTGTTAATTTTTTTTATTCTCTTTTGTATACTTATTTTGTACAGTGCAAGGAATTTTCCGAGTATCATATACAGAACTGGAAATGGAAGTATTTAATTCACCCTCTCCCCCTCCTCTTCGGAATTGAATGCTGAATTTATATCAGTCCTCATCTGAGCTATCTATAGAAGATTCGAATAAATAGATGTCAAGGAGAAAGTAAATTTTTGAATCAGAAGTGTTATCATCGGAATTGGAAGTAGGCATCTTTTGTAGGTCCCATAACCGTTCCAGAATTGAATGCTGAACTTATATTAGTCATTACCTAAGCTCTGTCTATAACCCATCCTGAGAAAAAGAACATTTTTGAACTGAAAGTCGAAAAGAAGCCGAATGTAAATATTCGTAGTGAACCAATCCCTCCCTCCTTCATCCTTCCAGAATTTTATAAAGAACTTTGCTGGAAATCCAACCACGGATTTTCGTACTGGCCAGTCGACACACTACCATTAAACTACTGGGAGGGAATAATTGCAAGCTCTTGTCGTCGAAGAGAATTCTGCAATTTCACGTTGAATCTATATCAGTTATTATCTAATCTCTTCTATAGCCAATCTTGAGAAAAAATGTTTCAGGTAAAATGACATTTTTTTTAACCGGGCGGGGAACCTTTAATAAATCCCTCTACTCTCTCCAAAATCTGACGCTGAATCCATATCAGTCACCGTCTAAGCTGTAGTAGATCTTGAGTAGATCCTGAGAACTAGAGGCTTCAAGGCAAAATTTTTAAAAAAATCAATAATATATCGACATTTTTGCCACGAATAACTTAATCCCACCCCAAATCTAGCATTGGTGGACAAATTTTTTGTTCGAGCATCATAGTTAACGGCTTTTTAGTGCTTGTGAGTTTTAACAAGAGAGAAGCGAGTCTGTCAATACTGAGCACGAAGTGCTATTCCAGTCAATTTCATTATAACTTTCGTAACAAGGTTCAAATTCTAGACTGTCTTAAAAAAGGAAGCTTGTTGAACTTCTCGACAGACATACCCCGTCAGTTTACATTGACCTTGCAAGGAAAAAAAATTGGGGGCAGCACATGACTTTCCCTGTAGACTCATTAACACATTCTCTTATTTATTCAATGATTTATTAAATTGAGTTTAATGGTATAAAATAACATCCATAATTATTTTGAATGGCACTGAATTGGCACATTTAATTCAATTTTCGTTCCCATTGGGTAACTGCACTTATTTTCAAAGGTGGCGTATCGAAAATAATGAAAAACAAGAATACTTCGAGAATGGCTAGTCCTGGTGTAATGGGGTTGGTCTTATGATTTTCATCGTAAAAAAATATGTATAAAACAAGCATTTAATGGGTACATTTGAGCATACGTGGTCTTTTATATTTTGACGATTTTTGCGGGCCATTTCGCGCAAAAAAGGCAGGTTATTTTTTTTTTCAGGACAATACCAAAATCTAATCAACACCAAGGTAACCTACAAGTGACTTATCTACCCAATTTTGTAAAATTTGGTCTATTAGTGTTTTTGCTAGAGTGGATACAGGTCATTTTTGCGGGCCTTTTCACAAAAAAAGCAGGTTGTTTTATCCCTAATCAGCACCAGAGTCACCCACAAGAGACCTACTTACAAAATTGTATGCAATTCGGTCCATTCGTTTTTTAGTTAGAGTGGATACATACATGACACAGACAGACACACACACACAGACGTCACGTTAAAAATGTTTTTTTATTTTCCGTATTCTAGAGGTGTCAAAACGTGTAGATCGGTCGAAAACTCGAGTTGCGATTTTCGCCACGATTCCAATACTTCCCCTACATATTACCATGTATTGCAGGGAAAGTAAAAAAAAATTACATTCTGCATACAACTGACGCTCATGAAAGTCATCCTGCTGTTGCACAAAACAAAAAAATTTTCTCGACAGATGATTATTTTTATCTGATTAAGTTTGGGCATTAAAAACGTTTAAAAAAAAAGATTCCATCCACGGACATAAGTGGGTCGAATGGATGAAATGAAGAGCGGGGTCGGGCAACGGTCTGCTGCAGCGGAGTATCGGGTTGCGGACGGATATCACGTGGTCGCCTCTCTGGACGGACGATCAACAGTTACGACTACTTTCACGTAGACTTGGAATGGCGCTATCGGAGCGAAGGAGGCATAAAGATGCGAAGAAGAACGAGAAAGGATGCGGGGTAAGTCTTACAGAATGTGTTTCCTTCAAACCCAGTCGTACCAGGACCGTAGCCAGAGACGAAATGATGGAAGAGAGGAGGTTAAAATAAATTAAATTAAAACTGCAAATACGGTGCCATTTAAAATAATTATCCAGGCTATTTCGTGCAATTGAATTCAGTTAATGAATTATTAGAGGAATAAAGAAAAAATGGATTTGAGTCTGTAGAGAAAGTCATGCGTTGTTCACATTAAATTTTTTAAATTCAAGCAATTGTTTTTTAAATATTGTTTTAACATGGCGGAAAAGGTCAATATGTGACATAAAAGGGGATAATTATAGCTCAGTGATCACTAGATATAATAGATTCAATCATTGTCTGTAGGGAGAGTCATGTGCTTCTCACATTAGATTTATCTTAGAATAGACAATATGTCCGAAGCTATTGGTTCAAATTGGACCCTTCTACTGGGCCGTAGCCAGAGACGAAATGGAGTGAAATTCAAGGGGGGGCTCAACAGTCTTGAAGGAGGGGCTCGCACATTGAATCATTAGCATTTATAAACTATAACAGTTATTATTATATATTTCAATTCATATCAATTATTAACACATAATTGCATATTTATATTTGCAAGCTGATTATTAATATTCATACTATACATCCAAATTAATATATAATAATTACAATTGATTTTAATGTATGCATACTAGTAATAAAGCTGTTAATAATGGGTAGAAACATTCTGAGAGTTAATACGAGTTAATGCTTAATATTAACTCTTACCTACTTAGCAGTTGATTTGTGGACTCTGTATAACAGTGAACCCCACACTCATACAAAAGTATCCTGAATACTATTGTCATCATTTTTAAATACCTGTAAATTAAATATGTAAGTTGATATTAGTATAATCACACATTCAGCTCAATTAAAAAATCTTTAAACGAAGTACTTTATAAAAAAATCTCAAAGACATTTTTTTATACAGAATTTGAATGACATTTTATATGAAATTTCCTATCACTACTAAATATTTAATATTTTTACCAGGGGGGCTGAGTATACCTCTTGGAGGGTTTATCCCCCTCTGACCCCTACCTGGCTACGGCCCTGAGTCGTACAAAGCCGAGTTGGGAGTTTTTGGGTCTATTTACTGCTTTTACGGTTAAATTTACCGGGACAAACAGCATAAAATTATTCGAAATAACTAAAACGTCTACTTGAGACTTTATATAAGAAGTAGTGGATTGGCGATCCACATTTTTCTTTCGCAAGTCTAAAAATATTTGCATGCAAGTAGGAGACCCCGCACTATCCTCAAAGCCGAAGTAATGCGCACGCATGTACCTCCCCTCCATTGCTCCTGTGGGAGGCCGTAGATCCCCCGATGGTGGGGGATAGGTTCGAATTCGAAACCTTTAGATTGCTGATCCCGCGCTATGCCACCAGGCTCAAAAGAATTCTTCGAGGCCGAGGGAATCATCTGGGAAGTCTTTCCTAGCAGTGAGAGACGCAATGCTGCACCCCCGCCACACTTCCATAGACAGTTTGCCAACTAATGTCGTAATCAAGCTTCGTAAAGTGATCTGGCTACTACGCTCACAGAGGTAGTGTTAGCTGTACTCTCTCCCGTTGAGGGGAAGAGCAAGTGCTTACGCCTGCCCCACCACAAATGATTATATTGGATTAGGAAATCTATTATATGGGTAAGATCTATGATAGGCTCGCGAATCTGTAAGGCTGCTTGCCATTCCACTGACATTAGAGGGTGGAGAATGCAAAGTACACAATAAGAGCTTGCAATTTGTCCCAGTAGCTCAACGGTAGAGAGTCGGCTGGCTAGTTCGGATATCCAG
The DNA here is from genome assembly GCA_951213105.1 of Amaurobius ferox. Lineage (NCBI taxonomy): Eukaryota > Metazoa > Arthropoda > Arachnida > Araneae > Amaurobiidae > Amaurobius > Amaurobius ferox. Next base: position 135,057,745 of record OX578150.1, read on the forward strand.
GATTCGATTTCCGGTTGGGGCAGCAAGGTTCTTTACAAAATTCAACTTCATTTTACAAGATATTGATTATTTAACCGTCATTGGCGTTACTTTCGTTAATTAATCTTTTCTGCCAGTTTGGCAGCATTTCCTTCAATTTAGGAGCATTTATAAAACGGTGCAAATTTAGCGATATTTTATCAAATTGTCGCCACGTTTATCTTCAGGCATGACAGATTGACAGATAAATAAATGAATTTAGGCGAACTGCTGGTCGTCATCATACAAAACCATTACAAAAAATATCTTCTCTCGTGAATGAAATGAACTAAATCTACCAGAAGGATATTAACAAATTTTTAGCATAATAGTGTACATACATGAAAAGGAAACGCATTTCAAGATATTTAACACCTTTCTAATTTTATGTATTTTTGTTATACATTTATTTGAAAAACGGTCCATACCTCGAGAACGGTTCTGGCTAGCATTCTGAAGCTTATGTTATTCGTTTTCTAATGAAAAAATTACCCAAGAAATGATTATTTTATGTAACATTATTAAAGACTCTGGTTTTTTAATTTTTTTTATGATTTTTTCAAAATTTCATTCGAAAATTGGGGTCGACCTTCGATTGCATTCGATTGCATTTCAAATCAATAGGGTTCCGGTATTAACTGATCGTAATATTCGTACCCAGTTTCCTTCGAAACGCTCTATTCGTTCATGGGACATTGCAACCACAGACTGACATACGCTCAAATTGCCTCAAAAATGTTCGATTCGAGTTTAGGGATGCTTAAAACGTCTTCTTCCATTGAAAACTCGAATTTTCAACCTCATCAAAATATTTTCCCTATATAATACACTATGTGTATAGGGAAAGTAAAAACTAACTGACTATCCGATATTCATAATTTAACAAGTCTTTCTTTAACACACTCACACACACTAACCATATGCATGTACTTCAAACAGACTCGAATTCAAGAATTCTTGAAACGTTTTCTACCGTTGTAAAGTCTAATTGGAATTTTTGACCTCGCCACAATAATTTCCCTTTGCATTATATTATGCATGTATGAAAAATAAAAGTCTATATTAATTACGTAAAACGTAAGCAAATAGTGTATTATGGAGTCCAAATTATTATTTTCAACGTTAATGATATTAAGAATAAAAATAATGGAAACGAAACATTATATAACACATTTATTTAGGTTATAAATTTTTGAACTTCTTCGTACTCCATTTTCAATACATTTTTTCTGGTCTGTGTATGAGACAATGGTTAATTGCAAAATACTGGCCTCAGACAAACATATTTAACAAATTATATGTAATTGGGAGTAAGTTAATAAATGCTTGTGTTAACTTATCCCTTTTTATCATATCAATTTACCCTAAACAAAGACGTTACATTTTAAGCACAATATTGTTGCGAACGCGCAATGTTACATTTGGCGCCTCCTCTTTTATCTGTCTAAAATGTCAGACGAAGAAAATACAGTGCGTAATGTGAGGATGATGTGAGCCCAGGGTTGCCAGAATTTCCTAATAAGAAGATTTGGCGATTTATGGCTAATTTGACGACATTTAACGACTTCCAGAATGTTCCAGAAACTTCTCGGTAGAACGATTATTCTTTGAGATATAGAGATTTCCAGAAGTTTCTATGGAGAGACAATAGAAAGGACCTCTGTTGCATAGGGGTTGCCGAATGGACGTGACACGAGCTCCATTGGACTGTGATTTTTGTCAATGTTTTGAGAATAGTAGCGGCTGTTTTGAGAAATGACTTTCGTCAACATTTTGAGAATAACATCGCTTATTCTGTGAAATGAGTTGTTGAGACCCAGACCGTCCGACCTACCAGAAAGGTGTAAGGTAACTGTTTGGACGGCCGGGAAGTGCCACCCAATTTAGACCGGAACCCAGTGGGGGAATCATCCACAGGGACCGTACCCTCCTTCCCCTACCATGACCCTCTCGGAAGGACTTACAGACCCACATGTTTAACGTGATTGTACTCCGCATGAACACGGTGGCAGTTGTGGCAGCGTGCAAATCCAGCGCGCAAACCACCGGACTACCGCGCCCGAAATGTGCCAACAGCACGCGGTGTTTGTTCCCAGGTGGTCACCCATCCAAGTACTAACCGCGCCCGATGCTGCTTGACTTCGGTGATCTAACGAGAACCGGTGTTATCAGCACGGTAGGGTCGTTGGCTCTGTGAAATGAGTAGAGCATTTAAGCGCTGTTTGACTTACTATTGTATACTGTTTCCGTTTACTTTGTGCTTGTGAATAAACGTTAGTTATCCAGAAACTTACTCATTTGTATCCTGCGTATACATCCCCTATTCTTAAGGATACGTTTCATAACAATGTGCAGAAAAAGAGTCAACACATACAATCAACAACGACATAATTTTCTTAGCATTCAACAAGCCCTCAATCTGAAATGATGCAAAAAAACGTTCAACCCAATTGTTCAGAAGACATCAAAGATTTACTCTGCATTGTCGAAAAGAGTTTTGCTTGGATTTTGATTTTACTTAGTTAAATTACATTGCGTAACGCACGTGCATACTGATAATATAATTGAAAAGCTCCTCCTCTCTCAAAGAATCAAAATTTCGCATGCGCGTTATTGCACAATTTCTATTATGACAACCGGCTCCTGTATCGACTTTTTTTCCTAACACATATTTACCTGAAGATGTAAAGTAACCGTTTGAGCGGTCTGGAGTGCCACCCCATTTAGATCGGAATTCTGTAGGATGGCGACTACAGGGACTGTGCCATCCTTCCTCTGACCCATCACCTTTCAGAACTTTGAAAGTTAATTTATCTGTACTCCACGTAATCACGACTTGTATAAACTTTTTTCTCTTCTTTTATTACCTAGGTCATCTAGCTCACTTAAAGGATATAGAGCAGTTACAAAGGACGGCAAAAAAAAAAAAAAAATACACATAGACATGCGCAGACATACATAGACAATATACGTAGACATAAATATTCACAAATACATCAAACTAAAATTTGAGAAAAAAAAATCTGATGTGGGCAGCACATGACTTTCCCTGCAGATTCATATTCACGTTCACTTTATTTCTTCAGTAATTCATAATATCTAGTTTATTTAAAATGACACTGAATTGACACTTTTGATTCAATTTTCGTTCTCACTGGGTAACGGGACTTATTTTCAAAAATGGTGTAACGAAAATGCGAGAAAGCTAAAATATCTCGAGAACGGCTAGTCCTAGTGTAATGGGGTGGATCTAATTCTTTTGATCGTTAAAAATGACGTATAAAACAAGCATTTAATGGATATATTTGAGCAGATATAATTGAGAAGAGATATATGAGTTTTTATTTGGGGGGCCATTTCGCAAAAATAGGCAGGCTATTTTTTTCCGAATCGTTCTAAAATCTGATCAGCACAAGGGTGACACACAAATTACATACCTACTCAATTTTGTAAAATTGGATCCATTAGTTTTTCAGCTGGAGTGAATACAGGCAGTTTTTGCGGGCCATTTCACAAAACAGGGCGAGTTCTTTTAAGCCGATTCGTACCAAAAACTAATCAGCACCAGGGCACACACAAATAACATACCTACTCAATTTTATGAAATTGAGTCAATTTGTTTTTAAGGTAGAGCTGATACATACATTGTACAGACAGACAGACACACACAGACGTCACGCTAAAAGTAGTTTTTTCGTATTTTAGAGGTCTCGAAGCGTGTAGATCCGTCGAAAATTCGAGTTGTGATTTTCGGCACGATTCCAATACGTTCCCTAAACATTACCATGTATTGCAGGGAAAGTAAAAATCAAAATAGTGTAGTGAGTGAACAGGTATCTTCAATTTAAATTGGAAGATAATTAGCAATTTAGAGCAAAGTAAAAGCCCAATAAAATATTAAATTTCTGAAAAATCATTAAAGAAAGAAACAAACAAACAAAAAGCAATACACAAATAAAAGACAAAATAAAACAAAACGTTGGAGTAGTATAGAAAATCAACAACATTGACCAGAAATTTTTAAAGGCAGAACTAATGTCACTCAAACGCTGAAAACTATTTAACGTGTTGTTATGAAGTTTCTTTGCCAATTATAATATAGTTTTTCAATCGCTGAATAGAGTTTCTATTTTTACAGACATTAGAAAAAAAATCTGATGTGGGCAGCACATGACTTTCCTTATATAATGCAATGAATTTACTACTTAGTTAGTTAGTTACTACTACTTAGTTAGTTACTACTACTTAGTTAAAAAAATGTTATTCTTATAGTAGATACTTATATTCTTTCCAAGATATTGAATTTTCTTTAATTAGCCGTCATTTTCATTGATTGAGCGTCATTTTTATCCATTTAGCGAGATTTTTTTCAATTTGGCAACATTTAAAAATGTCTCCAAATTGGCGATATTCCGCTAAATTTGTCGCCAAAAACTCTTTCCAAGCATTATGGACGGAGAGATAAGTTATTCTTACAGTAGATAAATCAAAGTATCTTTTATCGTGAGTGGAACGAGTTAGATGAGAGAGAATAATGTCACCCAATTTATTGCATGATATTACATATAAAAAGTGAACATGTTTCGTAACAGTTAATATTTTTTTTCATTTATGGGATTTTTTTTGATAAATTTATTTGTAAAATGTGCAATACCTCGAGAACGGTTCAAACTAGCGTTGTAAAGTTTAAGTCAATCGTTTTCTAAGGAAAAATTATATAAGAAATGTCTATTTGCGCAACTTTATTAAAGGTTTTGATTTCTTGATGATTTTTTCAAAATTTCACTCGAAAATTTAGGGGGTTCTGAACATTCGATTGTGTTTCAAAACAATAGGCTTCCAGTATTCACGGAATGTAATTTTTGTACCAAATTTTATTCGAATCACTCCATTTCTTAGTGAGATATCATCTCCATACATACTTTCACACACACACACACATACTTTCACTCACACACACATACTTTCACTCACACACACACAGACATCACCTCAAAAATATTCGAATCGTGATCAGGGATGCTTGAAACGTGCTCTCCCGTCGAAAACTCGAATTCGAATTTTCAACCTCGTCCCAATACTTTCCTTATACATTATGTATATAAGGAAAGTAATATAATCTCAAATTGACTTGCAGTGGTTAGCTAAGTAAAGTGAATTTTTTTAGAATGTGGACAATCAAAAATGTAATATTACTCGCAGCATTACAGATACACATTTTTAGTAGATTTGATATTAAATCCATAAAGATATTTTAAAAATGGGCCATGATTTGTTAAACCATACCCATGATATTACATAAGAAAAGTGGACATATTTCATAATAGTTAATATTTTTTTTTTTTATGTGATTTTTTTGATAAATGTATTTGAAAAATGTGCAATACCTCGAGAACGGTTCATGCTAACGTTCTAAAGTTTGTGTCAGTCGTTTTCTAATGAAAAATTACATAAGATATGGCTATTTGCATAACTTTATGAAAGGTTTCGATTTTCTGATGATTTTTCAAAATTTCACTCAAAAATTTAGGGGGATTCTGAACATTCAATTGCGTTTTAAAACAATAGGTTTCCAGTATTCCCGGATTGTAATTTTTGTACCAAATTTTGTTCAAATCGCTTCATTCGTTCGTGAGATATTGTCTCCACAGATTCACTGACACACATACATGCATGCACACACACACACACTTTCACAAACACACACACACTTTTACACACACACGCATACCTTCACACATACGCACAGATATCACCTCTAAAACATCTGATTCATGTTCAGGAATGCTTAAAACGTGCTCTCCCGTCGAAAACTCGAATTCCAATTTTCGACCCCTGTCACAATACTTTTCTTAAACTACGTACATAAGGAAAATAAAAACACCTACGACTATTGAGAAGGCTATTGGCAAATGAGGAAGAAAAAGATGACTTTATAGTCTGAACGTTGTTTACAACAAAGAAATTAATTTTCCGACGTAAATACACTCTATTGCAAAAAAATATATACACCCATAAAAAAGTGAGCTACAGCTGCGAAACTCAGCATGTAAATGACGTTTTAAGAGTTATGCAAATGATCAAACTGCCTGCATCCATGATGATATAGAGCTCGTGCAACGCTAATTAGAACGATGTATCATGCGGCATTTAAAACGACCGGTGTTCTCTCGCACAGACAATTGGAACTGTATTTTCTGCTTTGGTACTTCCAGTTGTGTGCAAAGATACCTTGGAGATGGCGCTACGAATAATTATCAGATTTAGAGAGAGGTTGCATTATAAGCCTAAGGAAAACTGGTTGGTCCAACATCAGCCGCCATCTTGGTTGAACGATATGGTAGTTGCTCGGTGTTGGCAACAAAGGATCAGAGAAGGGAAATACAATCGACGCAGAGACTTAGGAAGCTCCAAACAGACAAGTGCTAGAGAGGATCGGGATTGATATCAGGTATTCAAAGGCATTTCTCCTTCTTCGACTCAGACTGTCCGACCGACCCAAAAGTGTAAGGTATCTGTTTGGACGACCGGAAGTGACACCCAATTTAGACCGGAACCCAGTAAGGGCTGCGAAGGTATTTGCCATCCCCCATGCATCCTGTATCAATTGATACTATTTGAGACGACTGGCAGAAGATGTTATTAGGTGTCGATGACCATTAAGGAGAAAATCACTGACTCCTCAATATATGCAAAGCCGTTTGGATTGGTACCGAGCTTACTCCGCCTGGAGGGGATCCCGACTTTGGTTCTAAAGGTGGTACGGCGGACGATCTCTCCTTCGCTGTCATAACCCGTGCGTGAGCTGGGTGCCTCGCTCGGATGTCGTAACGATTTGTCATCTTGCCGTATGCCTTCAGGTAGGACGACTTTCCTTCTGGATTACCAATAAGACAACGCTCGATCACATACTGCACGACTTTCTCAAGTCTTCGAGGATTTAATACCCTCCCATGGCCATCCAAGTTCCTAGACCTATCACCAATAGAACACGTCTGGGACATGCTGCTCTGCGATTTCAGCCTTCGGAGAATACCGCTGAATTAGCTGACCAATTGCAACATTTGTTGCAAAATATTCTGCAGAGGGACATAAGCAACTTAATTGACTCTAAGCTGCATCGAAAATCGACTTGTGGAGGATTTACCACTTACTAAAATGGCATCTTGTTGTTGCCTCCGTTTCTTAATAAAAAGTTTTATTGCTCCAAAATTCTAATCATTTGCATATCCCCCTCAAACGATACATACATGCCGAGTTTCGCGGCTGTAACTCAATTTCTAACGGGTGCATATATATTTTTTGCAAGAAAGTGTAATTTGCGTGAAAGTAAACTCAAAAAGTGATTATAACCATTCATTTGCGAGATTTGTATCTAACATGTGTGGAAAAAGCCTTGACTCCCTTTGTCCATAGATGTTCTCCTGGTGTCGCCGCAATGGCTTTCTTCTTCTGCTGCTGCTGTCCACTGTGGTGGGATACCTCCTCGGGATTCTCCTGCAGCCGCTGCAACTCTCCAACCAGACCCTTCACCTGATCGGCTTCCCGGGGCAGCTGATGCTCAGGGCCTTCCTCATGATCATCGTACCCTTGCTTTTCTGCTCCCTGGTGCTCGGTAAGTGAAAGTGAAAGGCCTCTGCGGTGAACCCAGTTATCCACCATATCAAATCGCACTCGCTTTCACGTTTGCAGTCGACGAATTGAGATAAGGACTTATTCCAACTCATTTATTTTTAATTTGACTCCTGCCCATTTTAAAAAAGCCTATTTGAACGCGCTTGACATTCAGTTCTTTTTATGTTTGTGTTGTTACTGTAACTGGATTTCATCTGTAGTTGCCAAATAAATTGAATAAAATTATGAGCAGATTCTTAAAATCTGCTCATAAAAGTTCTCGAAATACATTTGAATGCACAAAATGAAAAAAGAATGAAAAAAGACGAATTCGAGGCCTGACTACGATGCCCTGGATCATGGACAAAAAAAAGAAGAAAAAAATGTGTAGTTCAATTCGACTGTTTTCATACCAGAATCCATTTTTAAGTAGCTTGTGATAATTTTTTCTTTTGCAAATTCTGTAATTTTTGTAAATTTGAAAAATCTGTATTGTTGACCCAAGCCCAAGTAATGACAATTATAACATGTTATTCTCCATTTTAGAAAGATTGAAATATTTTTTAAATTGATACCAAATTCAATGATGTACCTCTTCGGGGGAGGTAACTCTCCCTCCCCATCCCGCGGGGCTAAAGACGTCACAAACACAAAACATTTTATCGCGACTATTTCTTTTCCTGCAATACATGGTAATGTATAGGAAAAATATTGGAATCGTGCCAAAAATCGCAACTCGAGTTTTCGACGGATCTACACATTTCGGGACATCTAGAACACGAAAAAACTATTTTTAGCGTGACGTCTGTGTATGTGTTTGCGTGTATATCTATCTGTCTGTTTGTCTGTTTGTCCATCTGTGCCGATTTTGTATCCACTTTAACTGAAAACCTAATGGGCCGAATTTCATAAAATTTGGCAGGTAAACCTTGTGGGTGACCGTGATGTTGATTAGATTTTGGTATAATTTAGGATAAAAAGAAAAAATTTGCGCTTTTTGCGAAATGGCCCGCAAAAATTGCCGGTATTCACTCTAGTTGAAAACTAATAGACTAAATTTCATAAAAGTTGCCAGATAAATCACTTTGAGGCTATCCTGGCCGCTTATTAGATATTGATATGATTTGGAAAAAAAGATCCTGCCTTTTTTTTTTTTTTTTCCGAAATGATTAGCAAAAATTGTTAAATCTAAAAATAAAACTCTACGTGTGCTCAAATATATCCATTAAATATTATTCTATACGTAATTTTTGACGATGAAAAGAGTAAGACCAACCCCATTACTCTAGGACAAGCCGTTCTCGAGATAGTTTAATTATTTCGCATATTTGCTACGCCGGTTTTGAGAATAAGTCCAGTTACCAAATGAAAATGAAAGCTACATTAAAAGCGTAAATTTAGTAACACGTTGTAATTTCAATTAATTATGCATGTCATTTAGTGCAATTGAACTCAATTTAATGAATTATGAATGAAATAAAGAGACAATGAATTTGAGTCTGTAGAGAAAGTCATGTGCTGCTCACATCAGATTTTTGTTACTACACTTATTGAATGATTTCGTGATCATTGAGCCATCAATAACTAATCCCTTTTATCAATAATTATGTGACATTTTTGCCCTGTGCTACCATAATAAGGAAACAAATCTGTTGTTGGCAGCACATGACTTTCCTTATATAATGCAATGAATTTACTACTTTTACAGATAAAAAAATGTTATTCTTATAGTAGATACTTATATTCTTTCCAAGATATTGAATTTTCTTCAATTTGTCGTCATTTTCATTGATTTATCATCATTTTTATCCATTTGGCGAGATTTTCGTTAATTTGGCAACATTTTAAAAGTTGCCAAGTAGGCGTCATTCCGCCAAATTCGTCGCCAAAATCTCGCCAAACGTTATGGACGGAAAAATAAGTTATTCTTACAGCAGATAAATGACTCTTGACGTTCAAATACAAAAGTATTATTCAGAGTATCTTTTCTCGTGAATGGAACGAGTTAGAACTACGAGAATGATGTCACCCAATGTATCGTATGATATTACATATGAAAAGTAAACATGTTTCTTAACAGTTAATATATTTTTTATTTTCTTAATTTTTGATAAATTTATTTGAAAAATGTGAAAGACCCAAGCCACCCGACTCACCCTAGGGTATGAGCAAAGATATTTGAAAAATGGGCAATATCTCGAGAACGGTTCATGCTAGCGTTCTAAAGTTTATGTCAATCGTTTTCATTTTTTGATGATTTTTTCAAAATTTCACTCAAACATTTAGGGGAGTTCTGAACATTCGATTGTGTTTAAAAACAATAGGCTTCCAGTATTCACGGATTGTTATTTTTGTACCAAATTTCTTTTGAATTCCTCCACTCGTTCGTGAAATATCATTTCCACAGACTCACTGACTCACACACATACACACACACACACAGACACTACCTCAAAAATGTTCGATTCGGGACCATCTTTCTAGGTAGCAAACATATACTAAAATTCCACGATGTTACATTCCATGGGGAAAACTAATGTAACAATTATATATATAAGGAAAGTAATATGAAATTTCAAAGTTTTCGCTCGAATTAAAAAAAATTCTATCCAGTTCCATATTTTTTTTTCGCTAACAAATCCGGGTATAAAATTTCGTGAAAATCCGTTAATATTTGTAACCGCTACCCAAGAAATCGACCCCAGACAGACGGACATCACTCTAAAAGTAGTCAAAAAGTGTTCAAGAGGTTTTAAAATATATAATGACATTAAAACACCGAATCTGTCTCTATTCAATAGTATGAGAAAGTAATAAGTGAATGTACCATTCTAGTACCATTCTTTCCCTAACCCATTATTTCTCGATCGGACTTTCGAACTTACGAATTGATCGTCCGCACACTCCGCGCAGACACGGGAGTCGTTTTGGGCGTTGCCGAGGTTCGAACCCGGGATTATTGTGTGCGATCCATCAGCCGTAACCTCTGGGGAATCCCGATCCCGGTAGGGCAGGAGAATACAATCGATGGGTGAATCCAATTTAAAAAAAAATCTGATGTGGGCAGCGCATGACTTTCCCTGCAGACTCAAAATAATTTTTTTTTTATTTCTTTAATAATTCATTATATTGTGTCTAATGGCACAAAATAACATTAAATTTGCATTTTTAATTCAATTTCTATTTTTATTTGGTAACTGGACATTTTTCCAAAGGCGGCATAATAAAAATGCGAAAACTCTCAAATATCTCGAGAATGATTAGTCCTAGAGTAATAGAGTTGTTCTTATTCTTTTACGTATAAAACAAGCATTTAATTTATACATTTGAACATAGTCTTTTTTTTTAGATTTTTGAGGGCTATTTCATAAAAGAAAGGCATGTTGTTCTTTTTCGAATCGTACCAAAATCTAATCAGCACCAGGATATCCCACAAGTAAGTATTTGTATTTCAGTTAAAATGGATACTTGAGATTTCTGACGAACCATTTTGCAAAAAAAGGCGGGTTCTTTTCTTTTGAATCGTACCAAAAACTAATCAGCACCAGGATCACACCCAAGTGATTTACCTACCCAATTTTATGAAATTCTATCCATTAGATTTTGAGTTAGAGTGGATACATACATTGCACAGACAGACACACAGACACACACCACGCTAAAAATATTATTTCCGTATTCTAGAAGTCCCTAAACGTGTAGATCAGTCGAAAACTCGAGTTGCGATTTTTTGTCATGATTCCAATACTTTCCCTATATATTACCATGCATTGCAGGGAAAATAATAATCTAAATTTCCAACCAACAGGTCTACGCCACTGTCATAAAAAGAACGGCCTCTAAATGCGACCTCTCCTTGCATACTTTCAAGCTCATTTCTCTGAATAACTGGGTGCCCCTCATCACCAGTGATTCCTCGTACTTAATCTCTAAAGAATTGTTTACAAATGATAAGTGTTTGTTTGAAAAGCGGACGGTTCACGCGCCGCGTCTTCTACACGGCCCGAGACCACTTATGATTTAAATGATTACAAAATGACGCGCGCTTCCCATCCCGAGGCTCACTCGGTTATCTGCGGTATTCATCTGAGGAGAAATGTCCATTTTTTTAACACTGTTTAATCAGGTTCTGAATACTGACGGGGCACGGTTTTTAGAACCCTCCAAATCTTTATATAAAAATCTGATGTGGGCAACACATGACTTTCCTTATATAATGCAATGAATTGACTACTTTTACAGTAAAAAAACAGGTTTTTCTTTTAGTAGATACTTATATTCTTTCCAAGATATTGAATTTTCTTCAATTTGTCGTCATTTTCATTGATTTATCATCATTTTTATCCATTTGGCGAGATTTTCGTTAATTTGGCAACATTTTAAAACTTGCCAAGTAGGCGTCATTCCGCCAAATTCGTCGCCAAAATCTCGCCAAACGTTATGGACGGAAAAATAAGTTATTCTTATAGCAGATAAATGACTATTGGCGTTCAAATTTAAAAGTATTATATATTTTTTCATGAATGGAACGAGATAGATCCACGACAATGATGTCACCCAATCTATCGCATAATATGACATATGAAAAGTGAACATGTTTCTTAAAAGTTAATATTTTGTTTTTAATTTATGGGATTTTTTAATAAATTTATTTGAAAAATGTGCAATATCTCGAGAGCGGTTCATGCTAGCGTTCTAAAGTTTATGTCAATCGTTTTCTAAAGAAAAATTACATAAGAAATGTTTATTTGCGTAACTTTATTAAAAGTTTTGATTTTCTGATGATTTTTTCAAAATTTCACTCGAAAATTTAGCGGGGGGGGGGGGGGGGGGTCTGAACATTCGATTGTATTTTAAAGCAATAGGTTTCCAGTATTCACGGATTGCGATTTTTGTATCAAATTTCATTCGAATCGGTCCATTCGATCGTGAGATATCGTCTCCACACACACACACACAGACATCACTTCAAAAATGTTCGATTCGTGATCAGGGATGCTTGAAACGTGCTCTCCCGTCGAAAACTCGAATTCGAATTTTCGACCCCGTCACAATACTTTCCTTATACATTATGTATATAAGGAAAGTAAAAAGAATTACTGTATTTAACTCTTACCAGCATAGTTGAAAAGTGTTTACGACTTTGTTCATTTTGTCTATCTGTCTGTCCGCTCGCACGATCACTGCCGCAAAAATGACTTTATCAAAATGTCATTTTAGTATGTTGTTGAGACGGTCTGTGGGATATATGGGAATGTGCATGAATAATATCACCCGATTAGTTTTGGATGGAACCCGGTTTGAAAGAATGAAACACATTGAACCCTATCGGACCTCATTTTTCAAACATTTTTTAAGCGAAGTTGAAATTTCATCATTGCTTCGAAAATTTTACAAATATTTAAATTATCTCATAAAATATATAAAAGAAATGTCAGCAAAATAGGCTCGGATGTTTTTAAAATAAAAATTAAAATAATAATGACACCCATATTATAGGAAGAGATCACGTGAACCACTTCAAAATAAAATAGAGCATCCATCTTTTTTTCCCAGCGTAAAAATCGTGAATTTTTATTCTTTTAAATTATATAAAAAGAATTAAAAGTCAGTTTTTTCTCTATATCTTTTCAGTATATACATATCCTTTGTGATGGAATTTTTTTTATCAAATTGGGCACGGTTATTCACCAATGTAAGTAACCCCTTTCCTGTTTCGAATTTCTAGCCTCGAGAGTTGTCAAGAAAATAATAAAAATTGCAAAAATAAACTTCTCGTAGATATAACACATGTATAGCACTGTGTTCCGGTCTAAATTGGGTGGCACTTCCCGGCTGTTCAAACAGTTACTTTACACCTTTCTGGTAGGTCGGACGGTCTGGGTCTCAACAACAACATGTATAGCACAGATTTTTTTTTTTTCCCCAAAACTTTTATTTAAAGAAAATTAATGCCCGTGCTCAGCAACGGTATAGGGAAAGTATTGGAATCATGCTGAAAATCGTAACTCGAGTTTCCGACGGATCTGCACGTTGCGAGACCTCTAGAATACGAAAAAACTATTTTTATCGTGATATCTGTGTGTGCGTGTGTGTCTGTCTGTGCAATGTATGTATCTACTCTAACTCAAAAACTAATGGACCGAAATTCATAAAATTTGGTAAGTAAGTCACTTAGGTGTGATCCTGGTGCTGATTATTTTTTTGGTACGACTCGGGATAAAAGAACCCGGCTTTTTTTTGCGAAATGGCCCTCAAAAATCGTCAAAATCTAAAATTAAAAACTACGTATGCTCAAATATATCCATTAAATGCTTCTTTTATACTTAATTTTTAACGAAGAAAAGAGTAAGACCAACCCCATTACACTAGGACTAGCCGTTCTCAAGATATTTTAGTTTTTTTCCGTATTTCTCTACGCCACCTTTGAAAATAAGTCCAGTTACCAAATGAGAACGAAAATTGAATTAAAAGTGAATTGAATTTAATTAAAATAAAGAGAACGTGGATATAAGTCTGCAGGGAAAGTCATGTGCTGCCCACATCAGATTTTTAATTACTCTTTAATTACTTTCTTTTTTAAAACAATTAGATCTATTTATACGATAGATGATTTTCATTCAATTTAACCAATTTAAATTAAAAAAATAAATAAATAAAATAAATTTTATAAAAGAAGGTTATAATATTTTTGATTACGTTATACCCATGGGATATATTATTATAGTAATTATTAATATTTTTAACTGTTTAAGGCATCTGTTTTAGTCTTGAAAAGGGTTAAGTTTAATTCATATATTTACGAATATGTTGAAATGGTTCGGGAATAACTTTTTCTATTATTTTCGAAGTCTTCACTTTGGCGTATGCATTCCAAACTGTAAGTTAGTTTACAAACAGAACCACAATGTTTTAATTTTCAGATTTCAAAGGATAGATTATTGTATAAGATAAATATTTGTATTGCGAAGATAATTTTGTATGCACTTCATTTTTATAGGGAATTAAATTATAATATTTTAATGTATTTTTTTCTAAATCAATTAGGGACGCTTTTAGAATGTGTATATTTTTTAAATCACAGGCAACGTCGAGTATATTTGCTAACTATATTAAAACTATTTTTACAATAAATTAGTTTCTTAAATAGAAATATTCAATTTAATTTGTAATAGTAACATGATACTGAATAGGAACACAAAATTCGTCAAAGAGAGTAAAACAGAAGTTAAGAATCATCAATGTAGAGAAAGTAATTATATTTATAAAATATTTATTTTTACTTTCCTTATATACATAATGTATAAGGAAAGTATTGTGACGGGGTCGAAAATTCGAATTCGAGTTTTCGACGGGATAGCACGTTTCAAGCATCCCTGATCACGAATCGAACATTTTTGAAGTGATGTCTGTGTGTGTGTGTGTGTGTGTGTGTGTGTGTGTGTGTGCGTGTGTCAGTGAGCCTGTGGAGGCGATAACTGACGTACGAATGGACCAATTCGAACGAAATTTGGTACAAAAATTATAATCCGTAAATACTGGAAGTTTATTGTTTTTATACGCAATTGAATGTTCAGAACCCCCTTAAATTTTCGAGTGAAATTTTGAAAAAATCGTCAAAAAATCAAAACCTCTAAT